>OY757188.1:33119378-33519378 GCA_963583895.1 Melanophora roralis | reverse complement strand
AATTCCTAAGCAAAAACAAAAACTATAAGCGATTTTTTAAAAAAAGAAATCGAGGGTTAAGTTTTTAAACGCTTTCCAATTGGATTATCAATTAATCAGTTTTTCGTAACTAGCTGTTTTATAGTTCTGTGAGTTAATTACTTAAGGGAAGACTTTTTTTTTTATCAAAAAATATAAAAAAGTTTATTTTTGAAACTAATTTTTAATTATTCTATATGCATTGATATATTTTTAACAATTAACTTTCAATCTATTTTTGTTTTTTTTGCAAAACTTTCTATTGTAGCATATATAACATTCAAAGCATTTAATAATAAAAAAAATTCTTACTTTTTAACTTTAAATTATTTAGCAGGGAACTCAAAAACATTACATATATTTTGTGAAAATTGTATGGCATTTTTCATCTCTCAAAATATTAACTAAATTGCTGATGAATACTTAAACTTTTTAATGTAATGCATTTGGTAATGGAGAAAAAAAAATCAAGAAACCTCGAAAGCTGACTTGCAAGGCAAGCTGTTTTTTTTTATTGTAATATAAAATTATTTGCTGGGAAGCAACACTCAAAAGTTCGATCTTCTTTATTTCATTTTCGTTAAGTTTCCAGTGCCTTGTTTCTGTATTGTAGGTGAAAAGTTTTTTAGTCGAGAAATTTATAATTTATGTGTATAAGAGATTAATTTCTGTTTAATTATACCCTTCACATAGTGATAAGGGTATATATCAGTTTGTCATTCCGTTTGTAATTTCTTTATTATCCATTTGCGACCCCATAAAGTATATATATTCTAGATCCTTATAGATAGGGAAGTTGATATAGCCATGTCCGTCTGTCCGTCTGTCTGTCTGTCTGTCTGTCTGTCTGTCTGTCTGTCTGTCTGTCCGTCTGTCCGTCTGTTGAAATCAAGTTTCCGGAGTCAAATAAAAAGATACAGACCAGTTAATGGTGTCAAACGATTAGAAATATCCCGCTAACAATCGCTATTTAAAACCAGCAAAATCGGTTCACTATTGACTGAGATATAAGCGAAGACCCAAAACAACCCATTTTTTTAGGACAAAATCCGTGCATATATCCCTATATATCTCAGTAAGTATAGTCATTATTGCCACAAAACTTGGCACCCATACTCTTAAAGTAGGCACCTAAATAATGGAAAAATTTTTTTCAGATGGGATCAGGGGAAGTGGTAGTTTTCCTACAATTGCACAAATTTGGTGAAATATTTTATGCGCTATATCTCGGAAACTATAACAGCTATTAACTTAAAATGATCTAAAAAAAGTAATTGTACCATAAGACCTACATTTAAAAGAAAAAATTTTTGGTTGGAGTCAGAAAATGGGGTAGCTCCCATACAAATTTACAACTTTTATTAAATTTTCGGTACGCTATATCTCGGAAACTGTAACAGATATAGAAATGAAATGTTCTACAAAAAGTAATTGGACAACAAAACCTACGCTTTGAAGTAAAAATTTATTTGGTGGGGGGTGAATATGGAGTAGCTTCCATACAAATTCACAATTTTTGTAAAATTTTCGATACGCCTTATCTCGGAAACTATAACAGCTATCGACATCAAATGTTCTGCAAAAAGGAATTGGACAACAAAACCTACACTTTAAAGAAAAAATTTTTTGGTTGGGGGCAGAAAGAGGGATAGCTTCCATACAAATTAACAATTTTTATGAAATTTTTGATTCGCTACATCTGGGAAACTATAACAGCTATCGACTTTAAATATTATACACAAAGTAATAATCAAATAACTCATACATTTTGGGAAAAAATTTTGAAGAGGAGCAGGGGGATTAAAACATCCCATAAAAACTAACAACTTTTATTTACCTTTTAATATGAATAATGTCTAAAACTTTTAAAACTCTCGACCTCAAACCTGCTTCATCTATTTCTATTATTCATACGAACGTTAAAATTTTGAAATGTTTTCTGTGGACTTTAAACCTCGCACAAGGTATTTTTATTATATTATTTGCAGTACAAAATAACTCGGCTGGGTATATTAAAAGACCAATGTGAAGGGTATATAAGATTCGGCACAGCCGAATATAGCGCTCTTACTTGTTTTAAGTTAAATTATTTTAAAATTTAATGAACCACTCTATGACTGAAACACAATATAAATCTTTTAATATTTTTTGATGCGAAAACTTTTTGCATGTTATAGAAACGAGGTACAGATTTTAGTGTAACCATACAAAGATAAAATTGTCTGTGATCATATTTTTGGTGGCCATACTTAAACATGTTTTTTTTCTGCGTGTACGTGGTATTCTAATGAAGTACCATAAACTGGTTAATCCAACTATTTACGTCTTCTACAGTATATATCTACATCTCTTGATATTTTTTAGTATTAGGTTAAAGTTTAAGAAATGTTGCAATTCTAAATGCTTAAAAGAAATGTAGCTATTAAATGACAAAAAAACATAGCAGATAAAAATGGCCTCCTATTAGCCCAAGACGTCCAGTGGACTAAGGAAGACAGCGGAAGTTGAAAACTTTGAAATAGTTAAATAATTTTATCTTCCTCCGCACCACCATTAACGTAATAAACAACATCAGTTTTGAGATAAAAAGAAGAACAATATTGACCAATAGATCCTACTTTGGTCAAAATAAACAGTTTAGAAACAAAACCAATTCCCGACAGACAAAATTAACCCTCTAAATATATGGCTTTAAAGCATGGGAACTTGCGTGTAAAAATGCTCTAGCTAGAGTGCTAACGAGGTGATAGATAACGCAGAAGAGGAAGACCAAAAGTTCGATGGAAGGATCAAGTGAAGATATCTCGAAACTTGTGATCGGAAATTTAAAAAGGAGCGCAGAAAATCGAAGCGCCTGGAAATCGATTCTACTTTCGGCTAATAAAACAAACGCTCTGTAATATCCATCCAAGTAAGTAAGTAATTCTAAAAAAAAAAAAAAATTTGAACTAAGAGTATCTGAACAAAAACCGCAAATTGAAGAAATTGCCGGGTTTAAATATTTCATTGTGTATCCATGTGTGTGTGTAAATGATTGTTGTTGTGTATATTTAACAATTATTTGTGAGTCCTGTTCTTTGTATTTAATTTTTGTGTTCATTTTCCTTTACTTATTTTTCTGTTTGTGTCTGTTATATGATGGAAAGAAATTTCATTATTAAATTATTGTTACATGGTTTTGTTTGTTATTCTTTTAGTTTTTGTTTCTTCTTTTAAAAACAATTTGTTTGTGCGATTTTGTTAAACCTTTGTAAGGAATAAGGACACTGACTCCACTCCTGACTCCACTCAACACATTCTTCTGTTCCTGGAATCCTCTTTTTTATACATTTAACAACAATATTAACAGCAACATTATGCAATAGTAAAAAAAAATATTTAGTTTAATTTTCAACATTCAATTCAATTTCGATTCCGTCTTCGACTTGTACTAGTGCTGTGTGGTTAGTTAGTTGGCATACAATATTAATAGCGCCACAGATAAACTTACTTGAATTTTCATTAATTTAGCAGTCTCCACGTGGTTTATCTGTTTCGCTCCACTGTGTGTGGTGGTGATTATCCATGGAGTTCGTAAAGTTGGCATAGCTTGGGGTGTTTTATGGGTTTTCTCATATCCATTTCGGGCGGGCAGTTGTGTATGAACTGAAATTTCAAAGAAAGATACATTTTTGTTTTTATAATTTAAACATTTAAATTATATTAAAAAAAAACTATTTTTACTATTTTAAGCTTGTTTAAATTTTCTAAATCCTACAAATTATATTTTATATTAATTAAAATTAACTTAAAAAACTTTAAAAATTAACTAGATTTTCTGTCATTTACAGAAAAGCACAAAGTTTCAGAAAAAAATTAACAAAGTTATATATAACTGTCCAATTTGGACTTTTAATTAACAATTAAATATGTAAAAAATTTGTAGCTTTTGAATTACTTTTGAGTTACTTATCATATAAGATTTGAATTTATTGTAAGCCTTAAACATATAATTTAAACCATTCAATTAATATAACACTTAATCCCAAACCTAATAATTACCATTGAATTATTTTATTATTCACCTTTAAACCTAATAAATTCCAATGGATTACTGCACTTATATTAAAAATTTATACTTATCCGTGAATCATACTCACAACCGAATGTGCGTAGCCCTAAGATATGTTGTAACAAAGCTTATATTGTAAAAGTTTCCCGCACTGTGATATTTCTAATCGGCCGCCAAAAGCTCAGTTCTAAAAAACACGAACTGGTTTGCCGATTGAATAAAGAAACTTACTTTTTTACGAGCGCTGATGCGAGCAGCTTTATCTGACAAATTGTGTGACCCGGCACCCAGGACCCAAAACCAAGGTACTCTGCTTACCTTAATAAAATACAATTAGAGATTAACTAACGTCTTTTGTGATTTCCTCTTTTTCATGTATCCCAAAATTATATTCTTCTTCTACGAGTAAATATAATTTTTGTTGTTTGGAGATATGTAGCTAAAACCGTTTCTGCCCGAAAGGTTTGTTAAATCCAAAAAATATTTAATGGTTTTGTGTGTGGTCCATATACAGGAAACAACAATTAACAAAAAATAACTGACAAAATTAAACCTGAATGAAACTTGAAGTGCATGAACCAAAAAATGGGTTTTAGAAGAATTTTTCAATTGTGTTAGGGGAGGAGGCAAAATGAATTGTGAAGAATGGATAGTGGTACAAGCAATAAAACGGGATTGCTCTACCTACTCAGACAAGACGAGCTGCCGGTATATAGGCGGGAGCTCACGCTGAAACCACTGGCACGATTAAGGATTTGCAAAAAAGATTTGCACAATTCAATAGTACTGAGCACGAGACTGAAGCGACCACCCGGCTTCATGAATCACAAAACAAAAAACATGAGATGCAAGTACGTTAAAAGCGACTGGAGGTAGCGAACAAACCCCAGCAAAGGGTATTTTATCCATCTGCAAGCTAACCAGCGCCTAATATAACTGTGGCTGAAACCTGAGTGAAATTAATCGACCAGGTTCGAAAATGGGACTTCTCATTCAACGGCATCAGTGATTCGCTGGCCTTCATCGAACGCCTTGAGAAATTGGCGTTCGCTTACGAGGTAATACTTGACCATCTACCTTGCGCAACTCATGAGGGTTAATTTAAACAAGCTCTGGTTTGGTACCGATACAATAACGCCAATTGGAGGTTTGAAAAGTATTTAAGTCTAATTTTCTCGCTCACTTTCTAGAAAACAAGAAGATGACAACCGCATAAGATGTAGCTCCCAAAGGAGTGTTTTTAGGATAATACGCTAGCTATCCAAAACTTAATGTGGTACTCAGAGTTGTCTGGAGACCAAAAGCTGCCACGAATCTTTTGTAACGACCGCGCGGAATACCAGTGGTATATCCGCCAAAACGATTTCGGGTCCGTCACCGAACTAACCCAGATTGCAGAAGGCATGGAAGGCATTCCAGATTTAGCACCTCCTACGAATTCAAGGTCAGTCAGCCCGCTCCAAAAACGGTACCGTGAAATAACTCCCAAATGAAATAACTCCCAATGAAAAAATGAAATAACTCCCAATTTTTTTCCATACAAATTGGGAGTTATTTCATAATGAAATAACTCCCAATGCGTTGGGAGTTATTTCATTATTTTTCATTGGGAGTTATTTCATAATGAAATAACTCCCAATGAAATTTTGTTGGGCGTTATTTCATTTTTTCGAAGTGTTGGGAGTTATTTCATTCTTGTTGGGAGTAATTTCATTTTCTATCATTGGGAGTTATTTCATTTTTATTGGGAGTTATTTCATTTAACTAAAAGCAAGTGTATATACCAGAGCATTTAAAAAAATTTAATCACGCTAGTATAAAAGGTGACATTTATTTAAAAGTTTTGGGGTTTTAAAACCGTGGGTATATAGCCGGCCTTCGGCCGGGCGCAAGAAAAAAGAAACTCCAGTGGATTCGATCCGCCGGCTTCGCAGTAGCCTTCGGCCAAGGAATATACTTTAAACTGTAATGCATCGGAAGTATTTGCAGCTTCATAACTAGTGTCATAAAATTCATGTTTTATTTGGCGAAGCTTTATATGGAAAGAAGTAGAGCTTAAAGTCCATTGCCCGGCCGAAGGCTACTGCGAAGCCAGCGGATCGAATGGACTGGAGTTTTTTTTCCTTGCGCCCGGCCGAAGGCCGGCTATCTAAATCACTCCCTTTTAATAAAAAAAATTATTTAACCAAAAAGGTGCTTATATAGCCGGCCTTCGGCCGGGCGCAAGGAAAAAAACTCCAATAGATTCGATCCGCCGGCTTCGCAGTAGCCTTCGGCCAAGGAATATACTTTAAACTATAGTGCATCGGAAGTATTTGCAGCTTCATAACTAAAGTGTCATTAAATTCATATTTTATTTGGCGAAGCTTTATATGGAAAGCAGTAGAGCTTAAAGTCCATTGCTCGGCCGAAGGCGACTGCGAAGCCGGCGGATCGAATCCACTGGATGCTTCTTTCCTTTCGGCTATCTAAATAACTCTTTTTATTAAAAAATTATTTAACCAAAAAGGTGCCTCAAGTCCACGCGCCTGTCCTAAAGCTGTAACGAAACCGGCGGTTCGATCCACGAGAGTTAACTTATCCTGCGTCCAGACGGAGGCCGGCAGTCATTTGGTTTGTTTTTTAGAAAATAATTTTACGTTAGTAACATCTTATTTATGGATACAAAAGGTTTTCGCATTATATATATTTTAATTGGGAGTTATTTCGTTTTCGTTGGGAGTTATTTCATTTTCGTTGGGACTTATTTCATAAAACAATTATTTTTTTTGTAATTGGGGGTTATTTCATTTTTGTTGGGAGTTATTTCACTTTTTTGTGACTTTTATGAAATAACTCCCAAACATTGGGAGTTATTTCATTTTTACCGTTGGGAGTTATTTCATTTTTTTCGATTGGGAGTTATTTCATTTTCTTTGGGAGTTATTTCATTTGGGAGTTATTTCATTTTTTCCATTGGGAGTTATTTCATTTGGGAGTTATTTCACGGTACCTTCAAAAACACCAGCTAACGCCCAGAATCACTGCCATCGTTGTGAAAGCCAGGGACTCTATGCCACCCGTTGTCTCCAAGTCGAGATTCGCAAAGCAGAAAATACAACGGAAATCATCATCACTCAACACACACCTTCGTAGCAAAGATACCTGATTACGACCGTCATCAACACCGTTGCCAGTCGAAATTTTCTAAGCCACTCTTTCATCCACCAACAGCGGCCGCAATCACGGCTGGTTTCCGAGCAGCTAGATGTGATCTTGGCCGATGGTTCCACTTACAAATCGAATTTGGAAATTTTACAAAAAAAATCGATTTTTTTTATCTTACCAGAAGGTACTAAAAGACATCATCGTGAGTATCGAGTTTTTACGGCAATTTAACACCACTATACAAATCGCCGGATTAAAATTGGATTGCTTTACATCCAGTGGCCCACAGCAGCGAAAGCTTACATAAGATCGAATAAGCCCCAAAAAAGCTAAGAAACCGCCAGGAGTCAGAAGTTAAATTGAGATTAACCGGTGACAACGGAACAAGCAGCTATAGCTATATAGACAAATTTTAGGAGAACTTCCGAAACTTCGGCACTTTCACGGATCATTGCCTTTTACTTCCCATAAGATAATTCTCACCGATGGCCGACCCATAGAAATTAGGTATGTGCCACGAAGCCCCGCAACGCAGGCGATTATTGATAAAGAAGTGGATGAGCTGATTGCACAAGGATGGATTGAGCGATCCCATAGCCCATACTGTTTATCCATTACATTAGTAAAGAAGAGGAATGGCACCTGGAAAACATGCATGCATTTAACTACTTCTCACAAGCAACCGAAAAAATATGCCGATTACACATTTATCAGCGGCCAACTTTATCAACATTTTTGTCGGCAGGTCAACGATAAACACGACACGCCACGAAACTCTGTGTGGCAACCTCAGATAGAAAACGCGTCCTGGAAGAAAACCACGATCAATCCGCCGGTGGTGTCCGAAAGACGATACATCGCATGGTAAGTCAATATTGCTGTCCCCAACTTATTTTTCATTGCAAACATTTTTCTAAAAAAATACTTACCCCCTATCACCACCCACTAAGGGGGTTGCCATACAAAATTAAAAAAAAAATAAGATAAAAATCCCTACAACTTCCTCTTAGTCACCTGTAGAGCGTTAAAATACCGACCCTTATTTAAAAATCAGAAATATTTCATAAGTAAAAAAATGGATAAAAATAAAAAAAATGGCCCTTGCTGGGGTCATAATTGGACATTGTCTAGTTAGGGCTTGAACAAGCAGATTAAATTGTGGCACCCTATTATTGTAGGGTGTATAAGGGTAAAAAGGATCTAAGGACAATAGAGCATGACGTTTGCCACTTCCTAAGGTTGAAGTTGGGTTACAGATACCCGAAGATGGCCAAAAGATTAAACCAAAAACAAAAGGAATAGAAGACATCGCAACTTTAACATCTTATACCAGCTAATTACTGTTTTTTGCACAAAAACTACAAAAGTGTTGGTTTAAAATATAAAGAAAAACAATAAATAACATTAAAAATGTTACTGAGAAAATGAAAAGTTTTTGAACTAGTATTTTAAAAAGTTTAAGTTTTAAGTTTTAAGCCTAAGAGATAGTGACAAAAGCATATCTGAGCACCATCTGCTTTGTATTCAGCAAAAAACCAAAAATTTGCTTCATTAAATAGATTCTTTCAACAAAAACTATTTTAAAGTTTAGCTTTATTTTAAAAATAACTTAATTAAATTTGTGTTAAAATTAATATCAAACAAGCTTTAATAAAAATAATTTATTTAACAAAAAATATGCATCAACTAAATCAAGGAAATAATCTTTAGTCTTATTTAAAAGGGTTGTATTTGCTGCTGAAATGTTCTCATATCCTTCTACAGCCCCACTCTGATTGCAGAATATGAACGGCAAACCAACAAAAGAAGAAGAAATCATTTTGTCACATTTGGTTTGAGATTTATAATTTCGGTCGAAAAAGACGTTAATGCCTAATTGTACACAGTTGTTCAAATACCGATGAATGTATGTATGTGTTTGGTATTCTTAGCGGTTTCTTATTACTTTGACTCTTTGACGCATATAAGAAATATGTAAGTATGAAACACTACAATTTGGTCCCATGCTTAAGGATGTTTATTGTTTTATATGAAAAATGAAAAAAAAGGAGAAAACAAAATTTAATGAACTCATAATCACACTGAAACACAGACGATTGCTAAAGGAAAAACATCGAAAAGACTTGTTATGAAGTCGAGTAAAAATAATAGATGCTGCGCAGTGGTTGGTACTTGTGTGATTTACTATATTCTTATGCCTGAACTGCTTTATTTCTTTATGTTGTAAGTCAGTTTTAAGTATGTACGAGCACATAGTACATTCGTACATACATCTGTTATTGCTAATGTATGTCTATCGGTTTGTTTGTGCAGGTGTACAAGTATGTTTGTAATTCTACTTTAAAAAATTATTCAATCGTAACTTACCTTCCGCTCCGTTAGACATGCCATTTGCGACATTGATGCTGTTTCCAGGTCCCACAACAATACCATTGATGATGTTAACTCCGTGTGCACTATTGCCACTAAGGATTTCGTTTTCCTGCATTTGATTGGTAAAATGCGTTTCTTTGGCTCTTACCACCTCGTTGAGGCCTTTGTTCATATTTGAGGACTGTTTGCGACGTGGCTTTTGTGTTGTGTGTACGTACGGTGTTGGTGTTGTTGTTGGTTTTGGTGGCAGCCGAAGCTCTGCAACAAATTGAGGCAATTATCACAATTTAATATACTACCAGATTTAAGAGAAAATACAATTGAACACAAAATCATTGAGGCTAATAATACACACAAAATAACAAAAAAAAAAAAAAAAAAATACAAAAACCATTTTAACAAAGCAGATGTGACTGACTGCTAGATTTTGTCCGTCAGTATTTTTTTGTACACTTTGTACATTAAGTACTTATGTACTTATTAAATCTGCTTTAAAATTATTGAAGCACCACCATATTTCAAATGTCAACAAATGTAAATTGGAATAAACATTTATCTCTGCATTTAAGCAGTAGTTGTTCACCCATCTGTCAGTGTTAGTTGCCCAAATCTGTCTAATGTCGAGGAAAGATTTTGCTCGTTATTACAAGTCAATAAAATCAAATCTGTGCGTTTTAAGCTTCAATTAAATTGATTTTTATTGCACTTAAATTGAGGAAGTTTCAACTGAGCAATACTGTTTTTCTTTTACATACATTTTTAGCCATTATTATGGCAATAATAGTCGAAGCAATAAAGACTTATTAGAAACCCGGCATGATGTCGCATTGGGATTTAACCAAAGACTACTAATATTTTTCCGAAGATGAATGCGCTTTTGTTTTATTTCTTTATTTTTGCTTTGCAACATGATAAGTGCAAAGAACAGTGTGACGAAACTGAGTTTTTATTTTAACAAAAATTTGTTTGTTAAGTTTTTTTTTTCTTATTGAGAATAATAATAATTTTAAGTTAAGAAAACTGAAATTAGCTTTTAAGAAAATACAAATATGTAATTAGTATGTCTTCTGCTTGCTGTTTGTTTTTTCCTATCCGATAAGAATTTTATTATATTTTAGCCTTTTTTTGCTCTTCTCACTTACTAAGTGGCTTTTACAGAACGCTTCTCGAACGTAAGTAGATTTCCAAGCGTTTTGGTCTTCTATGCTTCTCTTCCAATTCCTGACATAACGTTTCGAGGTGTCTTCCTCCACCTGATTTTTTCTTCGGAGCTTCTTTAATCTTTGTGATCCATGATCCGTTAGAAGGTGCACATATAAATGACTTTTAAGTTGGAGCATCTTTATTCTTACAACATGACGAAAATTTTGAATTTTATTTCTACTATATATGTATGTCAATGTCGGCAAGTAGCTCATACAGCTTGAGGTTTATACGACGCATGTATTCTCCAACAACCCAGATTGATTCATAGATTTTCCAAAGAATTTTCCTCTAGAACACTCAGAGTACTGCCTCGTCTGTTTTGCAAGTCCTTATTCTTTAGAGTCATACAAAAGCTCAAGAGTCAGAGTCGATAATTAATATAATCGTTTATGGTATGGGATTTGAGTCAAAAATTATTGCTTTGTCGGCAAAAAATAATACCCTTAGTTTGACCTGTCTGAATGGTTATTTTATGAATTGCGATCCCCACTAGTTATTTGACCTTAGCGCAAACAATTCATTATTCCATAGGCTCTGTAGATATAATTTTTTAGTCTATTTTAAAGCGCCTTTTATAAGTTTTTTTTTATTTTCTTGTATAGTCTTAAAAGGCTCACTTTGGTTATTATTTACAAAATATTTTTTCAAGATCTCACTAGGAGCCTAAGAATTAGCATTTTTAAAACTGCAAAAAATTTTAACATAAAAAGTATATTTGTGCAACTAATTTTAATCTGCCGGACATGTCTCCCGATTTGATGTGGAATGGTGATTTCAAATTTCATCCCAAAAGAGAGTTGAATGGACAACTGGCTAACTTCAGCCATATAATTCAACCGGGCAAAACGGAATATTTCAGGCTTTACTTTAACGGCAGGGCTTAGTTGTTTCTTGTTTGGCTTGGACCTTCAGAGAATACCTCAGAAGGAGCAACGTGCTGGTATACTGGAGGATAGCAGATGTTGTATTTTTACCAAAGTTGAGTAAAAGCAATGATTTTTGCCCAAAAATTATAGGCCCATCTGTCTTTAGTTTATTTTGAAGGCTTCAAAAATATATTTTGACTTTTACATCAATAACAATATGACTCCTGGTTGGCATAGTGAGGAGCAGCACGTTCACATAAAATGGAAATCGGTTGAGACAGCACTGCTTTAAGTCGTTTCACAATTTTAGAAATTCCTTCACAATTATGAATATGCAATAGCTTTAAACATTCGTACAACATAAATTTATTCAAAGTGTATAACGTAATTAGCTGTTACCTTTTTCTTTATATTTGGCAGTATATGGATTCCGCACAAAAAATTCTTACCTTTGCAGGCTAAAAACTAATCAAACCAACTTCGAATATCCTTTTCTTAATTTACGCGTATCCCAGAAAGAATTTTGTGCACCAATCGAAACAACTAGTGGGGCGTAATAAATTTCCAAGAAACTTAATCAAAAATGGTTTCAAGCACTAAAATCTGTGACCAAGCGTTGCCATATCCAGTATTACTGTTTCATATTTGGCCACCAGTTCTGGGCGCTTTTCAGGTAATGCTAGCTTCAAACAAATTAGTTGTATTTATTATAGGTTTTCTTTTATTATCTTGCTTCTCTTAGAATCGTACTCAGTTTCGTTTCTTTTGAATGAATTCTGATACCAACAAAAATATTTTAATCTTTACGTTTGACATTTTTACAATAATATTAACGATTGGTTGGCATTTATGTATTAAAAATGCAACCATATAAGTTACGTTATATCTTTCAAAGATTGATTTTAAAAGACAGACGTACTCACATGACTTACTTGACTCCCTATCAATAACAATTCAAAATATTGCTTACAAGTACTTTGTGGGTTCTTCAATGGCCAAAACATATGTTTGTACTTTTATCACCCAATATACGTTATGATCAGATAGCAGGTCTTTTTGTTTTTTTTTTCTTAACAAGAAGTACTAATTGAAATAATAATTAGTAAAAACAAGTAGAAAATTATATTATTGGAGGAGTCGAATAATTGTGGTTCATTGTTCCTGCTATTCTTTAATAGAAATTTGTAATATTTCTTACTCGAGCGATTGATCGACTGAAAATTGTTCTATTAGTCGAGCGGTTATTGTTCATGTGGATACTCTACTCTTAAAACTTTTATTGACACTCGTTACCAAAAAATTTCTCACGGAACTTCGGGGCACGTCACAATGAAACAGTTTGATCCAAATGCGGTTTTCATTAAATGAAATGCAATTGAATATGAAACTACATGTCAACAGCAAATCAAAGCAAATAAAATGATTTTTATTTAATTTTACATGATTCAAATTATTTACGCCAAACGCGTCCTCAGTTGTTTTATTGTTTTGTTTGGCTGCGCTGCCTCTTATTTGTATTTAATTTGTGAATGTGAAAACCCATGGGGAAAAATGTAAAACGAGCCCAGTATCATAGAAATTTATGAATCAAATGCCTTAGAAATTAAAATATTTGATATAGTAAATTTGTGGACTATAAGTGACGACACAGTCATCAACTTATTACACAGAAAAAATTGCAAACAATTTTTTCCAAACAAATTCTTGTTCAAAATAATTTAATTTTTAGTAAATTTCTTTAATAGTCTCTAATAATATTTTAATTTGATTTTTGAATCAAACAAAATTATCGCCTAGACAATTCAAATATTTAACCAACCCAACAATTTTTTTTAACGAAAACTTAACTATAATTTTTTAAATTAAATTTTTGCAAAATTGTTTGTCTAAATTTACAATTTCCGTTGTAGGTCCTCAGCCAGACAAAATATTTACTGATTCTCTGAAATTTGTAACTGGTTCTACAATCCAATTTTTTTCTATGTAGAATGTGGTGTTAACACCCATGAAAAATTAAAGCGATGGACATTAGTAACATCAACGAAATTTTGATTATGAAAAGTCAATTTGGCGAACAAAATACCAAATAGTTTTTTTCTTTAGGAAAAGTAAAACTAAGATTGAAATAGTTAATGATGAAACCGAAAATCGGTTTTTGACTTTGCTTACTTTTCCCTAGTGTCAACCAGACAATTAACTCAGGTGGCATATGACCATAGAGAAATTATTGGAAGCGCAAAATTTAGCGACACAACATCGTTTCCAAACTGAAATGCATTTTAAAGTCTTAAAAACTTCCTGGAGACTGCACTGTTTGTTTGGCGGAGATTATGGCTGACAAACTAGCCGCTGTTCTTGCACTGTCCTCCCATGATAAGAACTCACAGGTGAACATGACATTGACAGTCAGGCGGCGATTATGCAATCTTCGCAAACTTCAGCTGATATTTAATTAGTCAAGAGTGCAAAAATGCTTAAGCCGTCAGTTAGGTGTAAGTTTACTGCATTCAGCGGCACAGAAGTACGGGAGAAAATGAGATGGTGGGTGAATTGCCTATGGAAAGAACTAACGTGCTCCATTTAAGCTCTACAATTGAGGTGTGGACTTTGCTGTGGGATCAGAGCCACGGATGTCTGAGTGAATATCACCTAGTGAAAAGTCCTCAATATTTGGTGGGATCTTATTACCTGGGAGCAACAGCGTTAATTTTGTCCTTGCGATTGCAGACTTCTAGTGTGGGTGAAAGCATAACATTTGCGACTTATGCCAAAGTTCAGAATGACTTGCCAGCGATGACTGTATCTTTTGATGTGTACCGTTTGATAAAGAGACTATCGAGCATATTCTATGCCACTGTACAGTTTTTTTTCTCTCCAGAGAAAAAATAAACATCTGGAATTGCTAAGGCAGTACTGCTAGAATTTGCAAAGAGAGTTTTGAGCACCCTGAAGCTCATTACATCGAATTATTTTATCTGGAATCACCGGACTTTCCTTTCTTTTGCTTCAGTAACACAAGGCACCCAGAGGATCGCCAAGGCTTGCCAGCTCAAACTAACCAACCCTTTATCTAATAATATTTTTTCATTTTTTTTTATTTTAAACAGGTTTTCAAGTTAATTTTTTATTGGTTATGCTTATTGATGGTGGCTTAGAAAGGGCATGGATGGTTATCAATCAAAAGAAAATGGTAAAAAGGTTAAAAAATCTTGATTTGAGGTCTGGTTAACGTAAATACAGCTCAACATACTTTCCTCAAGTTGAAAAGTCAGTTGAAAGGACACTACATAATGTGGTAGGTCATATAGAAAAAGGTCTGTATAGGAGGAAACATACGTGGCGACCTTCCTAGATAAGGAAGAAGCCTTAAACAACGTGTAGACAACAGCAATTGTTAACGCTCTTAGGGGCCTAAGTATTACATAGTTTTTTGTCGGATAGATAGCCTTGATACTTGAGAGCAGGGTTATAAACTCTCTGTAGTGCCTCCTATACAGGCAAAAATTTCATAGGAAAGAGCTAGAGCCTGCAACCAAAAGTGGTACTAAAACTGAATTATAAGACCCATTTAAACGTAGGGATGCAATGCGTTGATGCAGGGCTGTTATTAGGAACTTTTTACTAACCGTGATTTTATGGGGAATATAGTCGAAAAAATTGGTTTTGGAAAAACAACACCGATAGTATTCCCTGGGAAGAATTTTTGGCGATCCTACAGTCTGTATTAGGGATGTACAGTATTTACTGATGGATCCAAGAAAGATATGGGCACCGAAGACAGAGTCTATATTATGTCAAAGTAGATTAGACTGTCACATAGACTTTTTGATGTGATTCATGTGGAGATGCTCACCATTGGCTCTAGGTATAATTATAAAAGCTAGTAAGGTCAGAACTTGTTGGGCTTTAAGACGCTGCAATAATATTTGGCAATGAATTCGCTACCGAGTTTGCACAAAGCAGCTTGGCAATTAAGTTGACATTTAAGAAAAAAACTATTAAATAATCAAAAAAAAAAACAACCTTAAGGCCAAATCGTCGCACCCGGTTCGAATCGAAATTGAAAAATTCTAATATGTAAAAGCAACTCGATCGATCGCGTACAATTGCGAGCCGTATTGAATGCGACGATTTGGATCCTGCTAAGTAACAATAATAGTATCGAAGGCTTGGTTTTGCATAATTCTCTAAAACTGATTCGGTTGAATGTAGAAAGACCCGCCTTGGCTCCGTTCTAACTAAGAAGGTTCCCTAAAATATAGACATATTAACTGATATTGTTGTAATAAAGACTTTTAATATATTTTTGTTTCAGAACACGGTCTTGGGGTCAGAATGAAAAAAATTTAAATTCTGTTATTTTATTTCAGTTTGTTTTTGCAGCGTTTTTACTTTTATATTTACTTCAGTGTGTCCTAAAATAAATCCAAGACTATTGGTGGCAAATTTTAAAAGTTACTATAGCAGAGCTTGGCTAAGATATAGATATGAGTTGATGCTTTTATTACAACAGAGAAAATTGAAGAAAGACAAATCGTTATAAAGACGGTTAAAGTGTATGTATATGAGGAACTATAATAAAGAACAATTATATAACAAAAAACAGAATTAACAGGGCGACTCCAATAGTTCCAGTAGTCTTGTTTTTGCTGGTTTCAGTAACGTTTGCTGCTACTGCGAATGGTTAGTGTAATTCATGAGATTTCTTATTTAAGTTGGCAGTTTGTGGCAATAACTTTGGCCCTGCACAACGGTGATATATTTTGACTTGTGTATCTATTAATGGGTTCGACACAAACCAAATTGAGATGGTTTAAGAAAAAAACTACACAAAAACCAGCGTTGCCGTTTGGTTACATTTGTTACATTTTATGTAACTTTTTGACCTACTACGTAACATGTAATATTTTAACAGTTATGGTCTAATTTTCGTAACTTTTTGTACTTGCCACACAACAAGGTATAATATTTCATGTAAGAAATATTTTTAAGTACATTTATTGCCCACTATTAATGGATCATATACCTATAAATAGTTTTTGAAGGTTGTGACAATTTTATTCACGGTTTTGGTTATAACTCAAAAATTGTAAATTCTATATTATAAAAAGGCATTAAAATGGTAGAAAAAGTATATTAAAAAATACTTAATTTAAATATATATTATAAATACCTGCATCAATTGTATGCCTTAAAATTTTATTTGCTTTAGTAGTTGACTTTTGTTTATGTGCACTTTTGACTTAACTGCACAAAATATTTGCTTTTTCGAAAGCCAATACAAATCCCGTTTTTAAGTGCGATTTCTATACCTGAATTTTAAAGATGAGTGCCCTCAATTTCTAGCATTCTAAATTTATTAACACAAAAAACATCAACGATAGCTGCACTTTGACTTAACTGCCAAATATTGTTATTCGGCAATTACTCGTCAAAACAGTTTTGTATTCATACAAAGGATCAATTATAGCTGTAAATATTAAAAAGTGGTAGCCCTTTTACGACACATTTCTGCACGATGGCCAGAAGTCCCCCGCTCTTTTCTTGCACCCAATATATTAAACTTCTTTGCAAAAACAAACACTTTAAAATAAAAAATTTTAAGTACATTAAAAATGACAGCACTTTTGAAATTGTTTAAAGTTAATTATGCACCTTATTCAGAATTTTGTAATTCAATGAATTTTATTAAAGTTTTTTGTCCAAAAACTGAGCTCTTTATGATTTAGTTTTTATTTTTCAAATGTAACTTTTTATGAAAAAATGCAACTTTTTTAATGAAAAAACGTAACTTTTTGCTAGCAGCCCTGGCAACGCTGACAAAAACACACACTTTTGAAATTTCTTAGTTTAACACATTTACAAAATCTCACTAATAGAGACTGTAAGACACAAACAACAACACACACACTCAAACGAATATAGTTATTGGTTTATTGTATTCCCTTTGTTGACTACTGAAATACCAACTGATTTATTATATATGATTAAAATGGATAAATAACACTAGCTTCTCGTATCTAATAGCATATATCAGGCAAGAAGGTCGTTTGCTGTTTTTTCTTTACTTTAGGATCAACTCAAACCTTTGTGTAAACCTTAAAGTAATAGAAAAACAACAAAGCAAACTGTGTCTGTAAAGTTTGTATGTGTATTGATGTTTGAATTTGATTTAAAAATTTTACATTTGTGTCTGTGTGTATGTTTGTATGTGGGTGAATGGATGGAGAAAGTAAAAGTAATAAAACATACCTTGTAGTCGTATTCGGGCCTCACTTTTGCCTAAAGCATTCACACTGGAGCAGCTGTAAGCGCCAAAGTCCGCTTTAGTCAAATGACGTATTGTTAGATTAAGTTGCCAAGTGTACATGTTAATCATGCTCTCGGTTATATTGTACTTGTTGCCATTGTGGAGCTTAAGGTTTCCTTTACAGATGAAAATAGACAAAGTTTTGTTTGCCGATAGATACAGGGTTGTTTCGAAGTAACATAAAACAAAGTAAAAAATTAGAAAAATTAGTTTTTTTACGTAATTTAAAATTTATAAAAAAATATCCTGAACGTTTAAATACATGAAATTGTATAAAAATTGATATAAATGTACATTGTTCCAATACATGATAATTAAGTCTATCGTTAGCGGTGATACAGTTTAATACTTTTTACAGACAAAGAGATATTATGTATTTTGTCTCCAAAAATGGCAAAATTCTTATATTAATATTTTAAGGTACTTTTTGTAACTTTTAAATCATTTAAAATAGAAAAAATAAGTCCAATTGCATTTGACAAGTCTTCAATAATCATTGATATTGGTTTGGTACACATTATATATTGGTCTGTCCTTTTGAGGCACTTTTTGCAACTTCTAAACCATTAAAGGTGGAAACAGAGTTTAAATTGGTTTTGACAGGTCTCGACAAAATATTATCCCATTTAAACATTGAAACACAAACCAATTTAAAATATGTTTCTACCTTTATTGGTTTAATGGTTACAAAAAGTACTTGAAAAGAAACAATGTATTATCCCTACGGGGAAGTGAACTGACACAGAACTATTCACGTGACCGGTTCTTTGGGGATGGGGACTGGTTCTAGTTCTAACACTTTATATGAAAGGGACATATCACTTTTACATGGCGTTGTCATTGGAGGGGACAATTTGCCCAACTTTAGTACTTTATATCCAGTTCAAGACCGATCCTAAATGAGCATGTTTAGAGCAAGTTACTAAGGATCCTATTTTACCTATTGCCCCCAAACAACCTGTCTTAGAACAAACCTTAAACAACTTATTCAGAAGTAGTCTTCTAAGCACTTGTCACGGAGTAACCTGAAACAACTAGCACAGTTCCAGTTCCATTTGAACTATTTCAGAACTAGTCCCTTAATGCAAAAATAAGCTTAAAATTTTTAATATTTTTTTCATACATTTTAACTTTATTTTTTATTTAAAAAATAGGTTTTTGTTACATAAAATAAACAAATATGCAAAATTGAGATATGAAAGTAATTTTAAATACATTAAAAAATTAAAAAAAAATTAATGATTATCTTTAAAGTTAGTTTCGTTTACATTTTTTCAACCAAAAATAATTTTGCTTTCTTATTTTCGGCTTACGACAATTTTTATGAAATTTAATTTTTTGTCATGTAAAATAAACTTAAGCAAAAAAAAAGAAGCAACAAAAAACGAAAGCAAAAATTATTTTATAAAAATTAAAGTAATTTTATCTGTTAAATTTAACAACAAAAATTATATTTTTCAAAATTTATGGGAAACTCATTTAGGCCTAAGTGACTTCTAAATATTAAAATCTTTCTTTTTAGTATTTTGTTTATCCTTTAACCATTTTTAGGGGTCGCTTTTTTTATTAGGTGAACTGCTTTTCTAACATTTTCGTCATTGCCTCTAATATCAGGATTTGCTCTTATTACTTCTACAAAAGGCAAAATAGATTTGATTAGATTAAGTACATATTTACGTTAAATATTTTTGTTAAATACTTGCCTTCGATGAAGTTTTTTAAAAACATTTAGTCTTCTTTTTCTATGGGTTCCCTACATTATACTTGAATACAAGGCGGGCCAAAAGAAGTCATCCGATGTTGTTTGCGATGGGTTTGGCGGTCGACAGGCAGTAGCTGATGCACTCCTACTTGGGTTATTTCTTAAGCGCCGTTCTTTTCAGTTTTTCCCGAATAGGTTTGTTATTCTAATTTGGTAAATTTTGCTCACAAATTCTATTATTTATTTTTTTTTTTTTTGAAATTTTCTCTTTTCTTAACACAATCTTATTTTTTCATTAATCACGTAATATTTCTCTTACTTTTTTTTTCTTTTCCGCGCATTTCAACTTACTTTTTTTATTATTTGTGAACTTTTTCCAATAACTTTTTCGTTTAAATTTTGCTGCGAACGCACGATGTTATTTTTATTAATATAACAATATTTTTTAAGGGCTTATTTGACAATTGTTTCACAGGCATCTGTCAAATATAATTATTATGAAATAAAAGCTACTTTTTATATATCGTTTTTAAAATATGTACATATGTATGTATGTATGTATGTATGTATGTATGTATGTATGTATGTATGTATGTATGTATGTATGTATGTATGTATGTATGTATGTATGTATGTATGTATGTATGTATGTATGTATGTATGTATGTATGTATGTATGTATGTATGTATGTATGTATGTATGTATGTATGTATGTATGTATGTATGTATGTATGTATGTATGTATGTATGTATGTATGTATGTATGTATGTATGTATGTATGTATGTATGTATGTATGTATGTATGTATGTATGTATGTATGTATGTATGTATGTATGTATGTATGTATGTATGTATGTATGTATGTATGTATGTATGTATGTATGTATGTATGTATGTATGTATGTATGTATGTATGTATGTATGTATGTATGTATGTATGTATGTATGTATGTATGTATGTATGTATGTATGTATGTATGTATGTATGTATGTATGTATGTATGTATGCATGCATTTTGATATGTGTAAACATACATGGGTGTGTTTTTTTTTTGTTTTTTTTTTACTTCTTAAACTAACACCTTTAACCCAGCACTGTGATGTGTCCCATTTGTACCGATCACGATTATTCACTTTTGCGCTTCTTATGTTTTGTACCTGTCACAGGACCAGTACGCTTAGAACAATTGTCACACATTTCCCGCAGGGATATGTGTCATTTATTCCACACCGTAAAGAGCTTTACTTTAAAAGAAGTACCAAAGCTATATTCATACTTTTTCTAGACCTCTCGAATGCAATTTGAGTTGTGTTTCTACCTTTATTGGTTTAAGAGTTACAAAAAGTACCAAAATGTATTCTTGACCATTTTTTCGGTCCTTCAGGGCCCAAAATTTTTCAAATGTACCACAACCTTAATCGTATTTTTTCTAGATATCACAAAGAGTACCTAAAAAGTACCAATATGTATGTTGGACCCTTTTTCTATCCTTTAAGGTAAACATTTTTAAAAAAGACCTGTCAAACACAATTTTAATTAGGTTTAAATCTTTATTGGTTAAAAAGTTCCAAAAAGTACCAACATAAAATGTTTACCCTTTTTTGAACTCATTTTTCCCTTTTTGGTATAAGATTCAAAAAAAAATTTCGAAAACGTATCCTTTTTTTGGACCTGACAAATGCAATTCAAACTTTATTTCTATCTTTATAACAAAACAAATTAATATCATAACACCAAAAAACTAAGTTCTCCAAAAGTTAGAAATTAAAATAAATTCTAAAAAAACTTTTTCGTTAATATCTAAATGTGCATAACTTTAAATATGCATAATTTAATAAATATCTGAATTTTCTAAAATAATGACATTGTAATTCGTTGAGTCTACACGAATTCAATTGTACAACAAAAAACCGCATATTCTTACCCTACAATTTACTCACGCTTTAGCACATAAATTGTCGCATGTTACGGTTTGTATAATGTATGTCTCAAATCAGTGATGGAAAACAAAGTTCCCGTTTAGGTATCGAAAATTCTTTTTGAGAGTACTTTTTTGACCCCAATAGTAACAAAAAGTTTTGTTTTCTGTTTTATTTTTGTCACAAAAATTAAATATAGCAAAAATTCAAAAGTTTATTATAATAGAATATATCACCAGTGCGTGCAATATATTTACTGGTATTTAAATTTAATTCCTCATTAGAATCTGACAAAGTTTCTTCTAAATTGTTTGTTAAGTTTTTATTTCTAAAATAATTTTCAATATTTTGATTATTTTTATATCACACAAACTCAAAAAAAATTCTTAAAGTGAAAAAAAAGATGACGGAGCTTTATTTTTAAAATGCACCCATATTCCTTTATTTTATTAACTTTTTATGGTGCTGCCAGAAAATTTAGTAAAATACTAGCAAAGACAAACAGTCGGCTGACAAATATAAGCCACAATAAGCCGATTATATCGGCTGAGAAAAAATATCTGCCACAAGCCGGTCAAATAGGCTGCGGCTCGAACTCAAAACTTTAGTTGGCGCCGGCTTTGAGCAGCACGAATAGGGCCTCTGACCATAGCCCTCTGTCTTCTGTATTTTCACGTACATTTTCACCTATCGTGAATCAGCCAAAGTTTACCATGGGTGTCATATACTGAAGACCAACTTTCATATAAATTGCTAAAACCAAAATGCTGACTAAATTTATTGACACATACGCAAATCTTTTTTAATTGAAATGAGCCAACCAAATTTTGTGGAGAGTGGCCCATTATAAAGCTTACCTCACGTAGTAGATGGTTACCCGAAAATTAAATAAACCGCACAGTGGTTCGTTCATTGCATAAATATTTGGTTGTTAAGAAATTCTTTTCTCAGTCAGAGGATTATTTTTTGAAAATTGAGAAATTCGGGATTTAATATTTTGTATGACCATCAGTAGCTTATATTACACTCGAAAATTTTTGGTTTTCCGCAAAGATCCTATTTTTCTTAAGCTTTATTTATTTTGATTCTTTTCCCCTTTGTTTCTTCACATAGTCCTTAAAATGGGTTTTGAACCTTAGGACTGAACTCTGTGCCAACGTATGTATGCAATTATAAACACTTTCATACAGCGTATTCATTGAGCACTAGGCCTTCATATAAGAAAATTAAAATGTTTTTATTTTGCCCTCTAAAACAAAAACTGTTTTGCACTTTGTAAAAAATAAATCTGAAAAGTATTTTAACAACACTGTGCGACCGTATGTTTGTAAACAAACCTCAAATTACCAATCACGTAAAGTGCCACCTGATACCATTTCTTTTATATCTTTGAAAATTGAATAGTGTATATAATAGCCGTCACACACTCTTTTGACTATCTATATTGTTTAGCATAATTTTAGTTTTATTACAAAGTATAACATCGTTCCAGTAACAAATTAGCTTATCAACATGAATTTAAGTGGAATCTTAAAGATGTTTTAATAACTTTACCAAATTTTTTATCGCAATTGTGATTGAAATCCAGCAAAATCCAGCGATAATTGACCGAGATATACGCCAAAATCCAAGACTACCTCTTTTTATTTCTCTAAAATTTGTACATAAAAACCTCCACAACTGCTCCGGAGTTGCCCCTACATGGGTGCAATGTAAGACCGATCATTAGTTTTTCCACTCAAACATTTTTTTGTGAAATGTACTTATCCCGTATCTCCAGCCTCTAACAGGGTTCCAATACGAAATTTAAAAAAATAGGGTAAAACCCATACAATTTCCCTAGAGTCGCTCTTAGAGAAATTTAATGTACCCTAGAACATACAACTTCCATCACCTAAAAATGATGGTAAAAGTGATGGTAAAGTGCCCATAACTTCTCCAGAGTTTTCCTAACAATACTTTTTTGACCTGGATTGAAGCGTTATTTAAGGCTTCAACTACAAGAAAATACAGATTTTCTGTTGAATTTAATTTTGACAGTTATTTTGTATTAATACGAGTATTTTCTTTGTTAATATTTTTACTGATACTTTGTGTTTTGTTTTAAATGACAGAACATCTAGTTTTTTTAAAAGTTTATGTGAGTTAATTTTTTAATATTTGAAGTTTACTGTAATTTTTTAATAATTTTAAGGAATATCTTGTTGATGGGGTTTTATATAAATATCCCGTTATTTTAAATATCATTTCCAGTTCATTTTACATAAAACATTTTTTTTTTGAGTGTATGTTTAACAGAAATGCCATGTAGGGGGTTTGATGTAGAGAATTTTAACAGTTTTGCACATATTTCGTATTAAAAGTTTGATATAATTTGTTTAATTGTATATGGGGAACCCTTTCCATGCTTCTATTAAAATAATATTTTCCCAAAATGCAGGCAGTACTGTACAATTACTTCTTAAAGGACATTTGGAGGCGTTAGTTGTTATAGTTTCCGAGAATCGTATTGAAAATTTCGGAAAATGTTTTCATTTTTATAAAGGGTGCCCCTCCCAAAGCATAGGAATTACATATGTGCAGATATTGTCCGGCCAGTAGTCAACCGATTTTGCTGACCTTAAATAGCGATTGTCTCAGAGCTATTTCGTATTGCTTGATACCAAAACGACTTTAATTGGTTTCAAAAACTTGGTTTTAACAGAAGGACATGGTTATATCGACTTTTCTATGTAGTATAGGAGTCCAGAATATATATACTTTATGGTTTCGCAAATGGATAATAGAGAAATGAAAAACGGAATGACAAACTAAGATACACCCTTATTACTATGTAAAGGGTATAAAAAAAGTTCGGAGTTTCGAAACGCCAATGTGTAGGGTATATAAGATTCGCCATAGCCGAGTATAGCGCTCTTACTTGTTTTTATTTTCACAAGCATTTTGATTAGTATATATTGTTTTGTTGTTGTATTTACAAAAATGCAATAGAGAAAATATAATAAAAATGTTTATTTTCACAGAATAAAATTAAAACATAATGACTTTTGTGGCATTAATAAACGATTTCTTGACAAATTGGTTATGATAAAACTTTGGTTGACTGATTTCTATGGCAGAATCGATAAAAAAACTTTGCTAAATAGTTAAAAATATTTCAAGGTTTTAAAAGTTCAAAATTTATTCTTATATGTTTGTAAAGTCCTTGTTTTACTGTGTGTGTGTGTGTATTTACTTATTCGTTTATGTCTTCATACATGTCGACATACAAAGCTATCTATGCATGCACATGACAAAAAACTTTAAGGATACAAAATCAAGTTAAGCTGTTAGAGATGGTAAAGGGACATATTGTTGTTTTGTTTTTTATTTCTTTTAAATAAACAATACTAAGCAGTTGCAGAAGGGTAGAGATTTCATTGAACTCGGTGGTTGGTTTGTCTATTTGTCGACCGGTCGGTCTGTTTGTGTCCTTTTCTTAATTTATTTGTTTTTATTTATAATTTCTACTTACCCTCATTGCGATACCAGCCATTTAACGGCTTTGGATAGACTTCCACAATGCATTCCAAAGTAACTTCTCGCTCGACAGGGGCACCCACTAACTGATTTACGGCCTTGATGGATGGCGGAACTGTGTGGCGGTTTAAAAGGAGTATACCAAAGCATATGCGAATAAAAATAAGTTAAAGAAAGAAAGAGTAATAAAATTAAAGAACCAACAATTACACACACAAACATACATATAAAGCACATTTTCAAATGTAGAGTAAAAGGAGAGCATAACAAATTGCTGGATTAAGTGCAATGTAAAATGTCTGCTTTTATTATGTCTGACTTAGTTGCTTTGTTTTGCCTTATTTCATTCTTTTACCGCTTTCGTTCTAGAGTCTGGCAAAAGTATTTGTAAAATTTAAAACTTAATTTAATTTTATGCTAGCGTGTAACAGTTTTGATAATTTAGAATATGCCATTCAAAGAGATGAAGAAATTGCACAATCTGTAAAAAAAGTCACACACACTCGCACATTTACCCACACACAGACCCAGAGATACCCTGCAGGCAAGTAAAAGTGGTTTATGTCTTGCTGTTTACTTATTGTATCCTTTGGCAGCTATGGGGCTGTTTTCAGGATAAAGAGTCTGGCTTCAAAACGAGTTGTGCTTCATTACGGTTCCGTATACTTACTAATGGTTTCGATGGGCAATCAAATACTATTTTTAGATTTAAACACTGGTCACTTTTGCCTTGTTCTGTTAATTAGCAATTTCAAACTTTATTTCAAACTTTATCTTTGCGACACCTTTAAGTTTCGATTGTTATTTTTAAGTTTTATTTCAATTTAGTTTTTAGCTTCAATGGTGGACGACCACAAAAACTGCTACATAACTGTAGCGATAGATCTAAGAGGCGAGAACTGCAGAATATTAATAAAGAAATAGGATGTAAAAACATCTGAGATGAATAATGCAAAAAGAAAAGGTGCTATAAGAAAATAAATGGCAGGCCGTAAATTTTGTCCTAACCCAATAATTAAAAATTGTTAAGTGAATATATGTATGTAAAATACGAATATGATTTCTGTATTTAAATTTCAATAGAATTTGGGTTTAATAGAAGATATGTATTTACTACCAATGCTCAGTACCGAACAAAGGGCGCTGATGAGGAGTTGTAGCGGGTTCTATAAAATGCATTTCACTCGGCTAGTATCGGGAAACTAAACTTTTTCAAGATAGTTATTTAGTAAAAATCTTATCACAATAAAATTTAAATAATTAGCCTGACAAATTATAAGGAAAATTTACAAATCAGAGATAGTTTTCTTCACAACTTGCGATCAGAAACACAATTAACGAAAGCATTGCTACAACAAACGAGGAAAAACAGTTAAAAAATGAGAAAGTTCTTTCATTATTTCTGGATATAAAGTTTACAATATAATATACTCAACTCCGATTGAGTGCGATCGATAAAGGCTCAAATTTATACCCACCATATCATCACATAATTGCAGCTAAGAAGGTCTTCTATCCTTCAAAGGAATAAATTGAATTCACACCAATTGCGGAACAGGTAATACTGCAAGCTTTACTTGAACAAACAGCCGAAAGGCTGCTATAATCATTTAAGGGCAGTAAGTTGAAAAAACAAGCAAACTGCAAATATATCTTTTTTGCAAATTGGGATGCGATTGATCTTCTGGACAAACAATATAAACAATTTTTATGGGAAGATATTTCGGACACAGATATGTTCATGGTGTCATTTGTGTCATTGCGATTAATAAAGAATCCGTATACTAAATACTGCAGACAAATAAAATCCGAATTTAAAAAAAAGACTCATGGTACCATTAAGTCACATTAGATCTTAAATTTCAACACTACAGCCATTAGAGTTAGAGATGGATGAAGAAACTATTAAATTGAATTACCTATTAATTCTTTTGATAATAGACGGAGCAATTTCCCAGGTTTTGACTGATACAAACGCTTAATCCAGCTACATTTACTGTAGGCAAAGCAACATCAAGTCAGTTAAACATAGGACCGACAAACTCACTAGATAGTATTGATTCATTTTAAGCTTGGATTATCACCGCTACATACAGGGATAAAGTTTATGGAACACAAACTGAAAACCAGCTATGATTTGGACTTTGGAACATCAGGTTCAGTTAGAAATAATGACACCGACAAAGAGAAAAGAACAAGAAGAGTTTCAAGAAGAATTTGTCAAACACGGGTTAGTTGTAGATCAGCCAAAACAAGGAACAGGCAACAAAAAATATGTCAATATCGCAAAAATTTTCAAGAACAAGAAGAGTTTCAAGAAGAATTTGTCAAACACGGGTTAGTTGTAGATCAGCCAAAACAAGGAACAGGCAACACAAATGATGGTAATATCGCAAAAATTTTCATTTTGGATCCACTACATCTAATATAACAGATGTTGATATAGATTTTATTTCAAGATTTAAAACAATTATTGAAGTACTTGAGTGAAATGATCAAATTAATGCTAGAACATTTGGTGATTACATCAAGGAAACCGCTACTATATATACATCCAAATACCAACGGAGAAATATGTCTGCGAAAGTGCACAACGTTCTTTTTCATGGAGAAAATGTCATCGAGCACAATTTATTACTAATTGCAGACTTATCAGAAGAAGCCCAGGGAAAATACAGACAACATTATACCAGCAAAATGTCACGAAGTTCTACAAATGATGATTTTTTCTAATATCATTGGCAACGTCAGATCCCTTTACAATTAGGATTCGAAATCATTGATAATTGAATCATTGGAACCTCCACGCCGAAGCTAAGCTACTGCTAGAGGATAGAAGTAATACAGAGAAAAATATAGAATACTTACAAGAAACATTCCAGCCAAATGAATAGGAATTATTATTTGCATTTATTATTATTTAAGTTAAATAAAGTAAAAAAATATTAATATTTAATATTAATTTATTAGTAAAGAATCTTTTTATTACTATTGTTATGTATTAGATTTTCAAAAGCCTACTTTGTTTTTTTACAAAGATGATATAATTTACATTTTCAGGAAAAAAACAATCATTTCCATGAAAAAATAAAAACAGATGGAAAATTGGAATTTAAGCTTAATATTCTCAACAACCACTGTACCGATCTTAATGAAACTTAAATTCAATAAAAGTTTTAGATGTTGTCTATAGAATAAAAATATACTAAAAAGTCTTTATTAGTTTTAAAGTTAGAAAATTTTGACCAATGAAAAATGATTCTAAACTACTGTGCGCCGCATATTAAGCGCCGGCTTTTTTTTATTTTAAGTTGTGCCCTTATACGATCATACTCGTACAAATGTTGTCCAAATGAGCGATATTCCTGCAGACGCAAACTTATCACCGCCCTTCCGACGTTAGTGCAACAAAAATGTTAATTAGGAGATTCACAAGGTGTTTTATTATGTCTTATTGTCATATTGTTATAAAACATCACAGTGGTTTTGTTGTCTTTCATACAAAAATAGTTCGTAAAAAATACTACGTCGTTTAATATACTTATTAAATTGTCACAATAACTCCACATACACCTGCGCCGAGTGTCCAATAGTTGGGAAAGGGTTTTAAACCATTGTGAAGTTTTGTGACAATAGGACAAATAGAACACCTTGTGAATCCCCTAAATATAACTTTAATCTTAGTATTTTAAGCAGTAATACAATACATTTTCCCCATTTATTAGAATTCCAATAAGAGAGTTTTAACAAATTGGAAAAAAGTAATAAATCTATTGAGCCAAATAATTGTTTGTACAAAAGCAAGTAATAATTAATTGAACAATGAAAAAATTAATTAAGAAGATAGTGCACTCATCTTAAACTAAACGGGCCACAAAATTTATATTTTTAAGCTCCTATCTGGGTCACCTCTGCCACGTGATCGCACCTAAAAGTAGGTTTAGGATTCTTTTTGTGACACTCGCAGTTACAACAGCTTCGATGGCCGAAAAGTCAGTAGCAGTTGGTAGATCGCATAAAATCTACTACATAGCAAAGGAAGAGAACTGGGTTGATTAGTTCGTTCTCCGTCTATGAACTGGAATAAAAAACTTAATAATTTTATGGAGCTTAATAAGAGTTAGTGACAAGTATTCTAAGGAAGAGCTTCGCAGTAGGAGTACTCATTTTTGGATCGGTCTTCCTGTAACATCATTTTGAGTTTAAGGCTTGAGAGAACTTCCATTTGTTTCGTTTGTGAAACCCTTTTGAGTACTTTTCTTTTCAGCGACGTCAAATTTTTTGCTGCAATTCCTTAATTTTGCGCCAACGATTAACTAAATTAATTGGTGCTCTGAAAGTCTCTGGCTCAGCTGGAGTTAAGAGTCGAAGGTACTTTAAAGTTCGGAAATGTCGCCAACACATTCAGGTATAGGGCTAAAAGGACACGAATTGAGACATGCTTTGACTTTCGCCAGGAGCGTCGAAAAGTCCTCAAACGTATATATCCTTTGACCAGCTGCTTCCTATAATCCTTCCATGTGAGGAGCTGCAGCAGGAATAAAGTGCTCTTTCACATGCTTTTTTAAATTGGCTTCGATCTGCTTTGCAGCGCCAACGAAGGTTCTGCATTTGTCGGAAAAAATACAATTAGGGCAACCAACGCGAGTAGTAAATCGATACAAAGCAGCAAAAAATGCAGTAGTCGACAAATCTCCAACAGCTTCAAGATGAATCGACTTTGTAGAAAGGCACCTCAAGAGACACACATAACCCTTTGTTATAAGACAATATCGACCAGTGAAAATTTTGATATCAAAAGGGCACGCAAAATCAACGTCTGTATTTGTAAAAGGAGTGATTTTTACCTTAGGAAAGGAAACGTGCCCTCCAATCACTTTTAACAACCATATGGTTCCTCAACGATCCGAGACAAAATATCTTGCTATTCACCTGGATCGCCGCCTCACATGGAAGTCTCATATATATGCGAAGCTGACGGCAACAAAATTTAAGGCTGCTTAAATCCACTGGCCAATAGGTATAAACTCTGTGCTTCTGGATTGTAAACTTTTACTAAACAACTCAATTTTAAAATCAATTTGGTGCTTCGGTACTGCTTCCACCTCTAAAATAGAAAAAATACAACGTCGTCAAAATGAAATTCAAAGGACGATAACTGATGCTCCGTGGTATGTCACCCAAAAACAAACAACATCCACAAAGATCTACAAGTTCCACTAGTTAAATACGAAATCCTGAAGTATTAAAGGATTTAAATAAGCTGGAAACACATCCAAGCCCGCCCGCTCGAAACATCTTGCAACATATCGGACACTCCCGTATGAAAAGGAGGGATACTATTGCGCTTAGATGAAGTAAACTAATTCTATTATGAGAACTTAAATGTTAGTCTGGCACTGGCTGAACTACTACTAATTACTTAGTCCTAAGATCTAAATACTTATAATAAGCATAAGCAAAGATTCATTAATAAAACATGAAAAAAAAACAAAAATTTTGCTTTTAAATTTTTAACTGTTTTTATAGCATTTTATATCCCAGTTTTTTTTATTTATTATTAAAAAATTAATTTAAAAAACAACATACATTTAAGAGTTGACGATTTTAAAAAGTTGTTTTGACGATTTTGGCGGCTTTTGTCCTAAGCTTTGACGATATTGAACCAAACTTATCTGGCAGCTATGGTTACAACCCGCAATACAAAAATTTTTGTGCTGAAATACAGCCTCTAGTTATTCATATTCTTTGCTGGCACATTAATTGTTTATATATTGCGTTTTTATTTTTAGTCAAATAAATGCTTTTAAAATTTCTTGGCAAGAAAGAAAACTGAACAGCAAGTGTTTGCAGCAACTAAATGTTGTTGTTTGACAAAGTTTTATTTATGATTTTAGAAATGATTTTGTCAGTTTGTGATGCAAAAATTAACTTACAAATCGTTTGCATGCAGCTGACAAATTTTGCAAAACTGTAAATGATTTATGTTTTCTTCTAAATCTAAAACACATACACATACGTTTCTTAAAAAAGTAAATAGAAAAGCCTTAATTCAAAGCCTTTGACAAACTAATTATCATATTACTACGCAAAAAGTTAGTTAATTTATTCACAAGGTCTCTGTAAAGTTCTATCGGCTATTAAAATAGGCGCCTAAACACTTTACTTGTAAATAGTATTTCAATATGCCAAAATGTAGATAATTTTAGAAAAAAAAATTGTTTGAATATTGATTGCTTTCAAAATACTGTTTAAGACATAAGAGCCAATGAAGAATTTTAAGACACATTCATATGCAACTGCAAATTTTAGTTATTTGTAAAAAAAAGTTTTAGTTACTAGATGCCTTTTGCCATTTTTATACCCATCACGTTTCATTCCATCTCACTGTGGTCGGAAATTTCATTTCGTTGGCCAAAAGTCAAAATGTTTACACTCACGATATATGTTTTTGTTTTTGAAATCTAGTAGTCAACACTCTAAAACAGCCAAAAAGTAATTTTGTTATTGTAATATGCAATTCACCGTTATTCGGTGAGTCATCGAAGTTGAATTTATTTGCTTCATTTGTAAACAGAATTGCGTTCGGTGTTTTATAAAGCTTATTTCATTTGCTTGTAAAAGCTGAAAACAACGCGTGTTAAATAAAAGTTCAAATGGAGAACGCAGGTGATGGTAAGTTTATTAATTTTGTAAAATATAATACTCAGAAATTGAATACTCAAAAAAATAAAATAACTTTTTGCAAAAGTCTTTAACCTTTTGGAATTTATTTTATTTTTTAAGTTTGAGTAAGCTTAACACATTTTTTTAGGAGTGTTAAGCATAAGATTAAAAACCAAAATTACTTTGAAGTGTCTAGTTTTTGAAAATGTTTATCTCGATTTGCGGTTTTTGAGTAAATTTTTTTTCAGTCGTAATTTGTTTACAGAATTCAGCAGTTTTTGATATTTGGTTGACCCAGTAAAAGAAAGGAAAAAATAAGGACGCACTAATAAAAGGAAGTATTTGCGACAATTACGGGTAACTTCGTATCAACAGAAATGATATTTAGCTACGGTTTTGACAGCAGCTCCGGTCAATCTCAATATAAGCAATCTTTACTTGATTAAAGTACATCACGAAATTCTGATTCATGTCTTTTGTCACGAGTGAAACGTATTTAAATTAAAGAGTTTAATAAAATTTTAATATTTTCGCAAATACGTGTGAAAATCATATTTTCAATTTCCAGAAGGAACATATTTACTCGTAAGTACCGTATATTTTCTCATTTAGAACTAAAAAAAAAATAAAAACTCAGAAAGAAAAGAAAAAAAATTGTATGTAAAATTTTTTTTTTAAATTTTTATTTTAATGTTGTTAATTTTTTACAAAAAAAATTATTTATTTTATACAAAAACACTTAAAATATACTGCAAATTCAAATTCCAGTTAAAAATTCCGTTATTTTAAGTTTTAATAGTTTTGGCCAAGAAAAGTGATTTTTCGACCATAGTGCATCTGAGAGATGGATTAATGCTTGACCGTTAGTCAAGTGTTGCCGAAGAGACTTTTAACGCAAAAAAGCATACTGTATATGAAAAGTAAACTTCGTCCTAACCCATAAAAGTAAAAAAAGAGGGAAATAGATAATCCGTTTTCTTTTTTCTGTTACATGTAAGTTAAATAGGTGATGTTTACAGCACTACCGTTCAAGAGTACTGATGATAAAATTGCGTAGCTGCTTTCGAAAATGCATTCTACTCGGCTAGTATCGGTCGAAAGAACCTGCTTTTTTTTAAATAAAAGTTTTTTTCAACATTAACGGAAAAATATTAATTTCTTCAAATAAAAGAAAATTATATCACGAACTTAAGCCAAAATAATAAGCAAAAGTTTGTATAAAAAGTTTATATCATACTCGATTAGTTTAAACTTCCTTTTTTTAATTGAATAATTGTCATTCTGAATAGAAATTGCTTGAAGGGAATTATATCATTTAGAATATGTAATCCGCAAATAAATTCAAAAGTGCTCAGAGAAGTTCTTAATAATAAGGCTTCTGAAGAAGTATTTCTATCTTTTCACTCAGGTATCTTTTCCAATGCCTCTATTATAAGCTTTATCTTAATTGCAAATTGTAAAATCGAATCATGAAGATCCACCTATCGTGTTTTACATTTTTACATAATGAAGACAACTTTGTACCTGTATATTTTAGAAAAACTGCATAACGCTTAGGATAGTGTTTTTTAAAAAATAAATTTGCGGGGTTCTTTAACAAACGTTACAAATTTTTGTATTATTGGTTCCTTTCAATATTGAATTGTTAAGTTTACGAGAATATTAAGGCGTTTGTTTTGCATTTTTTGCAGTTTCTTGTATATTTTACTGCTTCACTTTATGCCAACATCAAAGGACACCCGTCAGTTCCAATTAACATAATTTTTAAAATCAATACCATCGTTTTTTAAAACTCTGAAAACTACTGATAAAAGTGTGTTCGCATTAATTGATAAAATCATTTAAAGCCTCTGCAAATGCGTTGATAAAGCTAATTTATTCTTCTTTTACTAACTTTTTATTAACGTTAAAATATCTTAAAGCCAAAGAAGTTTGGTTTTTTTTTCTAGATAAATCAGTGGTTTCGTCGAAAATAATCGAATAATATTTAGTGTCATAAATATTTTTTAGTATAATTTCTTAAATAAAATTGTTTGTTTGAATTGTTTTCGATATATGTATGTATATGAATAACCAAAAGGGGAAGCTAGGATATGGTGGCCTAAAATTTTATCTCCGGCAGCTATACGAAATCGCAGAAGTGAACGAAAAATACCTTCCAAGCTTGTTTTCTTAGAAGATAGCAAAAGACCATCATCCCGATGTCCACGGAAAGGTATATTATGCCTTCTGAGGGAAATTATAGCTTTTACAGCAGACAACAAACATTCTTGATTTTCAATTTCTTGTTGAAGTGCAGATATTTGTATTTGATATCCCACCTCAAGGCGAAAGTTTTCTTGTGTCTTCAAAAACATTTTTTCAAAATCAACAGCATCTTTGAATATGTAATACATTTGTTTAATAAAATAAATGAAACGTTTGTTACATGCAGGGTTGGGCAGTATTTCAAATACTTGTATTTGAAATACGTATTTGAAATACAAATACGTATTTTGTATTTGTATTTGAAATACCACCTTCTAATGTATTTTGTATTTTGTATTTGAAATACCTAACACTGAAGTATTTTGTATTTTGTATTTCAAATACTTATGATGTCAAAATACATATTTCAAAATACATTTTTTTGTTATACAAAAAGTTGTCATTAGCAAAATAAAAAAATTTTGCAATTTCCAAAAAAAAACCGAATGGGAACTTTGTCTTAGTATTCATTTATGTCTTCGCCTTAGTAAGGTACGTTCTTTTTCAGGGCTCACTCATTCACGTAATATCAAGAGCTCAGCGGATATTTGGAAACGTGAATGTCAAAAAAATTAAATCTATTATGTATATAAAAATGGGGTGTATGTATGTATGTATGTATGCATGTTTGTATTTTGTAGCTGGCCACACTAGTGGATCGATTTTTGTGAAATTTTTACAGAGTGTTACTTCAAGACTGAAAGGAACAATAGGCTACTTTTTTTTGGAAATTATTGCTGCCACACCCACAATACGCCAATTTGTGTGGGAAGGTAAGGTTATGAATTGCCTCACAAAATTACCCAAGGCCATATTGATCAAACGCGAAGAGCTAAATACATGAAATTTTTAACACGTGTTAAGCTTTACATGTTTGTTTAAATGCACATGAATTTTTAAACATTGGGCCCGTAGGGGGATAAAAAGGGGACAAAAAGGGAAAAATTTGTAACCTATTATCTTTTGATGTAGGCGTTTTTTGTAACTTAAAACCAATAAAGATAGAAACATTATTCAAATTGGGTGCGACAGGCCTAAAAATAATTTGAACGGTTTTGGGTCCTTTTTTAATTATTGGACCCTATAGGGAAAAAGGGTTAAAATTATGTTTTAGTACTTTTATGTAACTTTAGAACCACCACTTAAAATAGAAAAATTATTTCAATTGCATTCGCCAGGTTACCAAAGTATGTTAATCTGTTAATAAAGTAGCCCTTTATTATATATAGAAGTTTATAAAAGAATTGTTTATGAATTCCCAATTTTTATATATTAACTAAAGAGCAGGGCTGACATATAATTTGTTGCAACCTAAGTGGGGCAATCAGTAAATTAAAAAAATATATCAATGCTTTTATTTACATATTTTGGTAATTTAACTATGATTAGTGTAGCGAAGCACACCGAGGCTAAGCTAGTTTTGTATAAAAATTAAAATTTTTTAGTCATTCACACTTTTAAGCACAACAAGTAAGATCGCTATATTTGGCTGTGCCGAATCTTATATACCCTTTACATTGGTCTTTTAATATATCCAGCCGAGTTATTTTGTACTGCAAATAATATAATAAAAATACCTTATGCCAGTTTTAAAGTCCACAGAAAACCTTACAAAATTTTAACGTTCGTATTGATAATAGAAATAGATGAAGAAGATTTGAGGTCGAGAGTTATAAAAGTTTTCGACATTATTCATATTAAAAGGTTAATAAAAGTTGTTAATTTTTATAGGATGTTTTAGTCCCCCTGCTCCTCTTTAATTTTTTTCAAAATGTAGGTCTTTTCATCGAATTACTTTTTGTAAAACACTAGAAGTCGATAGCTGTTATAGTTTCCGAGATATAGCGTATCGAAAATTTCATAAAAAAATGTTAATTTTTATGGGAGCTACCCCTTTTCCTTCCCTTTATTTTTGAAGTGTAGTCCTTGTTGCACAATTACTTTTTGTAGAACATTTAAAGTCGATAGCTCTAATAGTTTCTAAGATTTAGCGCATGAAATATTTGAGAAAATTTGTGCAATTGTAGACAAAAAACCACTTCCCCTAATCCTATCGGGAAAAAAAGTTTTGTGGCAAGAATGACTATATTTACTGAGATATATAGGGATATGTGCACGAATTTTGTCCTAAAAAACGATATTTTCAATAGTTTGACACAAATAACTGATCCGTATCACTTTATTTGACTCCGGAAACTTGATTTCAACAGACTGACAGATGAAATGATTATATCAACTTTCCTATCTGTATGGGGTCGCAAATGGATAATAAAGAAATTACGAACGGAATAACAAGCTGTTTTATACCCTTATCACTATGTGAAGGGTATACAAAATAAATGTAGGGGGTGCATTTTTGAATTCATCAAGGCTTTACTTTTAATTTAATTTGTTTTTCACATACAGAGAACCAAGGCACATTCAACCAGGTAGTACTGAGGCCCAGCTGATTAAAATCAATTTGACATTTTCACGTTATAAAAATTAAATTTTTTACTTATGAAATATTTAATTTTTCTGACATTCTACCGTTCAAACACAAAAAGGAAATGTGCCTTGCAGAGAACTGTTTTCATAAAATTTAACACCAGCATGTGTTTATCAGGACCTGTAGAAAGATTGGTTTTCTTTAGCAGGATTTATATATTTTCCAACAAGAAGCTGCTTATCTGATTAAACTTTTAAAAATCTAGTGTTCATGACTAATGGTTAAAAATGTATTTTGTATTTTGTATTTTGTATTTCAAATAAAAGATACTAAAATACTGTATTTTGTATTTTGTATTTGAAATACTCGACTTGAAAGTATTTAGTATTTTGTATTTGAAATACAAGCGGAACAAGTATTTTGTATTTTGTATTTCAAATACAGCAAAGCATGTATTTTGCCCAACTCTGGTTACATGGCTACAAATAGTTTTATTTATTAAATCAAAAATGAGGTTTTAATTGTTTGAGAGGGGAGGGGATTTCCTTTCCACCCCCTCTGAATCCGCATCTGTACCACGTTCAAACATACATCAAAAATTAAAAAAATTCAAAGTAAATTGAATATCAGAGCTAAAAAATATTATTTTCATTTTTAAGGTACGTTGAACAAGGTAGGAGCAGCTGATCAGCTGACTTTTATATACGCCATATGTTTCCTAGCTTATTCCAGCGAACTTTTATGTTATATTATGGTTGTGTATACCGTATGTGTAATAGCAAAATTTTTGGCAACTTAGCTAGAATTTATCAACAATAACATATGATAAATTCTTACAGGAAGTTGTTGTTGTAGGGACGAGGTAACCTTACTATTCCACCATGGCATGTATATTAAAAGCTTTCAAGCTTTTATACCAACTAAATACAGGGAAAAATTAAGGATTCAATTCGAATTGAAATTTTAAAATTCTTATTAGAATTACTCTATTAAAAGCATTGCCAACTCGATAGATCGAGTAGGATTTCGAATCGAATGCCGTAATTTACCCCCAGTTCTTATTAAATCAGCAGGGTTGCACTTTGAGCTAAACTCAATTATTAATTGAAATCTTGTTTGGTAAATTGAGGTAAACAAAGGCCATAATTGCTTAAATGAGCTAATTACACAATTAAGGTCAATGTGTGAACATAAGTCTATATTTTTTTACGTTCGGATTCCTTGATTTTGTAAAACACAAAATTTTTTTTAATTTAAACTTAATATATTTTTTATTTATTTCAATTTCTTGTGAATGTAATTGCTACAACAAATTTCAGTAGCTCACATAAACCATTCCAATAACCGATTTTTGTAAATTTTTTGGTAGAAATTTTAATTGAAAAAAGTTTATATTAGAAAAAAATAGTTTATATACTTGTTAATTATTTTTCAAAATTATATTTTTTACCATCGTCATTGATGTTAAAGGGTTTTTACTCTTATTATTAAATATTAAAATTATGACCAAATATTTAATTTTGTTATAAATTTTGCAAATTATTTCAAAAATTACAAAAAAAATTTAATTTTCAACACAACTTTTATGTATTCAAAATTTACATTGTTGTTATCGGCTACTTTTATATTTTAAGTGTTGTGTTACAAAACAGCTGATCAAAGCAAATAACTTTCCCCATTAAACGTGATGCATGTAACTTGCCAAAAACAAACGTGTAAAACGTACAGAGATACGATACACATAGAGCACAGCCGGGCATAGAACGTGTGGTATGGACCTCCAGCTCAAGAAACTTGTAATTCTTATGCATGTTAAAAAAAATGTAGAGGAGAGTCTATTTCAAGAGACTTATTTATTTTCAATAATATTTGTCAAACTAATCAGAATCGCATGCATTTATGCATATATTTTAAACATATTTAAGGTAGATTAAGATCTATGATAATATTAAAGGTGTGTATGTATGTGTGATTGTATAAAAGTTACTTGATAAGTAGAAAAATATCATACTTACAGTTAACATGGACATCAAATCGTTTACTAACTGATGGTGGAATTCCATTCGATGCAATACACAAATATCCACCCATATCAGTTCGATGTACGTTCCCCAAAACAAGTTTTTCTCCTTCCACAGTTTTTACCACTAAAAAAATAAGGAAAAAAATTATTGCTGAATGTTTTCATTACTAAATTGTTTATAAGTAACAAGTTTTCCGCTGCTTTGTAAACACAGTTTTCAATGATTACTTAAACAAATAACTAAATGCTAGAGAGTACATACTATGATTGAAATTTGCAAGATTTTTCACACAATCCTTATCCGAAATCTCTGATTTTCTATTTAAAATATGTATGTACATATGTATATGCAAAAATATGAAGAAGTAGTGGAGCTTGAGCCTGTTAATGTCGAAATAAAAATAAGTGAGACTTACCATATCTATAATTTAAAATATATTTTGTACCATAAATTGACAGTGGAAGTGCCACATAAGCGATCTGGGTCCATACAGTGCCAGGAATATGGCTACACCAAAGCCGATTGTAAGTTGCCTTCTGTTTGTGTTGTATGTGCGGATCGGAACGATACGACCAAGGGCGACAAGCCAAAAGATGATCCTAGGGCGAAGAAATGTAGCAATTGCAGTGAAAACCACACTGCCAACTATAGAGGTTGTCCTAATTTTGATTCAGTTAGGCGCTCATCTAAGTCGAAAGTAGTTTCTGCCCCTACCCACCCGTTGAATACACCAACTACAAACTTGCCGCCATTAGCATAGCCAACTTCAAGTCAAGTTCCTTACACCGACGTATTAAAGTCTAACCAGCCCTACGCACGTAAGCCTAACCAAGAAAACAACAAGAGGTGCCAACAAACGAGCCAAACGGTCCCAATTTCAGCTGCCTGAAAGCTGTTATTCACAATATGGTCAAACAATTTACTTAGGTCAAGGTGCAAATAGCTGGGATAATGCAAAAAAGCCAGTCTGCTCTTCTGCTGGCCATATTTAAAAGGCCATGAACTGACTCAGGGTTTGTTTCTGAAACGCAAACGGCATCCGCCAACATCCCAGGTATAGATGATGTAGTGGCTTAGATATAATAATCAAATCAAGAATTAAACACCAATGGTTGGGTGGCCTCTTAAAATGGTATATCCAAGCAACGAACGTCTGCATTAAAGAATTTTTCCATAACCTAGTTATCTTGTGAGTTTATTTTCCACCCACATTTTTTTGATAAAGTATGACATGAGGGACTGTTAAACAAACTAAAATTGAATCTTCCAACCAATATCCTCAATTGAGTATATTAGGGTCAATTCTGTACGTGATTTACACAGCAGATATGCTCAGTGAGCATTGCTGACCAACAGTTCAACCCACACGTCAACATTTGCTGATGATACCGCTTTTCTCAGTATTCAAAAAGACCCTAAAGAGGCTACGATTCAACTGCAACAACACGTTACCCAGATAGAAAAATTGGCAAAGTTATGGAGAATAAAAATAAATGAACAAAAATGCACTCACGTAACTTTTACTTTACGGAAAAAAACGCGCTACCCAATCCTTATGAACAACTAAATGGTGCCTCAATGATTTGAGACGAACAATTTGGGCATTATCCTGGTCCGTCCGTACATAGAAAACACTCATAGATGCGAAGTTGACGTTAGTGAAACTTAAAGCTACACAACTTCATTGACAAATCGGCAGAAACTTCGTCTTGATTGTAAACTTATACTCTACAAATCGATTTAGAAACCAATTGGTGCTACGGTATACAATTATGGGGCACTACCTTCGCCTCCAACGTAGAAAAAAATTTAAGGCCGCCAAAGCAAAATTCTAAGATTGATAGCTAGTTCTGCTTGGTATAATTTTGATCAGGGTTAGCAGTTTAGTTTCTCCAGATTCTCAATTTCAAAAAATGCGCAGAAATCCTAAAAATGCGAAAAAAATATTTTTGATTGCCCAACTGACCTTCGATCTTAATCTAGTTTTATTGTCGTAAACAAAAGTGTCTTCAATGTGAAAGAAGTACTGTTTGTTTACTTGTCGACTTCCAGCCTGGACTGCGGTCCACAGCTCTTTCCCAGCAAAACATTTGCTTACCTGGTAAGTTAGCAAGTAATATTGGAGATAAACAAGCACTATGCTCATTGTGATAACTACGGGAACTTATGAAAACTTCAAAAAATAATAATTTATGATAAATAACAAAAAGTACATAAAATGATATTGAAAAAAAGGAAAAATTTTATTCTGTTTTAAACCTGTTTTTTATATCATATTGATTTTTTTCTACGAACCTTGTTTTTCTCTGGATTCTGTGCGTAAAATAATATCCTTAGATCCTTCACGCCTCCATTGTACTGTTGGCATTGGCACTCCTGTGGCACTACAAATTAATGTTATAATACCTCCTTCATTGGTTATGCTTTCTTCAAGATTGTGTTCTGGATGATTTAATATATCAGGCGGAACAACCACGTCCAAATAACCAGACTGAAATTATAATATTAATACACATGAGCTTTGAAAAATTAAACATTATGACGAAAATAAACGCTAATGTTTAACACAGCTAGTGTAATAACATTTTAAATAAAATTTAACAACGTCGCAGGTCACTTTATGTAGTTACCAGTGGTTTTCAAGTCATAGGTAAACAGTTTCGGATACAGAAATATGGCTCAACTATATAATTTATGCACTTAACACGATTAACTCAAATATCAGTTAAATAATCTAAACCACATAATAAAACACGTTAATAGCTACATGTACATATATGGCTTAGTCGAGTATTTTTCCTTTAAATTAAAAACGTTTTAAAATTTTACAACTTTTTGAATGTCTTTTTCATTAAGTTTGCAGTCAAAACCTATTGTAGTTCCGAGTTATGATGTTGCAAAAATTTCATAAAATAAGTTTTTTAGTAGCAAAGACACCTTATAAAAAGTTTTAAGTCGATTATAATAATCAACTGCTGTATGGATTAAAATGGGGTAGTCCCATAAATCCCTTAAATGGGTCACCTCACCGCTATGAAAATTTTAACCCGACAGAAAATTGTTATTATTGATTTAAATAAAAATATTTTACTACGAAAATTTTCCAACTGAGGACTAACAAAAAAAGTTCGTGGCATCTATGGACTATCTCTTGTAGTTAAAAGATATTTAAAATTTTAATTTTCTGTAATTTTTTGCTAATAAAAAACCAATAGCTCCTCCTATTTCTAAGGTTTTTATTTGCTTAACTGAAGGCAATTATTAAACTAATTTTAATATTAGAGCTGATTTTTTTAAAACGCAAGTTTGCTGTTGGATAACAACAGGCAACAAACAAGCAACCTCAGCAAGTCCTTTAAAGAAGCGCCTTCCCAGCCACCTCTGTTGGTGGATCTGCAGTCTAGGGCAGTAGCAGACAAAGTGCCCCTCCTGTCCAGCCTGGGCCGCAGAAGCCTGAAATTTCCGTAATCAACCTTTCCTCTCCAGGTTTGGGCCTCTTTCTCCATTACCAAAGTCCCTGTCAGTTTTTAATAGAAATCTGTTGGTGGCCTTACTGGCTTACAGCCCAGCCCAATACCCCAGCCCCACCCCCTTCTCGCCAATTTATCGGCAGTCTCATTACGCAACAGGATTTTATATTTTGAATGGTTAAAAATTTGATGGCATACCTTTAACAGCCCAAAATCCTCGAAAGGTTTTGAATATTTAGCTCTAGGTCTTTTTTAAGGCCCACTGAACGGGTTTTAAGTTATTTTTGTTAATTTGCCTGAAAGCCGTAATTGTCATCATCGGCGCAAATGACTGGCATGATGAAATAAATGCCAAAATGCATTCTGCTCTTGTGCAAGCCATGCTTAAAACACCATGAGCTGCCTCACGGTTTGTTTCTGGAACCCAAACAGCATCCGCCACCACAAAAACGAACTCAAATATTTTTAAACAAACCAAAAATTGATGTTATGTTGGTTTCTGAGATATATATGACATCTAGAAGCATTTTTAAAACAAGCAGCTGTATTTTTTCTATTCAAAGGATCCCAGGGATAGATCAAGTGGTGGTTCGGCTATACTAATCAAATCAAGAATTAAACAGCAATGGTTAGGTGGTATTTTCGAATGCTATATCCAAGCAACTAACGTCTGCATTGATGATATTTTTCACAACCTAATTATTTTGTAGGTTTATTCTCCACCTAGATTCAGTTTTTATCAATCTTGAGGTCCCCGCTACAAAGCTGCGGGAGACTATAACGCTAAGCGCATGTACTGGGACTTCCTCCTAATAAGTCCCAGTGATCGTGTCTTGTAAGATTCCATGTCTGAAACGGGACTTTGTGTTATTTCTACTTGACAACCAACCTTTTGGCCAACTGACTGCAATAAAATTCCAGACTCACCCACTATAATCACTAATTGCAGTCCTTATCAAATAGCAACTAGTGAATGACAACAACTGCGTTTCAAAGTACCAATTTGACTTTAGAAGTCAACATTGAAGCATTGGTTGGTTAAAAGACTCAAATGTTTGTATAGGTTATAAGAAAAGAAGTGCTGCTCCGCGCTTTTCATCGATGTTTTTTGAGATTTCGATAAAGTATGGCTTGAAGGCCTGTTAAGCAAACTAAAGCTGAAACTTCTAACCTTTCTTAACCTACTAGAAATGGGGGCATCCATTTGAGTTGTTTTCAAACAATGCCAGGCCCTCAAGCGAGCATACTGATCCAATTCTTTACATGCTTTTCTAAGTATTAATAAAGACCCTAAAGAAGCCTTGAACCAACTGCAAAAACACGTAACCCAAGTAGAGAAATGGGCAATGCTATTGAAAATTAAATAAATGAACAAAAATGTGCCTCCATAAGGTTTACTTTAAAACTCTGACACTAAGTGCCGAAAATATATCAAAAAAAGCTAAACTGGCGTCCCCAACTGTCGTCAAAAAACATCAAACTATTTTTTCCAAATCTCGTTTCAACAATGCTTAATATTCGCTGGTGAAAAGCGTACTCTTTTTTCTTGATTGTTGAGCGATACGGTTCGTCGACAATAAGGACGAAGGAATATCTATATGGGGGATTTCATGTCAAGTGACCCAACTTTTTTTTTCGATTGGAAAGAAATTTGAACCAAAGTAAGTTCTTGCAGAGAGTAGCATAGACACAATTTTTTAACACGATCGGTCAAGAACTCTCTGAGCTAGAGGGGTTCAAAATTTGACGTTTTCGGTAAATAGGTGTTTTTTTCTCATACATGTAGTTTGTTACCTTTTGCTTTTAACAAATTCGTCCCAAATACTTTCGATAGCTTTTTCTTCAATCTTCCAGAAAAAAATATTTTTAAAATTAAAAAAATTTTTTTTTTATTTTTTTTTTTTAAAAATAATTAGAAAAAAATTTTTTTTTTTCAAAATATGCCCATTTTTTTTTTTTTTTTTTGCTCAAAAGAAAGCTTAGGTCTTTTGCTTGAAGAACTTGGAGGTCGCTTAGTGGGATGCGAGTGGGATATCTATAGAAATAAATGTTTTGTAACTCAAGGCAGAGGTTTTCCAATTTTCGCGTATATTCTGTTTGATTTTTTTGCTATTTATGTAAAATTTTCTCTTAAGCTAAAAAAAAAATTATTTTATGCTAAGAAACAAAATAATTTAACCTTTCCGACGGTATGCAAGTACCAAATAAAGTCTCATACACTCGACACTGCATTACCAACAAAATTGTATGCCTCTGGAATAAAATCACTTTTATATGGCAATGTCTGAACACATTTTGTTAATATTTTCAATGCATACCGTCGGAAAGGTTAAATTATTTTGTTTCTTAGCATAAAATTTTTTTTTTTTAGCTTAAGAGATAATTTTACATAAATAGAAAAAAAATTAAAGTAGAATATACGCGAAAATTGGAAAACCTCTGCCTTGAGTTACAAAACATTTATTTTTATAGATATCCCACTCGCATCCCACTAAGCGACCTCCAAGTTCTTCAAGCAAAAGACCTAGGCTTTGTTTTGAGAAAAAAAAAAAAAAAAATTTTCTAATTATTTTATAAAAAAAAATAAAAAAAAATTTTTTTAAATTTTAAAAATATTTTTTTCTGGAAGATTGAAGAAAAAGCTATCGAAAGTATTTGGGAGGAATTTGTTCAAAGCAAAAAGTAACAAACTACATGTATGAGAAAAAACACCTATTTGCCGAAAACGTCAAATTTTGAACCCCTCTAGCTCAGAGAGTTCTTGACCGATCGTGTTAAAAAATTGTGTCTATGCTACTCTCTGCAAGAACTTACTTTGGTCCAAATTTCTTTCCAATCGAAAGACATCGGTTTTAAAAGTTGGGTCACTTGACATGAAATCCCCCATATACATAATCTTATGAAACAATAACAAAAACACCACTAAAAATAATAATATAAAAATAACTATGAAAACTAAAATACTTGAAAACTAAAATTGGATGTGGCAACATTACACTGATTTGTTTGTCGTTCGCCGGAGCATAGTATAGAACATGATACAACTAATCAGGTAATCTCGTCCCTGCAAGAACTTTAAATTAGTACCAAAGTGTCAAACAACAGCTCATAGAAAAAAAAAAACGATGAGTAGTACTTTTTATTGTTTTATTTTCACAGGCAGAACGTAATTTTGACATTTTGCCACTAATCAGCTGGGCCGACGAGACTACCTGGTTCTTTAGATCATAGAGTTCGCCACGTACGACAAGCTTCGGCATACGTCCTTGTTACGCGCATTTTTATATACCCAAAAATATTTTATATATGTCAACGAATATTCACGCCGGAAAGTTCATCGTACTTCTGTGTTGTGTTCCTTTTATAACGTACATACACCGGGGTACACTAATACAGGTAGTATCGAGGCGAATTTAAAAAATTTGCCCTTTTCATTTCTTTCTTGTGTTTTAGAAAAGTGAATGTTAAAAAATATTTAATTCTAAACAAATTTTATAAACCTGACATTCACTCTCCCAAAGTTTCAAGACAAGTTCATAATCAGCTGGTTTCTTAGCACTGTCTGTATTAGTGTACCCTGACACACACGCAGTCTTTATTGGTCAGATTTATTTTCACACAATTAGATGTATGTATAACTTATGTTCACATACATATGTACATATACATGTACAATGTACAACTATATTGGGGCAAGGAAATAAGGAAGGACATTTATTAAAACTTAAAATCTCCAGTTGCTCGAAATGTATTTTTTTTTTTATTTCATTTGTTGTTGAGCCTGTGTTTTTTTCCTTATGTTTTTGTTGTTGCTATTATTTTCTTCTTATCCTTTCTATAAATGGAATACAGAATATTTATAACGAAACATATTACCAAAGTAAGATGAGGTCAAGGATTACAATAAAAGTAAGACCGTAATAATACACATCATAATATTAGAACATGTGAGGATAACGAATAATGTCCGGGCAAATAATTTCTTTTAGACTTAGATTTTATTCTATAACATCCGTTTATTACATTTGCAGTTACTTTGTCAACAACTTAATTTGTGAAATCATGACATCGCTTTGACAAAATGAAGCATAGAAATATGAAACACAAATACCAAAGCCTACATATCTGAAAGTACGTTGATATTGGATTATAGCTCCACCATAATATCTAAATGACAAAGATTTTGCTAAAAATTTTCAAAAACAAAGGCTTTGTTTGAATGACTTAAAAAAAATAAAGTCGTAAAGGTACAAGACAAAAACTAAACGAATGCAAAAGTCTACAACTGGCAGCGTTGCCAGAGTAGCTACCAAAAAGTTACGTTTTTTTAATTTAAAAAGTTACATTTCCTTTTTTTCATTAAAAGTTCTTTAAAGAAAAAGAAACGAAATCATAAAATGCTTTATTTTTGGACAAAAATTTTAATGAAATTCATTGAATTAGATAAATAACTTTAAAAAATGTTTGTTAAATCAAAAGTTTTGTCCCCTAAATGCACTTAACATACTTCTTTAGTTTTCAAATGTTTGTTTTTACAAAGGCGACTAATTTAAAAAAAATAACTAAGGGGGCTTTGCTTTAAGCGTGCCGCATTGTTGAAAGGTTTTTTAAAATAAGTTTACTATATTGAGTGCAAAAAGAAATCAGGCCAGGGCTGGCAAACGTGCTGTGATGTATCTAAAAAGGCCTACTATAGTTTTCAACCTGTACAGTTATAATTGATTGATCTTTAATATAAGTATATATTATAAATGGCAGCAAATATGGTAAATGTTTAGACCATACAAAGTACACTTGAAAAACTACTTTGACGAGCAATTACCGAAAAAAAATTTGCGCAGTTAAGTTAAAGTGCTGACAACATTGATGTTTCTATTAGAGACCTGCATCAAGTCCTATTTCAAGCTAATTCAAGAACCGCATAATTTTCTAATTCTTGTGTTGTTGTGCGGTTAAACTATTTAAGTGCTCTAATGTAGTGTAGCTGCCACAGTTTCTTTGATGCAATGTAGTGTAGTTAAGAATAATGAGTGGTGTCATGCACTGTTGTTGATACAAGTTAAATACTATCATGATGTGTGGTCGATAAAAAAAATTACTGTGATGATGTGTGGTAAACAACAACAAAACTGTGTATATTACACACAATGTTGAATAGATACATAAACAAACATATATACAAGGAGGCAAATCAATATTAAATTCATACGTAATTACATTACATAACATACATACATTAAAAATCAACCCCCGTTTTTAAAACTAACACACCAGGAACATCCTGTCAACAGTAAAGTTTCGAGATGAATTGAAATTGAAGTGTGTGATCATGATGAATTGATGTGCCGCTGTTGTTTACTTAAGTGTGAATATATTTTTTATTTAAGTTAAGTTAAGTAAACAAAAAAGGTGGCGAACAATACAAGGCAGCACCTATTATTGTGTGTGCACACGTAAGGTATATGAAATGAATTGAAAATTCGAGGTGATGCCTAATTAAGTGTCGTCTTGAGCTGGCCTCTAGGTTTAATGTTAATTATTTTAGAAAGCCAGAAATTTAGGGCAGTTATTATAAAAAAGCAGGTATATAAATCGTACGGAAAATTATAATTTATGTGGACTTTCGAAGAATAGTGATAAAAAATAAACAACAATATAGGTCTAAAGTGCACCTCAACATAAGACAGCTGAGTCATAACCACTGAAACAAAAAATTTGTTTAATACCGTTTTTCTACAATCCTAAGAAATCATTGCTTTCTTTATTAATTTAGAATTTAAAATTTTTGGGTTTTAACCAGAAACGGGTTGCTTTATGTCAAAAACTACTTTTATATGATTTAGAAATTTGCTTGTAAGTAATAATGTACATTAAAAGATTAAAAAAAAATTTCTTCCTCCAAAAATTATACCTTTCTTACACCAAAATGATTTCTAGTATAAAAAGTTACGACAATTATACCAAAACCGTTAATATTATACACGTGACGTAGAGAATCAAAAAGTTACATAAAATATAACAAATGTAACCAATTGGCAGCGCTGACAACTGGCTTTCATGTCTGTTGTTTTGAGGCATATAAGAGCGTCTGCCTAGTTTCGTAAGTGTATGTAGTGTTGTGTAAAGGCTTATACTAAGATAGGTGTGCGAATGTGCAAGTTCCGGTGTAAGTGATAGCAAGCGGAAGGACATGGATATTTGATAGTGTTGGTCAGTAGCGAGAACACTTTCACACGCACCTATACATAGCCTTAAATATATACATTGTTTTGCTTGTATATTTACACAGAAAAAACTTCCCAAACTTTTATTCAAACAAATTGTTTTTTTTTTAAATTATATTTTTTACAGGCCATAAAACAATATAAGCGATATACCAATAGCATTACGTTTTTTTATTGAAAATAGTAGGCCGTTTTTCCAAATAAATTTTTTAAAATAAATTATAAAATTGTTTATTTGATTTTACAAATTTCTCTATAGGACCGGAATCAGTAAAACATTTAACTGAATCAAAATTTTTTTGCCTAAAATCGGTCCTATAAGCAAAATTGAAAAATCAGATAAACAATTTTTTTAGATTTTTAAAAAAAATGTATTTGAAAAAAAGGCCTACTATTTTCAATAAAAAAGTTAATGCTATTGGATAATTTTTTTGAATATTTCGTTTATTTTTTTATATAAAAATCAGTGGTCAAATTGCGGCATTCGATTCGAACCGAAATTCTACTCGATCGATCAAGTTGTCAATGCTTTTAATATAGGAATTCTAATAAGAATTTTAAAATTTCGATTCAAATCAAATGCCGCAATTTGCCTCCAGATAACAATTTTCTTGAGATTTAATGAAATATTGTCTAAAAAAACATTATAATTTAAGAAAAAACCTGTTAGTTTGAATAAAAATTTGTAAAGTTTTTTCAGTGTATGGGGTAATAGAAAATTTATAAACAAGCTTAATAGGATTGAGGTTATGAAAAGCGAAACATAAGAGACTAAACAGTCAGGTGATAGCTTAAAATGACTATTTATGGGAATGCCATACGGCATTTTTATGTTTACTTTTGTGTAAATGTTATGGGGTTAGTTTTCAAGCGAACTTAGATTGTGTGTGTGTGTGTGTGTGTTTAAATATTTTATTAAGGATTTTTATGGATATAGACTGATAAGCACTTACCTGACTCTTCATAGGGTCTGTATTCACTTGGCACATATAACTGCCTGAATCGTTTAGATGTACATGGGATATGTGAAGTTTCCAGGTGTTGTGGCCATTGTGTGTCACTGATAATCTTGGATTTAGAGACACCATATGGGTGTGAATACCTAGTATTGCTTTAGAATCGGATTTAATCCAGGCAACCTAGAAATATACAAACAAACAAATACAGAAATTACAATGTGCATACAGTTAAAGGTAAGTAACCATATATAAGCACATACATACATACATACATACATACATACACTCTAAACATGAAATGATTAAGTTAACCACACAAACTCATAAAATCACACTTTACACATGGAATCGTTACAAAAACCTCATCTTAAAATATATATTATTTGTAGTGGGTAAATACAGTTGTACTTTATACATATGTGAGTATGTATTAACATATATAGACATGTATAAACTTCCATATTTGTCTTTGTTTAAATGAGGGTAATAAACAGACCATTGACCACATATTGTTTGTTTTAAATGTTTGTATGGCTGTGTGCTGGTGTTCGGAAAAACAATATCTACTGAGTTTGAAATATATCTCAGAAGGTAAACACCATCATTTCGTCACTTTAAAATATGAATGCCGTAAATAAAATTTTTCGATTTTGAGATTGTTGAATATTCATAGTAAATACACTTCGAAAGCTCCTTTTAAATATACCTCTTAAGCTAAAGCCTTAAAAAGGGTAATATGTACTAAAATTTTCGGAACCAGGACTAGGAAGTGGACTGTGTCCATAGTGTTATTAAGGGCCATTTAAAAGACTTGGAAATTCCAATTCATATGACTTGGCACTATTGGTAAGGAATGCTGAATACGATAAAACGAAGCTTAGAAACTTAGAAATGGATAAAAATGATTCTAAGAATTTTCGTTAAAAGCAAATACACTAAATTTTAAATGCATTCCCATCAGTAAAATTATGGTACAATTACCTTACAAGGTATAGTCGCTACGGCAACAACTACAACAAACTCGATACCAAATTTATAAAGTTGTTGTAAAAACAACCTCGCTTATGTCAAAAAAACGTACTGTTTTGACAGTTTTAACGCATGATCAAGCTCGAGCGAATAGTAGTCAGCTGTTGAATTGACACTAAGGTAATTGTACAAAAAATAACATGAAATATAACGAATATAAAAAAAACCATTTATCAAAATTAAACTGATGTATGTGAAGGATGAATTGATTTATAAAACTGTTAAAAAAGAAAATTTCCAACGCATAATGGGAGAGGTACCCGACTTCTTCTTTCAAATGAAATTAAATTAAATGAAAAATATGTATTTTAACTCAAAAAACATGATGTCAACAGAGAGGAATGAAATTGTTTTTGAAGAATTATTCAAAGATATACATTGAGATACTAATTTTTGCAAATATTTTAAAAAAGAATTTATAGGAAATTGTTTTTTTTTAATTTTTTGTAGTTATTGGTTTTAATTAAGATTTTCAGATTTTTTTTTAGATTTTATCTTGAAATTTCACAATTTTACTTAATCAGTTTTTATATTTCCAGAAGACTTTTTGTCGTATGTTCGAAGAAAATATAATTCGTTGTATAAAAGTGTTACAGACGGAAAATGCATTCTAAAGCAAAAAGGTTAATAAGACCTTTGCAGTTTTAATCACAGTATGTATATTGGATTTAAGTTAATTAAAATAAAATATTAATATCATATTCAATCTAAAACTGAAGAAAATCTATAGGGCAACTTTAAACGAATTTCATATTTAACATTCAAACCCGTCTGCTCAAAAGTTTACTTTTGCTTCATACGAAATTCGTATTTTTAAGGTAACGATATGTTCGTTATATATGTTATGTTTGTACATACATATGTTTGTTGATTTACTTACTAAAGTTATTTAAACCTCATAGTCTTGATAAACGCATAAACTAACAAGTGCAAGTGCCAACCAGAGTTGGGCAAAATACATGCTTTGATGTATTTGAAATACAAAATACAAAATACTTCTTCCGCTTGTATTTCAAATACAAAATACAAAATACTTTAAAGTCGAGTATTTCAAATACAAAATACAAAATACAGTATTTTAGTATCTTTTATTTGAAATACAAAATACAAAATACAAAATACATTTATAACCTTTAATCATGAACACAAGATTTTTAAAAGTTTAATCAGATAAGCAGCCTCTTGTTGAAGAATATATAAGTCCTGCTAAAAAAACAATCTTTCTACAGGTCCTGATGAAAACAGACTGGTGTTAAATTTTATGAAAACAGTTCTCTGCAAAGCACATTCAACAAGGTAAACCCAAGACGAATTCAAAAAATTCGCCCTCTGCATTTCTTTTGTATACCCTTTACATAGTGATAAGGGTATACATCAGTTTGTCATTCCGTTTGAAATTTCTTTATATTCCATTTGCGACCCCATAAAATTCTAATATTCTGCATCCTTATAGATAGGGAAGTTGATATAGCCATGTCCGTCTGTCAGTCTGTTGAAATCAAGTTTCCAGAGTCAAATACAGTGATACGGAACAGTTATTGGTGTCAAACTTTTGTAAATATTCCTGAGACAATTGCTATTAAAAACTAGCAAAATCGGTTGACTATTGACCAAGATATAAACAAAAATCAAAATAACCCATTTTTAAGGACAAAATCCGTGCATACATCCCTATATATCTCAGTGAATATAGTCATTCTTGCCACAAAACTTGGCACGGATACTCTGAAAATAGGGACCTCAATAAAGGAAATCTTTTTTTTCAAATAGGATCAGGGGAAGTAGGATTTTCTTTGCTATTGCACAAATTTTGTGAAATTTTTCATGCGCTAAATCTTAGAAATTATAACAGCTTTCGACCTACACTTTGAAGAAAAAATTTTTTGAGTGGGAGCAGAAGAAAGTGTAACTTCCATACAAATTAACAATTTTTATGAGATTTTCAATACGCTATATCTCGGAAACTATAACAGCTATCGACTTCTAGTGTTCTACAAAAAGTAATTCGATGATAAGACCTACATTTTGGAAAAAAAGGTTGAAGAAGAGCAGGGGGACTAGATCATCCCATAACATTTAACAAGTTTTATTAACCTTTAAATATGAATAATGTCGAAAACTTTTAAAACTCTGGACCTCAAACCTTCTTCATCTATTTCTATTATTCATACGAACGTTAAAATTTTGTAAAGTTTTCTATGGACTTTAAAACTGGCACAAGGTATTTTTATTATTATATTTTTCAGTACAAAATTACTCGGCTGGGTATATTAAAAGAGCAATGTGAAGGGTATATAAGATTCGGCAGAGGCATATATAGTATTTAAAAGTGTAAATGTCAAAAAAATTTAAATTTTTATACAAAATTTAATTTTTTTGACATTCACATTTCCAAATATCCGCTTAGCTCTTGATATTACCTAAATGAGTAAGACCTGTAAAATAACGGGCCTTACTAAGGCGAAGACGTGAATGAAAACGAAGACAAAGTTTCCATTCTTTTTTTTTTAATTGTAACATTTTTCAATTTTTCTATTTACAGCTTTTTGTATAACAAAAAAATGTATTTTGCAAAAATGTATTTTACCATCATAAGTATTTGAAATACAAAATACAAAATACTTCAATGTTGAGTATTTCAAATACAAAATACAAAATACATTAGAAGGTGGTATTTCAAATACAAATACAAAATACGTATTTGTATTTCAAATACGTATTTCAAATACAAGTATTTGAAATACTGCCCAACCCTGGTGCCAACAATAGAATATTTTCACAGTCACACAGTTTCAAGCAGACTTTATATTACACACATCATTTCACATCCTTATAAACAAAAGAATGCATCAGAATTTGAAGTAATGCATTTGTTGGGCCATATAATGGGCAATTTAATGGCCTAACAAACTCATTCTTAGTAAATATATAGTCTTAGTTTCATTCTTACGCACACATTGCTCATACGCAACCAATTATTAATTACCAAAATCTTGGCTAAAAGTTTGTTATTAACAGTTTAACGATAATCAATTAATGAATGGTTTTCTACTTCAATATCCTTAGAAAACAGTTTTAAAATGTTTACTAGCTTTACCCAACCAGCCTTGCTGGACCCTTATTTAATTTTAAACATTTGTCCCATATAAGGCAACGACTAGAGGGCAGCTCTTGTCTTTCTAGGAGCCAGCATGCCTATATAAGAGGTTGTGAGTACGATAGAGAGATCCTTTGAATATGGACAGTAAACTATAGTGGCTTTCTTGAATATAGAAGGTGCCTTCAACAACGTGACGACGCTCGCAAATTAACGTGCGATTACTAGCCTAGGGGTTGAGGATTTTATTTATAACTGGATAGTATCGATGTTGAGCTCGCCTATAGTCACAGCAAATTTTGGTAGTAGCACTAAGGGAGGTTTTATCTCGCCTTTGCTCTGGCTTATTCTTGTTGACAAGATCTTTAGGATACTTGATGGTACGGGGATAAAAGTCATTGTTTATGCGGACGATGTCGTGATATTGGTATCGGAAATGTTTCCGGATGTGATAAGTGATATCATGTCCAATGCCTTTAGATTACTCAGCAACTGGGCCGCAGATAGCGGTTTAGGAGTAAACCCTGGAAAGACGGAACTGGTACTGTTTACAAGGAGGACCAAGGTTTCGAGCTTCAGACTCCCGCGGTTAAGGGACTGTGAGATCCCACTATCGGACAGTGCTAAATATCTGGGAATCGTCCTGGACTCGAAATTGTCATGGAAGCTGAACATTCGGAATAGGGCCGAGAGGGTTACGGTAGCCTACTACACGTGCCGGAAGATATTTCGAGCAGGATGGGGACTTAGTCTCAGAATTATTAGGTGGATGTACACGGCCATAGTACGTCCGATACTCACTTATGAATCTTTGGTGTGGTGGACCGCTATGGAGCGTAGATACGTAGTGGACCAGTTGAACAAAATCCAGAGATCCGCATGCATTGGAATTACGCGCGCACTGCGAACTAGTCCTTCTGAGGCATTTAATACTATTTGCATCTCACTCCCATCGATCTTTACATTAAGGCCATATCTGCTAGTAGTGCAGTCAGGCTTAGATCAATTGGATGTTGGAACTCGAGACCATATGGGCATGCGAAGATTCTGCAGAACTGCCCCCATTTGTGGGCCAATTTTCTGACTATATTACTCCCTACACGGACTTTTATAGGGGTTTTGAAGTCCTAGTTCCCTCCAGGGGGGAGTGGTGTAGGGGTAACCTTGGGAAAGCTTATGACATAAGGATCTTTGCGGACGGCTCTAAGTTTTACTGCGGAGTAGGATCCGGTGTCTTCTCAGAGGAGCTGGGCGTAAATGCTTCTTTTCGTCTTCCGAATAAATGCAGTGTATTTCAGGCCGAAATATTTGCCATTCGGGAGGCTTGCAAACTACTACAGGACAAAAATATCCGCGGGAATATTGGCATTTTTGTCTACAGTCGGGCGGCGCTTCTGTCACTCAGATCATACACTACCACATCACTATTGATCAGTCAGTGTAGAAAAGAATTGTCTAAGGTAAGGCAGCTGTCTGACATTACTCTGGCTTGGATCCCTGCGAATAGAGGTTATTTTTGGTTATGAACGGGAAGATGAGCTAGCTAAGAAAGGATCTGCTCTGAATATCTCCAACGAGAAAACAGTCGCAGTTCCGTTGCAGCCTAGTCAGAGCAGCATTTCCCGATTCTTTCTGCGCATTGCTGTTCATACGTGGCGGGGGCTGGACACGTGTAAGGTCGCCAGCAAACGTGGCCCTCTTTCGACGTCGGACGTACTACGCAACTTATGAACCGGAATTGCTGGCAGTGCTAACGGGTCACTGGATGCTAGGAAGGCATGCACAATGACTTGGCCTCTCGTTTAACGATCACTGTCCAAGCTACAAGAATAGGGAAAAGGAGGAATCAGTTTTCCATCTTCTCTGCGAATGCCCTGCTCTGGTTGTGAAGAGGCACAAATTCCTGGGCCATCTTGTATTAGATAGCCTAGGGGATGTACCTACGATTGGGCTGAACGACCTATCGAGAAACATCAAAAAATGCAGAGGGCGGATTTTTTGAATTCGCCTCGATACTACCTGTGTTAGTATACCCTGAAGTTTTAGCAATTCGCAAGGCACATTCAAAAAATTCGACCTCTGCATTTCCTTTTTTGTGTTTGAACGGTAGAATGTCAGAAAAATTAAAAATTTCATATAAAATTAAATTTTTTTAACGTGAAAACGTCAAATTGATTTTAATCAGCTTGGCTCTTGGTTGCGTATGCCCTGCATATACCTAAGTACATATTTTAGCTTAAAATTAATAATCAAAATTTGTCCTTCATTAAATAAATAAGAAATTTTTCGTATATACTTTAAAATTTTCAAAACGCTTTTAAAGAAATTTAGGTTTTGATTTCTTTTTATATTCTTTGTATTTCAATAAATGTAATTTAATAAATGCTATTATATTTGGTGCATTTTTATTAAAAATATTCGAAACTAAAAAGAGGAAAAAAATAAACACAATTTGCGTAAAATCTTTAACCATATTTTGTTTTAAACTAAACATATTGTGTTCAATAATCAATAAAATAATTGAAAAAAGTAGGTGTATAATCTTATAATTATGTCTATTTATTCGGCTTAATTATAAGATATATAGAAAAAGTTCAAATAAATAACCATAAATGTATTACAAACACATGGCTCAATGTAAAATTATGAATAGAAAAATTATCGAAAGCAATCGAATAACAGAATGATAAATGAAAATATTTAAAAATTAAATAAATTTAGTGTCATCCAATGGATGGCCAAAAAGCAAAAAAAAAAAATGAAAATAAAAATAAATAATAGAAATAACTAGTGATAAAATGCAAATAGAATGAGAATAAGAGAACATAGAGTTGTATGTGATTAAGTTCGGTCTAAACAATAAGAAATATGAATAGAATTCCAGTATTCAAATTCTAATCAAAGTTTGTTTAAATAGAACAAATCAACATTCAACTTACAGTAGTACCGAATAGAAAGAGTGCTGACGAGAAATCGTAGCTGATTTCGAAAATGCATTACACTCGGCTAGTATCGGAATTACTTAATTTTTAATGAAAATTTCCATTCTTAGCTATCACATTTTTAATAATGAACTTAAGCCGAATAAATAGACATCATTATAAGATAAATAGAAAAAGTTCAAATAAATAACCGTAGGTGTATAATTTTAGATCGATAATAGCCCAATTTGTGGGCTAATGCGAAGTTTGAAAATTAAACATATCATTGCGGCAATATTTCGTTAATTTTGTTTTCGGTTGCATGATGTAGTTTAGGTCGATTGTCAACCTTATCACGCTAACCAAAGCTCTTTGTTTTGGAGTTATTCATGCTAATAATAAAGAACAGACAGATATAACCTTTGGGAAAATAAAACATAAAAATATAACATACTGACTAACTTCCTAATAAAACCAAATAATATAATTAATTGTGCAAAGTCTAACAATTATCAGCTAATGTTTTTAGAACTTTCAATCCTCTTTTTTTAGGCCCAAGTAAATAAAGGAGTTAGCATTTGAGTTAATCTTAAAAAATTTTGAGCACCTAGAATGTTTGAAATTTTTTATATAAAATATGTTTGCATGGGAGGTGAAGAGTTAATTTTTTTTTATTAAAAAGCAAAGCAAGCATATTCAAATTGAATATTGTACTCAAGGCTTTGTTTTGGTAAGATGACACCGCCGATTTCTTTTTCTTTGCTTTAAGAATTTAAGGCTTGAAATTTTCACGTTTAAGTTCCCAAATTGGTGTTCAAAGTTTTTTTGAAAAATCGATACTGGAGAAGTAACCAAATTGAGATTTAAGTATTTGTGGGACTAGTCGCACAAAATTGTTTGCCTTTAAAATTTATAACTTTATTGCGCGACCAGTAGACTTATGCCTACTTGTTATTTTTTATTGAATTTATTACCTTAAGAGAAATTTATGCTTTAATTATTTTGGCTTTAGTTCAGATTTTTAATTTTTCTTTATTTAATAGAAATTAATATTTTCCATTTACGTTACACTTGATTTTTTAAAAATATATTGCACTTTTTGCCAAAAAAAAAAGCTTAATGCTCTAAACACAACTGGGACAAACGACGAATTTCGCACTACACGACGAACTCGTCTGTTAAAATTCGTTGCGTAAATTCGTTAAGTGAAACACACTTAGAACGAATAAAACAGCTGTGATAGAGAGACCATATTTCTTAAAAAAGAAGCACTATTTGAAAAAAATAATAATTAAAAAAAAAACTATTAAAAAATATATAAATACAACACTTAAAATACACTAATTATATATAATGCAACAAATAAAAAGTGAAAATTATCCTTAAAGTATAAAATGACATTATTAAATTACAAAATTAAAGAAAAATGGTCACTCTGTGCCAAATTATTCGTCGTTCGTCTGCGTAAGAAATAGAAATAAACCTATCGCAGAGTTTGTTACGCATGACGAATTTTAGTCGACGCACTGTTTGTGTGCATTTTCATATACACAAATGTGTTTTATTTTTTAAGACGAATATTCGCAACAAAAAATTCGGCGTTTGTTCCAGTTGTGTTTAGGGCATTAGAGTGTATTTTAAGTTTAACCTTCGCTAGCAACATGTAACGTTAAACTATTTTGGACAACGTAATCATCAACACATCCATATAATTTTAAATTTGTTTTCTCAAAATATAATTTTGTGTAAAATCAAAAGCAGTAGATTAAAAAACTTGTGTTATATGTATCAGATAATGAACTTGTTGTTTAAAATAGATTAACGCTGCTAAAGCACAACTTTAAACAACGCTTGTTTAAAGTGACGTTGTCGAAAGGCACCGAAAGATGATATTAAAAATAAAATTAAAAAAAAACTTAAAGTAGGCTATTATTGTACGTCTTGACAATACAAATTCATGCATGCCTAGATAAACGTCAAAATCCAAATAAAAAAAATGCGGTATTTTTATACTGGGTTTTTATATACTGAGTTTGACGTTTGCCAGTCATCTCGCCAAGATTATGGTTTATGGCCACTGATTTACCAACTACAAACAAATACAAAAAACATGAATAGCACCTACAAACACATACTTACATATGTATATGTGCTTAGTAATAACGTTTAAACGAAGATTAAAATTACTTACTTTGTATTGTCCTAAATTGTTGACGACGCATGTGAATGAAACGTCACGGCCCTGAGGTACTGTTAAGTTAGGAAGTAGCGATAAAAATTCTGGTTCCGGCTCATCTGTTTGACTATGATGACCTGCAATAGAAAAAATAATATGTAATAGTTTGCATTTTAATTAGCAAGTGCGACCAGATGTGCTCACGGCAAAGAGGAATAATGAAGAATATAAAAATAAAAATGACTATTTGTAAAGTACAGAAATACAAGACAAAATTTATATAAAAAATTAATAATATCTGTGGACTTTTGACAAAACCACTTATTTGAAAAAAGTGAATTTAACAGGAGAGTAAGAAAACTACTTAATCATCGAAAGTACATGCGAAAATTCAATATTGGAAAATAATTCAACTAACTTATTTTGTAATTTTAGGTTTTAAAACTTTTTAGTTAATAATCACGATGTTTCTTGCGATGTTTTAGTAGGTTTTTTGCTCTCCTGTAAAATTCACTTTTTTCAAATAAGTGGTTTTGTCAAAAGTCCACAGATATGTGTAGAACAAGTTGAACTTGAAATGTAAAAAAGAAAATTTTAGCATCAAACAAAACTGTGTTGCCTAGTCAAATGTAACAAATAGCCCTGAGTACAAAAAAATCAACCCTAAATTTGTAGTAAGTAGTCCAAAAATAAAACCCTAAAAACTGGTCATTCGGTTTCTTAAGTTGTTGTTTTACAACTTTGGATATTTCCACCTCACCATTCTTTTTAAAATTTTTGATAATTAAAGATTTTCTTTCTTTTGAAATTTTAAAAGCGGTATTTTATGAGAAATTATATATAATTATTCATATTTTAATAATTTAATAAAAATATTTGCAACAATAAAAAAAAGTTTCATATATTTTATTAAACACATGTATTGTATATCCATAGATACGAATAGTATATTTGACAAAACCGCTGATTTATCAGATAAAAGCCAAATTTCTTTAGCTTTAAGGTACTTTGACGTAAGCGAAAATAAAGTTAAAAAAGAATTTATCGACATTATTGACTGATTTGAAGAGGCTTTAAATTATACTGGCGATGACGTCGAAGTGTCAATTAATGCCAACATACTATCATCAGTAGTTTTAAGAGCTTTAAAAAACATTGGTGTTGATTCTGAAAATTGTGATTGGAATTGACACGTGTCCTTTGATATTGGCAGAAAATAAAGCAGTAAAAAATACAAGAAAGCGTAGAAAATGCAAAACAAAAGCTTTGCTATTCCCATAGACTCAACCACTCTACATTGAAACAAGGTACCAATAATACAAAAAGTTTATTTGGATGTTAAAAAATCCAGCAAACTTTTTTTAAAAAACATCATTCTTAGCGTAATTTAATTTTTCTGAAACATCCAGGTACAGATAATGGAGGCATTGAAAAAGACACCTGAGTGGAAAGATGGCATGCGTTTTTAAAAGCCTTATTATTAGGAACTTCTCTAAGCACTTTCGAATTTATTTGCGCATCACATATTCTAAATAATATACTGACTGTCACAAAACCGCTTAGAGTAATTCTACAAAAGCAGAATAAAGATTTACAAAAAGGATCATCTCTTATAAACACCCTGGTAATGTGTCTTGAGACTAAAAGAAGTAAAGCCGAAACAGAATTTAAAACTATCTTCAAAGAGGCAACACATATTTGCGGTGGTATGGAAATTTTAGTTGAAAATCCTAGATTTGAACGAAAAGATCATTTTGAAGATTTTAAAGTATATTTTATGTTATTATAATTATCTTAAAAGGAAATAAACTCTTTTTTAAGTTTTTGTCTTAAGAAACCGCTAAAAGGTAGTTTTTCAATTGTGTGCTTCATCTAGATATCATACCCCATTGAAACCCTATGCATGTCGATATCGAAACTTAATTCGGCATAATTAATACTGATTTGTAAGGAAATAACTGTACGAAAATTCCCAATTCACGGTTTTAAATTTATTATTGCACAGCAATTAATTTCTAAAGATACTGAATGTTTTTTACAAAATAGTTGAATAAAATGTATTGGCATAGCGTGTCAAAATATCTAATAGCATGTTTACCCATAAACTCCAATTTCTTTCTCCACTCTCCAAATCACCAACACAATTTTTCTTGTTTACATTAAAAATTCATCATGAGGCTTGGCAATTGTTTGCTTTTTTCTGCTGTTTTAAAAATATGTTCACACATGTACACACACACACACACATAAATAGACTTTTGAAATTTTTTGCATCACAATATTTTTAAATTAATTTTTTAAGTTTTTTATAAATGAAATGAGTTCATATTAATATCACATAAGTGATAAGGGTATTTCTAAGTTTGTCATTCAGTCTGTGATTCCTTTATTTTCCATTTGCGACCCCATAAAGTATACATATTCTGGATCCTTGTAAAAAGAAAAGACGATTTAGACATGTCCGTCTGTCCTTGTTATGGTTGAAATCGACTTTCTAAAGCCCCCAATGTCGCATAGACCCGTAGGTGGTATCAAACTATCAGAAATATTTGCGAAAAAATCGCTACTGAAATCCAGCAAAATCGCCTGATAACTGACCGAGATATAGGCCAAAAACCAAGGCTACCTCGGTTTTTTTATCTAAAATTTATACATGAAAACCTCTACAGCTGCAGGGTAGCCATACAAAGTTTTATTTTTTAAAATATGTTTTCCACCGCTCCCACAGCTTCCAGGGTTTTCCTGCAAAGTTAAAATATAGAACCGACACAATAAATTCGTCCTCCCAAACATTTTTGTGGAAAATACTTACCCTCTATCTTCAGCCCCTAATAAGTTTGCCATACAGGGTAAAAAAATAAGGTAAAAACACCTAAAACTTCTCCGGAGTCGCCACTAGAGAAATAAATTTTTTTACAGACCCCCATTAGTTTTTCCCTCGAAACGTTTTTCTCCTATCTCCATTCCCTAAGGGGGTTGCCATAAAAAATTTAAAATATGATGTAAAAACGCCCAACCTTTCCCAGAGTCTGGCTTAGAGAAATTAAGTGTACAACCGACCCCCATTAGTTTCTACTCCCAAACATACTCCTAGAACATACTTACCCCCTATATCCACGCCCTAGAGGGTTTCCATACAAAATTTGAAAAAAAGGGTTAAAACCCCTACAACTTACCCGGAGTCCCCGGAGCTCCTAGAGGAATAAAATGTATCACAGATCCCCATTAGCTTTCCCTTTCAAACATGTTTCTTCAACATACTTACCCCCGATTATCATCACCTAATGGGGTTGCCATACAAAAATTTACAAAAATTATGTAAAAATACCCACAACTTCCTCAGAGTCGGCTGGCTCCTATTAGTTTTCCCTCCCAAACATATTGCAAGAAAATACTTAACACCTGTCTCCACGCCCTAAGGGGGCTGCCATACAAAATTTTAATAAATGTAAAATCCTAACAACTTCCGCGGAGTTGCCCCTAGAGGAACAAAATGTTTAGTTTTCCCTTACTAACATAATCCCCCTATCTCCATCACCTAAGGGGGTTTCCATACATAATTAACAAAAATTATGTAAAAACGCCAAAAGCTTTCTTACAGTCGGCCTTAGAGATATTAAGTGTAGGAACGAAGAGTATATAACTTATCTTACTTGTTTTATTTTATTTTTGACAGCTGTGCAAACAAACTATCGATTGAATTTAGAAAAGACAATTGCTTAGGTGTGGGAGATAGAGGGGAAGTATGTTTCACAAAAATGTTTGAGATGCCCGTCTTACATTTTACTTTTGTAGGAGAACCCTGGAAGCTGTGGCAAAAAATTAATGGGAACAGGTCTTACATTTCACATTGTAGGGGGGGGACAACTCCGGGGCAGTTGTAGAGATTTTTATGTACAAATTTTAGATAAATAAAGAGAGGCGGTCTTGGTTTTTGGCTGATATCTCGGTCAGTTATCTGGCGATTTTGCTTTCAATATCGATTTTTTCGCAGATATTTCTGATAGTTTGATACCACTTACGGGTCTATGTGACTTATCACATCTTATGTGATAAGAGTATATTGAATTAATTCTTTTTGATTTTATTGTACCAATTAGGACAAAAAATCAAAATACTACTGCATATTGCATAAACAGTATGTTGATAATATGACTATTATCGCACAATCCCCAGTGTGTGACGCACAAACGACTATTTCTTAATTTATCCGATCCTTATAAAATTTTTCAAAAATTATTGCAGGTTAAATTACCGTTTCTTTTTGCTCTTGGATGGCTTAACAACGGAAGCTTAATTATTAACTCTGGCTTCCTAACGGCTATACCTGAGCGCATGTCTTAACCGAAGCTTGATTATCTGAACAAATGCGCATATCATAAGATGAAATACCTATCAGGTATTACCTACATACGTACATATATATTTCTAAAATGTAGTTTTATTTATTCTGTGCATGGTTTGTCGAAATGATTTTAAATATCTTCAATTTAACAAAGGTGCTTGTGAAAGTAGAGAATTTTATTTATTTATTTAACAAAGATGTTTTTTTTTGTTAAAAAACATCCTTGTAATTAAATTAATTTAAATACATATTTAAGATACCGATTTGAACAAATACCTCAAAAATTCTAATAACCATAAATAGTTTTTTAGGAAAATTTATAAAAGTAAAATGTTTTTTTTTTTTTATATAAAAGCGTTGGATTTCATATGATTTTGTTGTCCGGGGTCCTGCTTAGAAAATCCTCAAAACGGGAAATGATATGAATGAAAATTCCCTAATTGAAAAACCCCAGCTTCAACCTATAACAAAACCTATAAAGTATTTATGTTGTTTTTTTGTTTTATTATATCAATTTTATTTGTTTTAAAATTATTTTAAGTCCTCTTGTACTTATATAAAAATGTTTCTTGTTAAATTAGAAATTCTGCGAAACTAAAAAATTACACTAAAGTTTAGGTACTTGTTTATATGTGAACTTTTTGTTCTTAATAATACAAATGAAAAGTACATATGTACTTACCTTGTGCATATACCTGTAATCTGTTTCTACTGCTATCGCCATCTCCAAAAGTATGAAATAAAAGTATAAAGCTGAGTAGTATGCTTACGCAACATCTCACCTGCTCCATTGCAGTCTATTTGAAACGAAAACGTTCACTTTATTTACTGGAGCGTACCTGTGCTTATGCAGTTACTTCTTTGATGCCGCGAAAAACAAGTTGTTTTTGTTTAAGCCTTAGTTTTAGCTTAGAAGTCGCTTCAGTGGTTTCTTAATTTGTTTTTGTTTCTGTTAAAAAGCGTTTTGAAAAAAACACTAACTGAGAGTACCTTTAGACATTAGAATTAATATTAAAAGTGGCTTCCGTATGTGTCAACTGTGGTTTGGATAACTTTAATATTGCCAACGTTACACCCTCCATCCATAAAGAATAGAAAATGCGTCTATTGAATGCATGACGAACTTTGAATTTTCCATAATCTCGACATAACAGTTATTTTCACTTGAAAAAAAGAACAAGAAAGCGAAATAAAGTCAGTAAAAAGAACGAATTTGTTATAAACATAAATTAAGTTTAAGTAGTTTTTTACGTCTAAATATTGTTAATCTTTGTTGTTGGTTGGTGCAACATCGCTTTTGCACGTTGAGTGGAAAAAGTTTTTCTGTTTTTTTAGTCTTTGTTAAGTATGAAGGACGAATACTCTTTCAAACAATCAGATTTAATTGTTTCAAACCTCAAGTGTTATTACAAACCTACGACTTTTAGTGAAAATATTAATTCCGTTAAAAGTTGTAAAAGCAAATATTCTCAGTGCAATTAATGTTTTTATTTTAAAACTTCCAAGCAAAAACCTGGTAGTGATTAGACATTACAAATTTCTTACTTTTCAACTGCTATTACATACCGTTTGTAATACTTAGCAGTTGATAGATAATGAGTTATTTCTTATGTAAAATTTAGGCAGATAGTTTCAGTTTGACAATTCCTTAATATCAAAGAAAAACACTTTAAATGCAACAATAAGTAACTGGGGTCCCCATGGCAAGGTCATTTTATTGCCAATTAAGTAATAGCTTATGTAAGTCCCTCTTTGTAAGCAAGCATGGTAAGTACTTATTTAACTCCATCTTTGTAAGCGAGAATGGTAAGTATTTGCCTCCAATGTCATCACCATGTTAAAATAATGCGCTAAAATGCTAGTTTGTAAGAGTTTTTTTGGATTTTCACTCATTACAAAGAAATATAAGTTTCTGCTTGGATGGTAGAGTAAATGACAATTTTGCGACGAGAAATTCGATTTTGATTAAACAACTTATTTTAGCGAAATTGTATGATTATTTGGAAATCTAGTTATGGAATCCTAATTTTAATTTAAGATGATATTTTTTTTTTATTTAATAAATAAAGGAGAAGAAAAATGTATTATTGATATTGTTTTAAAGAAAAGTGCCGGCTTATTTACTTCCAACTCTTGCCTTATTTCCAACGTATAGCTGAAGTGTGCTTAGTACATCCTTCTGCTTGTTTTTTTTTTTTTTTTGGAAATATTATTTATTATATTTTGCTAATAAATTTGAAATAGAAGCAAAAAAAAATACTACATCTGTCACATGTGCACCACAAATAAAAGTTATATACGGTTTTTGTGAAAATATCGTCACCTAAAATGCAGAAGCTCAAACCTTCATATGGAAAGTGTAACCAACCTTAAATAAAATCTGCAAATTAATTGCTTCTTAAGGGGGGCTCTAACTTTTAAATGTCTCTAATATTTTTTCTATTTAGAAAACAAAAAAAATATTTTTCAATCAATAAAAACCCATATTAATAAACTTTCTCTTTATAAGTTAAAGGAATAAAACATTTTTAGACATTATTAAATAACTTATTTAATCATAATCATAAACAATTTTAAAATTTTAAGTACAATTTAAATACTGATTTTCTTAAAAAGCTTAGGTTAAAAATCCTTTTTTTTTAAATATAATATAAGGTTATGATTATTCTCCCATATGTTTAAGAATACAAAAACAATTCAAAACTGCCAAATAAGACTGTTTTAGTTAATAGATAATTATGTATTAAAAAAGAAAACTCTTATTTGATTAAACGTTAAACTTTTGTTATTGAAATTATTGGGAAAACTAGTCGAGGTTATCATGAGAGATTGGTTAAGAACTAACTTTAATTAAAAAACTATTAAACTAACTGGTAATGAAGTGAAAATTAATATTCGAAGTAACGATATGTGCGCGAATAACAACTTTTTTAAAATATTTTGTGGTATTAAGATATTAATATACTTTATCCTTGAAAACATGTGGGGTTTGTGTGAGTCTTTCTTATTTAAGTACTTTCAACATCTGAGACTTTGTGCATAGTGTTTTAAATTTATTAGAAATATTTATGCCATTTAAGTAAATAGTTAATTTATATAGTTTTTAATGTTTAAAAGCCGCTTTAAAGTATGAAGACAGCCCTTTCTTTTATTGAGTCGTAAAACTGTGGTTAAAAGTGCTTTCACACAATATGTATTTACACATGAGTTGTAAATTGATAAATATGCCATGTGAACGCGTTTAAGCATTGCATGTGTAAAATACATATGACATATTTGTAATTAGAGCATGATCTATTTTCATCTGACAAAACAACTCTCATCAGCTGTTTTTAAAATAACAACAAGGAAAAGTAAGTTGTTTATTTTGGCTTGGAGGTTATGTCAGATGTAATTTCATACGTACGTGTGAAAGTAAAATAATAAACCATCTGTTAAATGACAATTTGAACAGACATACGCAATAACATGTGGATTGTAAAAGTAAGAAGTCATGTGTAAAATACATATCGTGTGAAAGCACTTTAAGAGATACCAAATTACCAATGGCACGGGCGCGCTCACAAGTGCTTGGTCAAAATACTCATACATTATACCAAGTATGAAAAGTAATTAAAACTGGGCAACGAATTGGATGTATCTTCTCTTTGCACACAAACCTTAAAAATTTCTGAATGGCATTCCGGTTAGGAAAGCCCGTTATTTTTTGAACCTTGTTGCATTAAAAATATTTTTAAAAGCACGAATACTGGTTTTTATGTAAAAAAAACAGTATTAAGGCAACTGTTGACTTTTAAATTGAAGCCGGACCTTATACCGATGCACAAGCTACTAGTGATAAATTATTCGCTACTTCGTGAGCGTAGTACTTATTTAAAATAAGTACAATGAGTATAAGAAAAGAAAATTTAAATATGATTTTCTACACAGAAAGAAAAACTTTTTCAAAAATTAAAAATTTTATTCTTCAACTTATTCAAAATCGTTCCTGAAATTTTTAAGTACGACCCGTACTTACATTTTCTTATATCAATCCTATTCGGATTGATTCAACAAATCAAGCAGAAAAAAAACTTGTTGTTGTGTCTCGGTGGCTTATAGGTATCACGCTGTTGCTGCAGTGCGGAAAGTCTCTGGTTCGAATTTCAGCTACGGTAAGGTAAGTACAAAAAATAAAATTATTACATTAAAAGTATTAAATTTTTATTAAATAAAAATAATATAAGCTCTACTTCTTCAGTTAAGCTCCATAATTAAAAAAAATGACATTTCATTTTTGGATTAATCCCGTTTACGCTGAAATCAATATTTTTTTTTTTTTGGCTTACATCAAGTACGATTCCGGACATAAATCAATCCCTTAAGAAATCGCACTTAAAGTAAGAAATTTCATACTTGATTTAAGAAAAACCGTACTCACCGTACTTTTGACACCGCTATGGCTTGATTTAAGTAAAGTTTACTTAGATTATTTTTTTGTGTCCTACATACATACATATGTACATGTAGGTAAAAGGCTATTTTTGAATATGCACATGTGTTTTCTACATTCTTATACAAAAAGGACTGAATGTATGAATGATTATTTGGCAGACTGTATGAACGAGATAAAAGTTTGTATTTGGATTTGCACATATGAGTGAGTAAAATATACAAAAGACGTTTAATATGATTGACATACAAGTTGTCGAGTGCTGTGGATACGATGATTTTCGACAAATAATCGCATTTCTGCATACATATTTGTGCTAAAAAAATTATAAAGCTTCATTGTGGCAACAAAAACACTTCTTTCTATTAAAGCAATTCAAAAAAAAAAAACATGTTAAAAACAAAAGACAAAACTTAAATAAAACTAAACTGAACTGAAAAGCAAACAGTATAAAAGCGATACTGTAGGAATTTGATTTCTTTTTTTTTTCTGCGCTGCCATTCAAATGAAAAGTGACAAACAAATTTGCAGAAAACTAGTAATAATGGTTGTCTGTTACAGCAAAAATTTTACAAACATACGTTCGAATGTTTCTTTCTTTATCTGCTTATTTTTTTACAAACATATGGTTCGAAATTTCAATAGCAAATTATGAACAAAACTTGCTAAAATTAATTTATTTATTTGAAAGCAAAAAAACCACACATCTACTTCAAAAATAATTGAATATTTTATTTGAACTTCCTTCAGGGACTAAACGTTTGTATCTATAAACCGACAAACTGATACCTTAAAGTTTAGATGGCGTTTGGTTATAGTAAAAGCAGGGCACACTCAGCCGGGTTATATCAAGAGCCCAGCCGATTTCAATAAATTTGACATTTTCACGTTACAAATATTTAGTTTTGTATGAAATTTAAAATTTTTCTGACATTTAACCGTGTAAACAGAGGGCGAATTTTTTGAATTCGCCTTAATACTACCTTGTTTAGTGTACCCTGAGTAAAATCTTTCTTTTAATTTTCAATACAATAGTTGTATGATGACAATCGAGTTAAAGAATTTGATTTACGAAATTTTAAATAATATGTGAATTAACATATGAATTTTGTTAACAAAATTTTTTTGAATTTTCTGTCTGTTAGGGGGAAATGTTTATTGTTTTAAATTATTAAACTTTCTAAATAAAATACATATGTATGTATGTACTTACAAACATATGCATGTACATATGTATATGTATGGCCAACACAAAAATAGCCAACATTTTCAAAGTTAAAAATTGATATGTAAGTGCAAATAGGGGTATTTTTATTGTTACAAATTGTTTTTTATGATTTTTTCGTCAAAGTAAAATTTTTAGATTTAAGTCAAATGCCTTCATTTTGCTAAATATTTTAAAATATTAGTGTTCTCTGCTGTTTTTCATCTTTTTATTTTAAATGTTTTTGATTCCATACACAAATGTAAATACACACTAACATACATACATGCATACATGTATATATTTACTGACAAATTTCGTAAAAAGTGAATGCGAATATGAAAGAAATACTAGCGAAAGTGTAGGGAAATTTAACAAAATGCATTTTATTATTTTTATCCAATGTTGTCGATTATGATATGAATTGTTGGAAAAACACAATATAAAGTACCATATGGAAAGGAACCCATGTGGTGATTATTGCCTCAATTTTTATGCATAAAACTATGCTCAAACGTATACATATAGATACCATTACATAATTGTGCCTGTTTGTATGTAAGTACATACCCTGTTGGCAAATCAACGTTTAATTTTGCAAAAAATACTTAGAAGTGTTTTGTTATCACCTTTATGTTGCTTGAACATTAAGAAAAAACTCCATTTGGTTTTAAATGTTGTACAGATAGTAATTTGATATTATTTAAGCCCCTTATTAAGCAAAACAGCCACAACTTTGTGATTTGGGCAGTTAATTATTTCGACTTTCTAGATGCTACCCAATACGTATTGGGGATCGCGTCTAATTAGCCCTTGAGATCGTATTTTGTTAGATTCTGTATCTGAACTGGGACTGAATACTATTTCAACTTGTTCAAATCTTGTTGGATCTATTTTTCGACTACTCTTCTACGATAACCACCATTAGCAGTTATTGCTGAATGGTAATTAGTAATTTTCTTTTAAAAGGTTATTAGGATAAGTGCCTTAGCGAGCATATGGAAAACACCTCTAAACATGTTTTTATTAACCGATGTGAAGAAGCCAATAGGAAATGGTAAAATCATACATATGTAGATCGAACACACTTAGAACTAAAATTTTGCTGAAGAAACAGGACATCATCAACAAACGCACATTTAGAAGGTCTTCTTAAAGATAATTTCAACACCATTTTTAATCTCATTACACGAACTTACATCAGAAAATAACCGCCTGTCGTAGACAAACTATAGAGGTACGATTTAAATTTCTTGATACAATTTAGAAAAGCCCCAGGCCTTAATATAAACAGCAACAAAGTCTTTTCGAGCTGCCTTGCATAGCAAGAAGAATTTTGTTTTTTATTTTTGGTGTCATATTACAGTTTGAGTATTTTTTGCAAATAAGCCTAGAAAGGATTCATTAAAGATAGAATCTTATAGACCAACCAGTGTGCTACCAATTTTATAGAAATAGTTACGAAATTTGCTCAGAATTCAGCTGACTCCAATCTTTAACAGCAGCAACTGCATTCTTAAACACCAACCACGAATGCACAGACTGGTAAAGGGTTTCTCATAGCCTTTAAGGAGAATAAATATTACTTCTTGCTTTTTATTGGTGCCTTAAGTTTTAGTCGAATCATCTTTAGTTCATGTTAAAACTCAACGATCCGCATGGAAGTCTAAAATTATACCCCAAGAACTTCAAACACTTAAAACTAAATGCCTCCAAATAAAATTCGAAATATATTGATCTTAAACCTTTTAAAAGGAAAACCTTCATAGACGATTAAACAAGGAGCCCATAATATTACCGATAGATGATAGTAGGGATGAATAGGACGCACTCTGTGAAAGTCAGCAAAAAGTTATGCAAGATCTGATTTAGAGTGGAACCTTCAAGGGCTTTGGCGATCCGGTCTTATTAGTAAAATAAGAAAAAATAAAGAAATAAACAAATAAGGAATCTACATAAGTAAAGGAGTAATTTTGCTGGTTCCTTTATCATCCTACAGCGCATGCTAGAGACTTGAAATTTGTGTTGCTAGTTTCTATTTTGATGCAGAGATCTACTATGATGGGACTTCGGGGAACTCGGACCTAAATTGGGTAAAAAATGGGCCAGATAGGAAAAATCTAAATGCTAATATCTCCTTAACTTCCTTTCGAAGGGGAAAAAAGGGTTAAAAAAGGGTTAAAGTTCTATATTGGTACATTTTATTTCTTTTAAACCAACAAAGATAAAATCGTTATTTAAATTGCGTTCGACAGTTCTCCACCTCAAGGCGTAGAAAAAAGGGTCTAAATTACATATGGGTACTTTTAACCTACTTTTCAAAACTTCTAAATCAATAAAACTAGAATTATTCGAAAATTACTTGGAATAATTTTTGTAATTTTTGGACAGAAAAAGTGGTACTTTTTAGGGTATTCTTTGTAACTTCGGCACACATAAAAATAAGAACATTCAGGTCTCAAATAAGTATAATTATTTTTTTCTACTTTAAAACTTTGTATCATAAAAGCCAGAAAGAAGGGTAAAAAGTACATATTGGTACTTTTAAGGTATTTTTTGTAACTCCGTAACCCATAACGATAGAAACATAATTTAAACTGCATTCGACAGGTCTCAAAAAAATAAAACATATTCGTATTTTAGTGAAGTTTTGTACCATAATTGCCAGAAAAAAGGAAGTGTTTTATTTTCAAACTTTTTAGGTACTTTTTGCAACGTTTTAGTTACTAAAGGTAGAAACATATATATTTTTTACATACATATATTGTTACGTTTATACCTTTTATAAACGTTGGTTTATTTCCTTTAAATAAACCGGGATTCTTTTTATTGCAAAAGTAATAATAAACAACGCTTGAAATTTTATTTTAACAGTACAAAACTTTATTTGCTTAAACACATTGTCGTATACAATCTTCTTTAAAACACTTAAAGTTATTCACTTTTATTATTTAGCACTTTTGAATGTTCACTTATTCAACTCAACTGTTAAACTTAAACTGCTTGCGGCATTCGTGTTACTCGACTATTTATAGTGGTTGGTGATACGCTGTAATGTTCCACAAGATTCGATAACACCCTAAAACTTTCTAGCGAATGGCCGTTACATTTAAATAACTTTTTAGCACAGACAACAACCGCCAATCATGTTACATACCCAGTAAACATTGACATACCCAGTCAACATTTAACTCCGTAACAATATGTTACTTTTTCAGTTACTTTGGAATAATAAGATAACGACTATTGGCCAACATATAAGTCGAAAATCAATTAAGTATTATATAAAGGTCGGAAGTTCAAAGAGTTGCATTTTGTTCATTATTTAATTTTTTTGTAATTTTTGCATTGCTTTGACATATTAATTGTAGAAATATGAAAGATCCGTTGACCCCGATTGAGACTAGAAGTCAGCTAATTGGGCATTAAGTACTTTCTTCACATATCTGTGTACATTATTGCATTTTTTAAAAATTGAAAATTGGAGGTTATGGAATAAGATTGTGTAAATAGTTACGAAAGATTTGCTGTTTTATGCTAACAGTACGTTTTTGCATTTAGTACTTTGTTTTTGTTAATACATAAAAGTGAGCTAACAAGGTAGCAGGTTGGTGGCTAGTATACCACAAAGACCTTGAAAACTTAACTAAAGCTTAATCTGCCAGTAAATCTATATTATATTTTATAAAAAACGTAACTAACCGACAATTTTTAATCAAACAGAAGGACGACTTGTCTTTAATTAATGGCGGTAGGAGTACGCTTTACCCAGCGTATCAACAAAAAGTGAAAGACACCTCTCAACATCTGCTGATGAAACTGCTTTTCTCGGCAAGAATCCTTAAGATACCTCGAACCCACAGAAGTATCATATGATCCGAAAAGAGGAATTGGCAAGGTTATGGGAAGTAAAAAACAATATATTAAAAAAAACACCCACGAAAATTTCAATTCACGACGGAAATCATTTTTCCCATTACAATCACAAGATGGAGCTTCAATACTTTGAGGCGAAATATCTTGGCATCCACCTGGATCGTCGTTTAAGTGGATACTTCCATGTAGTCACATGTAGTTGAGATATAAGCAAATGTCCAACTGAAAGCAGCTCAAACTCACTGGCTATTCGGAAGTTATTATGTGCTTCGCCTCAATTGTACACATCAGTAGCTTGAATTTGAAACCTATTTTATGCTGTGGTATATAATTACGGGGCAGTACCTTCGCTTCCAACATAAAAAAATTTCAAAGTCGCCCTTTGAGTGATAACTATAACTTCTTGGTATATTAACAGTAACATTTAATTGATGAGATCTATTTTATACTTATGTCAAAGTTTGTATCATGCAAAAAGGAAGTAGTCCTTAATGTTTGGCTTCAGGACCTTAACAAAAAGCGAAAGCGTGGAATGGGAAGCTTCTATACTGTTCAACCTTGCGATCCTGCATGTCTGCTACTAAGTCAAATGAAAGCACCATGCTTTGTCGCTGAAAAAACAAAGAAGAGGAGCAGAACATATCGTATCTGCCGACTTAAATCTGTTTTCGTAACCACTTTTGATTAAAGTTGTCATTGCAAGTATTTGCTCAGCGCAGTTACGTTTTTTTAGCCCCGCTTGTTCGATAAATATAAATTTGTGTATGGGCCCTTAATTTTTGTTGTAGAATAAACGCTAAAGCTTTTGCAGAAGAGAAATTGGCTCGTGGCTTTCTGCAAAATTTGCTAGAGAGCAGCTGACCGGAAGAAATGTATTGTTAAAGAATCTGCGCAGTTTACTCATTGAGTTTTTGCCAACATTTTGTCAAAATTGGAAATATTCCGTCGCAACCTGATACTTTGTCACATCTATAGCTGTCAATGTCCTTTCTGTTTTAGCTTTTTAAAATTAAAAAAAGATGTCGATGAAGATAGGCGATACCTCTCTTCAGTACTGGTACAGATTTTCTGATTAGCCGTGTATAAGCTTTATCTGACTCTGCTTTTAAGAAATTGACTGTTATATTAGTGATTAAGTCTGGGTCAATTTCAGAGTGCGCCAAAGGAAGTGGAATCGCGCCACCAAGCTTCCTAGGAAGGCGCCAAGCTTTTAACTATGTCGTTTGAAATCGAGGTCAAGAGACTGCACAAGCTGGTCTGATTTGCCAGTGTTGTTCCCACCTTGATATTATTGAAAGAGATGATTGCTTTTGGTACTCCAACAAGGAATGTATTCTTTGCGCAATCCAAAAAGGATGTAGTGTTTGGCTGTTGCCATTACGCAGTCCACAAACCTATTGTTATCAACAGTAGGAGGGGTTCACTGGGACTTGGCGTCAAGTTTGGCCATGAAGCTTGTTGAAGTTCCATATCGGTTGGGATAAAGAGTTAACCAGAGGAATCTTTATGCAAAGTTTTAAGATAACAGCGCGGTTATCTCTGCCAAAGATGTATGCGAGGACTTTTCTTGGAACTTGCTGTGGCTGCATATCGTATCGGTGTAATGTGAAGCATAGGTAAGGATTGTACTCCTTGAGCTATCTACGAGAATAAAAAGCAGGTTGATCTTTAGCGAAATAAATAAAAGACAGCTTCCTGCTCCTTTTCGATAAATAATTCCCCATCTTTAAAGTATCCGTGCCAAGTTTTGTGGCAACATTGGCTGTATTATTTAAAATATATAGGTAAGTACGAATGAATTTTGTCCTAAAAAATGGGTTATTTTGGGATTTTGCTAATAGTGAACCCACTATTGTTTCAGGGATAACTCCGATACCTTGACACTAAAACGTTGTTCGTGCTACTTTACTTAGTTTTGAAAACTTACTTTTAACAGACACACAGACGGACATGACTTCATCGAGTTCCCTATATATTAGGATCCATAATATGCATGCATTATGGGGTTGAAAGTAAATATTGTAGAAATTACAAACGGAACGGCAAACTGATATATACCCTTATTACTATGTTAAGAGTTTAAGAGTGGGGATAAAAATATAATCGTAATACGGAATACTATAAGAGATGACATTCGAAAATGGTTTTAATAAAAAAGTAAACAATATTTGCAAACCATATTTGTGTCTCTTTCTACTCTTCTGAAGGGATTCAAAATGGGCCTGGAAGCCTCTGGGTGTAAGTGGTGAGTGCAACCTAAACCATATTTGTATATTTTTTCAGTAAAAAGTTTTTTTGTACTTACGCACAAAAAACGTTGTAAGCTAATGCTGTTGATATAGTATTGCAAGGATGTAAAATATTTTCGATTAGCAAATAATAAAATTTTTGAATGGAAGTTGTTTGAAGGGTATATTTGCTTGTATGTATAAAAATGCACACATATGTACATACATTTATAGTTACATTTATGAATGTTTGTGCTGTTTGCAATAATTTTTTTTACTGCTGACAATGCGATTTCCGAACCGGATGGCAGCACAGAGGGTAAAAGAAAAACTAAATGGCCACTACTCTCGCTCACACATGCACATATGACAACGTTTTCTTTCCTGCTTTTATTTTAGGGGGTTTTTTGTCACATTTTTTTTAGATTTTCTTTTCGCTGAATGTGTGCAATTCTGTAAAATAGATCTTGCCGTTGAGCGTCGCACATAAACGCGATGCCTTGTTGTTATTCCCTTTTATCCATTCATACATACATATGTATGTATTTATGAAACGTATGTTTTAACGTTTAAGCGCCATTTTTTGCGGTGGCAAGTAGCTCGTGCGTGTTGGACATTCTTCACTTTAGTGCAAAGTTTTGGCACATTGCCAATAAATTGATTTGTCGCAAATATCGTAAAAGCATAAAAAACGAACCCAACTTGCGGAAGCCGCAAAAAATAAAATCATTTTTTGTGGGCGAAAAAAGTATTACCTTAAAACAAAAATAATAAAAATCAATTTATACTTCAGACAAGCTTTAAAGGAATTCTTCTCTAGAGTCAAGGTTTTTTATCAAATATGTATGTGGTAAAATGCTGACACACGTATACGATGAAGTGTGTGTAAATGTGTGTGTTTAAGTGTGAAAGTAGAGTTTGCTTGCTTGTGGGCGTTTGGATGTTCAGTTAAATGAACTTGTTTAATAGTACTTGAGAATTAAGTAGTAAAACTTTTTAAAATCACTTCTTTCTATATTTTTTTTTTAGTTTTTAGCCTCACAATTGATCCTGATAAACGTATGTACATACTTATACAAACATAAGTACCCTGTCGGACATTCAGTTAACTTAAAATTAACTTGAAGCTAACTATTTCTCAAGTAGTGGTGGTTGACACTTGCATTACTTTTATATGGAATTAACTAACTATTTTAACATTGCGATGTCCTAGGAAGTAGTCAATTGTCCGATTCTGCATTACTTTTAATTAACTTAAAGTTAACTTTTTGTAGCTAGCTATAAACTTACTACTTTAAGTTAGCTTTAAGTTGGTTTTTTTAATTAACTATAAGTTACGAATTTCTTACTTTTAGCCACAATTAAGCCAAAAAAGGATTGATTTAATTAAGTTCGGAACCGTACTTGATACGGGATTATTTCTAAAACTAAATAAATGTCCTTTTTTTTGACATATGGGGAGCTTTATTAAAGAAGAAGAACTTTATATTTTATTTATATTTTATTAATAATTAATATTTACAATTTAAAAATTTAATATTTTGTATTTACCGACGCTGAGATTCGAACCAGGGATTTCTGCACTGCAGCACAAGCGCGTTACCTCTAGGCCACCGAGACACTTTGTTTTTAAATGTAAAATAATATATTAAAACAACAAGTTTTCTTCTGCTTGATTTGTTAAAGCAGTCTAATCTTATTTGAAAAAAATACTGCGCAGTGTTTGTATACATTTTGGTTAATGCAAATTTTGCATTGCGTAGTAGTTGGCTTTAAGTTAGTCTATAGAAGCTAACTTAAAGCTAGTTTTTTTTGTAGTTAGCTACTCATTTGACGGCAGGGTATTTTTTCTCTTAAACACTCACACACTCTCATATGTATATATATTGAGTCACATTCATAAATAAAACAGTTTTCTTTTTGGTCGTTTTATTTTGTAAAGTTCAACAACTGATTCGATTTAGTGTTATTTTCCACTATTAATACGAGTAAGTATGGGTTTTTTTTTATCGTAAGAAGTACAAAAATGTTTCATATGATATTAAGAGAACAAGAACAAAAATAAAATGAAGTTTATTGTCAGTTTTTTTCGTTTAGTTTTACAACTTTGCAAACGTTCATTTTTGTATTGATATTACTTCGAAGGTGCATTAAATTGAACATTTATGTTCAACTTTTTTTCTTTTACTTAGTTTTTGTTTTATCCTTTTTTCATAATATATATTTTCATAAGAAATAGAATAAACTTATTAAAATGTTATTCCTTTACAAAATGTCTTCGCAAAAATATACTCCTGCTTTAATTTAATAAATTTTATAAAAGAATCGAAAGTATATATGTGAAATACGTTAAAAAACTTTAAATATTCACATTCAACTTCTAAAATTGAGTTAAACGTTTTATTCTGCATATTGGTTTTTTGCCTCCTTTTTTATTTGCTTATGTGTTTAATTCACTAACAGCTAAACTGTTTTTTTTAATTTAAATTCAAAAAAAAAAAAAGATTGAATATTTCATATTTATTTTTAGCGTATTTTTGAACAATTTTTATTTCTTAAATTTCCTTTATAATTTATCAGGCTAATTGGTTCAAGTTTATTGTGATAAGATTTTCATTGAAGAAATATTTAGAAAAAGTTTAGTTTCCCGACACTAGCCGAGTGGAATGCATTTTCAGAGCCCGCTACAACTCCTCATCAGCACTCTTTGTTCGGTACTGAGCATTGGTAGTAAATATCTTCTATTTAACCCAAGTTTTAATTGAAATTTGAATACGGAAATACTAATTTGTATTTTACACATACTCTTATTAGCAATTGTTAATTCTTGGGTTAAAACGAAATTTACGGCCTGCCATTTTTTCATATCATGGCAACACCTTTTCTTTTATTTATTATTAAAAAAATGCAAAAAATATGATAAATAAATTTTTGTCAATTAAGTTGACTTTCGGCTTCAACTGCGGTCAATCCTTAATTTTCAAGTTATTGAATCAAAAATGCTTAAAATTGGCAAAAATCTGAAAAATTTTGTTTTACCCAGATAAGTAGTTGACCCCCGATTTAAATTTGGTTCACATTTTTAGACTCGTTATCTCAAAAAGTGTCCAAAATCTTAAAAAGGGACTTTTTAGTTAATTTTCGACCTCTATATTATGCTAAATAGAACCTTATTTGATATTTCTGGTCCTAAAATTTAAAAATATTTATCAAGTACCAAAAATTGAAAAGAAAAATTTACCCTGTAGTTGATTTCCTATCCCAATATGGATAAGTAATTCTCAAAATCAAAAAATTTTTTCAAAAGTACCCTTTAGAGCACAAATTTTTAAAAGAAGTACCTAATATGTTTTTATACTTTTTAAAGGCCTGTTAAAAGCAATTTGAATTAAATATATATTTAAATTAGTTTAAGAAGGACGGAAAAGGTACCATAGTTGACCATTAACCCTCATTAGGGTCTAAAATTTTCAAAAAATACCAAAAACTTTAATATATTTTTTAAATATTTGTTGTGAAGAAATTACTTTTTATTTAAGCTAATTATTTTTTAACTTTAGTCGCGGTTAGTTTAAAATTTCAGATTAATAGAGATATAATTTCAAATAAATGCCTAAAAGTACTAAAAGTTTTAAAACAGATATTTACTAACTTGGCCGACATCCGACCAACCCCTTTTGTTTTATATTTTTAGTCTTTCTATGTGAATAAATTGTAAAAATTTTTGAAAAAATTTAAGTTTTTTTGTCCACTTAGTTTACTTTAAATTTTAAGTTCGGTCAATATTCCTTAATTTTATATTTTAGGGATTCCTTTTTCCAGGAATTTTTTCGGAAATCCTTTGCTACAAATTTAGTAAAATTTATAGGCTGTACTAATACTCTTTCCCTTCAAACAATTTATATTCCAAACGACAGTTATTGAATACAAAAAGAACTTTAAACTCCTCAAATAAGATATCATTTTCTTATTTAAATATGAACATTCAGTCACTTTCTTAAGGAAGTTAAAATATTGAAAATAATGTATATTGTTTTTGTTAAATGTGTACTATCAACCGGTAGAGCAAAAGTAGTTACTTATTAGATACTTGAATAAAAAAATTAGTTTTCAATTGTTTCGAGGATTATTATCAATAAAAAAATTTAATGTTTAAGTCAGGGCACACTCAACCAGGTAATATTAAGAGCCCAGCTGATTAAAATCAATTTCACATTTTCACGTTATAAAAATTTAATTTTATATCAAATTTTTAATTTTTCTGACATTCTACCGTTCAAACACAAAAAGGATATGCAGAGGGCGAATTTTTTTAATTCGCCTTAAGTTTACCATTTTGAATGTGCCTTGGAATAAGTGTACGATTCATACTTCTATAAAACGAATGTACTAATTTAGAAACCAAAAAAATAAAACAAAAGGATATGAAATTAAAGAAAAGCTACTCAGTTCAGAAAAAAACTAAAAAATTAATAAAAGCTCAGCTTATATCGGTAAATCTAGGTTTAATAAAATATTTTTGGAACTAACCCTAGAGTAACTAGGAAAAAAAATTAAATTATTTTAATTCTTCATTTGTAAAAACTTGCGGTCTAGGCGGTATGATAATTATTAAGTCAGTCAGAAACAATTTCTGTATGTACATATGTGTATTTAATGTAAAATAAATATTAGCTTAAGTTTTAATGTAAAAAACAGATATATTATATATGTGGGTACCTCGGTAAATTATTATTCGCTTTTATACATCGATAACAATAATGTGCTGTTTTTATAAGCCAAGTAGTGATTGTCTGGGTACGAATTATATGTATTTTGTTTTTGTTTACAACAACAAAAATTCCCCTTGAAGCGTTTAATAAATATTTTTAAACTTTCTGGGAAAAAATTTATTTTTTATTTATTTGAAATAACCTGCAGGAAATCCAAAATTTTTACTTTTAATATTTATAAAAATTGAGCCTTCTTAAAGCCGAACAGCTTGTATTAGCACATCAAGACAATCTACAATGCCACGATAAGGCTTTTGCAAAATTTGTTGATTTAAAAGCACAGGATCGAGTTTGCTCTCAAATTGTAATAAAATGCTTGAAGTGTTAATCGGTAGATATGGTGATTAATATCACTGTGTGTAATTTTTTAAGTCATGAAAAAATAACCATATTCGGACATCACTACGTGAAAGAAGACCAAAAAAGAAAAGACCCGTGTCTCCCAGTTTTGCCCAAAGTCATGTTATGGGCCCCCAAAGATTTGGGGCCTTTTTGCCATTTTTGCAAAAAGTGATAATTTTCTCAGGCTCATATCTTGCAAACCGTTCGGAACTTTAATTTACTCTTTAAGGCAAAGTTGTAGCCCTTTTTAAAAGGAACAAAAGTGGTGACCATAAAAAATTAAAAAAAAAATAATTTTAAATCAAAATCGCAAAAAACTTTAAAAAATTCAAATTTTTTTTACCTTTTTTCCCCTGTTCAGGTCCATAGGTAGCGAACCGTTCAAAATTCAAGGAAACAGTCAACTACAAAAATTTACCTAACATCCCAATAAACAACTTTTAAGAACATATAAACTTCCGAGGAATGATTCTTAACACCGTTTAGGTAGCGCTTAGGTAGCCGCAAAAGTTAAAAATTTCCCCCAAAATGTGTGTATGTACATACAAGTAGTTATGAAGTTATCTCTTTCTTACGTTTAATCAAATTGCCTTAATTACATATATTGTATCTGTCTTTAGTGTAATAGAGAATTCTAGTGCATATAAATGTGTGTATATGCATGTGAGATAGCCGCGAAAAGTCTTGCAACCTAAACAGGTAGGCAAACTTTAAAATTGCAGGAAACCCTAAACAACAAAATACATCATACATAAATCGCAATAATGATCGTTAACGGCCTTTAATTAAATTATCTACATACTTTTTTTTTCTTTGTTATTACTTTTTAATAACTATTGTTTATACCAACAATAAATTACCTACATATGTACCTACTACCAATTTTTTTAATTAGCGAGGACAATCCAAAATGAAATAGCAATTGGATAAATTTAAAAAGAAGAAATTATTGCACCCAAACCTATCAAGAAATCAACTACAAAAATTTACCTAAGATTTCAGTAAACAGCTCACGCGATCATGCACCGACCGCACACGCATCAAGGAACGCAGATCACAATATAAAAGCGACGCGACTCCCACATCGAGGCATTACACAGCGCGACGTCAACAAGATCTCAGCGGTGAAAGTTATAGAGAAAGTTCTACAGCATAATTCGCACACAACATTGGCAACTGACAATTTCAATATGGAGTGTAAAAATATTTATTTCTTTTGCTACATTTGCGGTCATCAAATCAGAAAAAATAATTCTACAAGATTTTAAAAGGAACTAGTGAATTTAAAAGAGCATATAAGTTATTTTTGGACGAAATAGATTTGACCGGTGAAAATTACACACCTAACGCAGTGTGTCGCCAATGTTATAATAATCTCATAGCATGGTTGAATGGAGGCAAACATAGTATGAAATATTGTAAGCCGGTAAGCTGTATTAATCGCCCAGGTGATCATGGTGGAACCAGTTCTTATGCATGCGTTAATTACATATCTTGATTAAATAGACATGATGAGAAGAACAAGATTTATAAAGCAACTGTAACAGCCACACTTCCAGTACTTGCACCTGAAAATTTCGTATTCCCAAGGCCGCAAACTCCAGATCGTAGGACAGAATTTACAGAAATGACTACAGCAAGTGGTGTTACTAATCAAGATCGATTTAATACCGAATATGAGCCCCAACAGGAAAGAGACGGACCAAAACTAATAACTAATAAAAAATCAAATTCTACGAAAATAAATGGAAGATTCGCTGTGATTTGAAGGTCATCAATATTTTGCAAGGAATCATCGATGAGGGCGGCTTTTCAAAATTCTTTTGTTTTCTTTGTAATTGGGATTTGCGCTCACCTGTAAGTCAATTCCAATGTAATTCATTGGCCCAAGGAGGAAGTGTGCAGGAACAAATGAAACAACATAGACCTAAGAATGCACCTTTAATTGACAATACTCAAAACATTTTGCTGCATTTGCTCCATATAAAATTAGGAATTGTTAAAAAATTCATTGAAGTGGCCGTTGTAAATTGTTCAAGCGATGACAAAATTAAAAAAGGCTATTGCAGTAAACTTAGAACGATTTTTTGTTCACCTCGTTGTACTATAGCTAATTACACGATGTTAATGTTTTCTTTTCTGCACTTATAATTGTCTTCATTTAATAGGCATACTTAATGGCCCTGACATTAGAAGCTATTCAAGAGCAAATTTGATTCATCGCTTGATGAAAATCATTCAATGGCACGGATTAACCTTTAGCGTGTATGCACCAGAGTCTTGGGAAGGGATCGAGACGCGGAACCGCAAGCAAGAGAATGGGTGAAAGAAATGCTGTATTATTTTGAGAAAATCGGCATATTGATGACATTAAAGCTGCATTTTCTACATTTTCATTCTGACGACTTTATTAAAGGACTCCCTACCGAATCCGATGAGTGAGGAGAACGGTTCCACCAAACCACAATGCCCATGGAAAAACAGTACAAAGGCAAAAAATTCGACGCATTGCTTGCAGAGGTAATATCAATTTTATTGTTGCATGGTCTTGTATTATTTTTGATTTCTTTTCTAATTCATTTTAGGTATGTTGGTGGAGTCACAAGATAACCCTTTATGATGTTAATTAGGTATGTGAAAAAGAAAAAGCTAATGATGGAAAGCAGTCTGGAAGCCACGTGCCTGTTGACACCATAAGTTCTGAATCAGCGTCAGATTCGGACGACGATTTGGATCCTCAACTTAAGATAGCGCGATTTGCAAGTACAGGGACATCAACGAATATTTTTTTTTATTATTTTTTTGCAATAGACAGCACAGTATCTCAATGTTGAAAAAAATGAAAAACAAATGAAATTCAAAAATTTTCGTAAAATTTTTAACTTTTGCGGCTACCTAAGCGCTACCTAAACGATGTTAAGAATCATTCCTCGGAAGTTTATATGTTCTTAAAAGTTGTTTATTGGGATGTTAGGTAAATTTTTGTAGTTGACTGTTTCCTTGAATTTTGAACGGTTTGCTACCTATGGACCTGAACAGGGGAAAAAAGGTAAAAAAAATTTGAATTTTTTAAAGTTTTTTGCGATTTTGGTTTAAAATTATTTATTTTTTAATTTTTTATGTTCATTAGTTTTGTTTCTTTTAAAAAGGGCTACAACTTTGCCTCAAAGAGTAAATTAAAATTCCGAACGGTTTGCAAGATATGAGCCTGAGAAAATTATCACTTTTTGCAAAAATGGCAAAAAGGCCCCAAATCTTTGGGGGCCCATAACAAAAAAAGTGCATGACTTTGGGCAAAACTGGGAGACACGGGTCTTTTCTTTTTTGGTCTTCTTTCACGTAGTGATGTTCGAATATGGTTATTTTTTTTCGTGTTGCACTGTGTATTATATTTGAGATTTAAACCATAAACTTAAAAATTGCCCACTTGTTGACATAGATACGGATTTTGCAATTAAAACTTTCTGTGTTTATTGTTTGAAACTGCAGTGTAATATACAAATAAGTATCCACAAAACATATGCATATATGTGCATGTCTATTTGTTTTTTAATAATTGCTTAATTTATAGCTTTTTGCATGAGTTGTCTACCGTTTATAATATAACGCAAGTCATACAAAATTCGTTTATTGCTCCTTAAGTCCTTAAGTTATTTGCTTTTATTGTTAAAGTAAATATCCTACAACATATATACAACATTTTGTAAAATACTTAAATACATACATAGACATATTTCTTTTTATATTGCCTAAGTACTTTAGTAAATATTTGTAAAGTAAAAGCTGTTGCATTTATTAAATCATATATTTATTTGCCTACTAAGTATATACCACCACAAAGGATGCAGGAATACAACTACTTACTTTCAGCTTAACTTAAGTGAAATGTTTTAGAAGAAATTCTTTGTTTTCTGAATATCTTACCAACTTGTTTTTTATTGTTAAGTTTTAATATTTTTGCTTTTGTATTGTTAAACATATTCTAAAGGAGGTGCGTTAGAATACTGGTTGGGTGGTGGTTAATTTAAGTAGAAATGTACATAAATGAACATTTAGGTAAAATATTTCACAAGATTATACTTGCATTGTTCTTGATAATTGTCGTTTTAAAAATGTACTTAAAGAAGATCCAAAAGCTTTTGTTTTATCATCAAATTTAGTTTTTTTCATAAATACATCGTACTGAAGACAGGTCTCCTTAAAAAAAATATAGATTCAAGTATGCAAATGCAAAACTTTATATCATAGCACCATGACAACAATCCAAAATATAAAAATTTTAATAATATGTGATGTTTAAGCTCAAAAATATTGTTTAAATTACTCTCTAACATTGAATAAAAATACCTTCAATCAATATTTATATTTATTAAAAAGAACTTTTTCACATCTTTTTAAGGTATCTGCGCCACACACTGTTGTTATTTTTTATATGTAGAATGTGCCTAAAACTAATTGAAGTTTTGATAAATTATTCAAATTTTGAACACATTTTTTAATTGATAAATTATAACCAAAACCATTAAAGCCCAAAACTTCGTGCCCTTCCCAGTGTTGCCAGTTTTTTCATCCAAAAAGTTAAATTTTTTCATAATAAGTTACATATAGAAAAAAACAGCTAAATCATAAAGAATTACATAGTTCTGCCTAAGCTGCACAATTATTTTGAAAAATTTTTGTCAAGTCAAAAGAGCTGCTTGTATTTTAAAATATTTTGTTTTTACAAAGCAAATTAAATTAGAAAAAAATAAGGGGCTTTACTGAAAACTCGTCTCATTTTAAATATTTTCAAAAAAAGACGTTATTAAGTGCAAGAAAAGATCAGGGGACTTCGAGTCATCGTGCCGCAATTTGCGAAAAAAAGGGCTGTCACTGTTTTTAACCTGTACAGTTTTGACGAGCAATTATCGAACAACACAGAAAAAACTAAAAAATGGTTTTAATTACCAATTTAAAAAAAATGATTATATGGGCATTGCTACATGTTCAATAAATATTGTGATATTTCTAGTATCACGAAATTTATTGAACATGTAGCATGCAATATTGATGGATCGCGATCCATATCGCAGTATGGCCTATATTATAAAATCCAAAATCCGGATCGCGGATCGTGTGATAAACATTGAACGTGTAGCCGCGTCATATCAATTACCGAATTGTAAAAAATAAAAAATTAAAATAAAAACAAAATTGTTGACCCAGTCTTGGACCGAACCTGGCACCGATTGAGTGTAAGGCTGAGAGCTCTACCACTCGACAAACGAGCTATGTGATTTTTTAAGTCTTAATTCTTATACATGTACGTATAACATAAACGATTGCACAAAAGCGTTAATTTACAAGAATGGTTTCTTTTTAATCCCTATATATATTATAAAATCAAGGTGTAAGTTTGTTTGTTTGTTTGTTTGTCACGCAATCACGCCTAAACGGCTTGACCGATTTTCATGAAATTTGGAATGTAAGTACCTTAAAGCCTTGGGTGTGCGATAGGCTATACGTTTTTGGAAAAAAGGGAGGTGCCACGCCCACAGCACTTCAAATCTAACTGTACTTCTACTGTAAAAAAATAACTTTTAATACTGGTGCATATGTTGGACCGATTTTTTCAAAATTTTGTACACATTTATAAGGCCACTAACGGAAAAAAATTTTAAGGCAAAAAAGGAGGCGGGGCCACGCCCCCTAAAACAAAAATTATATGAAAGGCACTTATTGCAGACCGATTTTTTTCAAATTAGTTCGCATATAAACGGCTTCCAAGTTAAAATTTTGGAGGTAAAAAAGTGGGCGGTGCCACGCCCACAAAAATTAAACTTTTTTTTGCTGGTACTTTTATTGCGCCGATTTTTTTTTTAAAATTGGCGCACATATAAAAGGCCTCTAATTCTAAAATTCTAAAGGACAAGAACTAGGGGTTGCCGCGCCCACAAAAATTACAGTCTTCATACTGGTTCTTCTATTGCTGCGATATTTATGAAGCTCAAAAATTGACCTATAATTTTTATTTTTTTCGGTACAATAATTAGTGGCACAAAGATGGACAAACGTGCAAAAATATTGGAAGATAGAGCAATATTTGAGCCAGTTATAGCCTAAAACGCTAAATCCGGGAGGACTTTTGTATGGGAGCTAGGTCAAAAAATTAACTGATCATCACCATAAACAACATGCTTTTTTGCCATGCCAAAATACGTATCTGTTCCAAATTTTATTGAAATATCTGCAAAAATGCGGTCTCTACATTGTTCACAAGAATACATTAACTACCAGCCGGACTGACGGACTGACATGTTTTAATAGACTCAGGAAGTGATTATGTGGCAATCGGTATAATTAGAGGCAGGTCTGAGACCTTTGCTTTTGTAAGGTACCAAAATTTTTTACAAAAACATAATAAAATTTGGGTATAACAATATAAGAGAACTTTAAACTCCTTTTGAAAAACACTTGAAATGTAATTACATATAATATAAATTAAGAACGACAGATATATACAGGGTGTCCGCCGGCAAGGTATACTAATTTATTTTACCGCCATTTTGGTAAGCGTTAATCTCGACAGCCCGAATTTTTCAGTCATGAAGCAGAGACATGGCAAATTTATTATGAAAAAATATTCAGTAACCCAACGTGTTTTAATCAATAAAACATGACAACCCCGTTTTTCATGAAAAAATAATAATGAGTGCCGAGGCATATTTTCATTTGAGTGGATATGTCGATAGCCAGAATAGTCGGTTCTGGGTAATAGAACCCCCTCAAATTATCCATCAGTCACTTTTGCATCCATTAGAAGTGGAAGTCTGGTGTGCAATTTGGTCAGGAGGAATCATTGGAGCTTACTTTTTTAAAACGGAAAACGGCGTAATGGGAAGCGATATCGCATACAGCAAGGATAACAATGGAACTTCTCCGAGATCTCTTTCCTTAATAAGTTATTTCAAGAAATGGTGATGATGATTGGCCTGATTCGACTGCTCCAGACTTCTTTTTGTGGGGATATCTGAGCAGCAAGGTTTGTGCATAAAAACCACCTTTCCGGCGGACACCCTGTGTATGGCAATATTATTGGAGCAACAATACCAACAGGGTAGTTCTAAGGGGAAGATATTTTTAAGCTCCATATACTAAGTAATCCAAAAGGTTTGCCTTCCAATTCTTAACGCTGGCAGTTTTCAAACAAACTAGCCTTTGCTTTAACAATCAAATAATCCCAGGTTTCTGGTTTGCTGGATTTTCTGGCTTGCACTTAGGGGTACTAGGGTACTAAGTTGATAAAATTTACAGATTTTTGCACTAAATGGAAAAGCTCCAAACAGAGTGTAAAATACCGTTTTATGAAGTACCTAACGACCCGTCATTTTTTTTATAAGATACAAACTTAACTATTAATATTTGTATAGTAATTTAAAACTTAATAATCCAGATTTGTTTTGTTAGGTTTTGTTTGCATAATTTCACACAATATTGTCTATGGGTTTAATGTTTATGTAAAAGTTTTATTAACAACACTAAAGGGTATTTCGTGTAAAAATTTGCATACCAAAAGCATAAGCAGCTCATCAAAACGATCAAAATTTCGAGTTGAATCGAATGCCGTAATTTTCCCCGAGTTTTATATGCACTTTTTTAAGTAAGGCAATTGCTTTCAAACTTTACCTTTTAATATTATTCCCGCGCAACGCCGGGACGGGTAAGCTAGTCTATTATATAAAGAAGGGGTGTGTGTGTATGTATGTATGTATGTATGTATGTTTGTATTTTATTGCTGGCCACACCAGTAGACCGATTTTTTTGAAATTTTTACAGGGAGTTATCTCAAGTCTGGAAGGAACAATAGGCTACTTTTTTTTAAAAAACTATTGCTGCCACGCCCACAACACGCCCATTTGTGTGGGAAGGTTAGGTTATGAATGGCCTAACAAAATTACCCAAGGCCATATTAATCAAACGCGCAGAGCTAAATACATGAAATTTATAACACGTGTTAAGCTCTACATGTTTGTTTAAATGCACATGAATTTTTAAACATTGTGCCCGTAAAGGGATAAAAAGGGGACAAAAAGGGAAAAATCTGTAACCTACTATTTCTTGATGTATATAAGATAGAAACAAAATTTAAAAAGTTTAGCGTTTTCCTTAAGAAATAAACAGACAGGTATCTGGAGTTTTTTTTTTAAATTTTGGTCCGAAAGGCCGAAAAAAGGGGTTTAAATTATATTTTGGTACTTTTTGGTACTTTTTGTTACTTTTAAACCAATAAAGATAGAAAAATTTTTCAAATTGCGTTCGATAGGTCTTACAAAAATATGATTACGTTTTTCGTACTTTTTTTTAATTTTGGGCCCAAAGGGGGAAAAAAGGGCTAAAAATATATTTTGATTTTTTTATTTGTTTATTGTAACTTTTAAACCAATAACGATAGAGACATTATTCAAATTAAGTGTAACAGGCCTAAAAAATATGAGTACGTTTTTAGATCCTTTTTTAATTTTATAGACCCTAAGGGAAAGAAAGGGTTAAAATTATGTTTTAGTACTTTTTGTAAGTTTAAAATAAATTATGAAAGAAACATAATTTCAATTCCTCTTCGAGACCGATTTTTGGAAATTAGTTCGCACGTAAACGGCTTTTAAAGTTAAAATTTTAAAGGTAAAAAAGTGGGCGGTGCCACGCCCATAAAAGTTAAACTTTTTATGCTGGTTCTTTTATTGCACTGATTTTTAAAAATTGGCACACATATAGAAGGCCTCTAATTCCGAAGTTCTAAAGGACAAAAATGGAGGATTGCAGCGCCCACAAAAATTTTAGTTTTCAAACTGGTTCTTTATTTTTGCGATTTTTATAAAGCTCAAAAATAGACCGATAATATTTATTTTAGGTATAAAAATGGGTGCCATAAAGATAGACAAACGTGCAAAATTATGTGAAGATAAGGCCATATTCTAGCCAGCTATAGCCTAAAACGCTTTATCCGGGAGGACATTTGTATGGGAGCTCTGTTGAAAAATAACCTGATCATCACCACAAACAACATGCTTTTTTCTTATGCCAAAAAACTTATCTGTTCCGAAGTTCATCGAAATATCTGCAAAAATGCGGTCTCTACTTTGTTTACAAGAATACATTAACGCTGAATTCCAAAATGTAGTTTGCTTTGCATCACAAAATTTCAAGTTTTTCCTGAAAGCAAAGATGAGGTTTTTGATAATATATTTTACTTCTAAATAAGTGTTTGCAGCTATATTAATGTCCTGGAAGCAAAAAACGTTGTCAAAATTGTAGGGAGTGTATAAGGGAAGAAGTTGAAAATTTGTAATGCAAAGCAAACTGAGTTTTGGAATTCAGCCTAACTCCCAGCCGGACGGATGGGCTGACAGGTTTTAATAGACTCAGAAAGTGATTCTGTGTCGATCGGTATAATTGGAGGTGGGTTTCAGACCTTTTTCTTTGGTGAGGCACAAAAATTTGCACAAAATGTAATATCAGCTTTGGTACTTTTACTAAAGATTTACATTTGTGTATAGTGTAATTTTTCTTTCGGTTTATCTGGGTTTTACGTATCCTTTATATAGTTCCCTATTTTTTTATTTCATTATATATTATTATTGAAATAATTTGTATACAAACTATTTGATATACAAAACATATTTTACCTATTCAGTAAGTATACTTAAATTTAGCATTTAGGTTATTTGCCGTCTATCTGTTAATATACTTGACTAACAATTTGTTTTAAAACTAACAATCGTTTACGAATGTTGTAGTTGTTATTAGAGATTTTTGTTTCCACTACCCTAAATGATAAAATGAGCATATAAAATTGTTATCAATTATTCTGTTTGTACTTTAAGGTTGGGAGAAGGAAAATATCACTTCTATATTACCCGGTTTGCAAATTTTTGTCCTGAATTTTAGTTAACTTTAATAAGTCAAAATTTAAAAAATCCAATTTCGTTAACGGCTATCCGCAATTTCATTGCTACCTAATTGTTGCCACTCTTTTGAACAATGTTGTCTACACTTTTAAAACAGGTTCAAACAATCGCCTGATTGAAACCAATTCAAGCTAAGGCTTGTAATGAAAAAACCGCGTGTTACTTATACCCGAAGGTATGGGGCTAATATCTTTCATCGGCCATCGTTCTTTTTACTTTGGCTGCCGAAAAGATCACATTACAACAGTCCTTATATAAAAAAAAAAAAAACAGAAAAGTTTCAAAGTTTGTTAAAGTGATCAGTAAATTTCAGTGGGGCTCTTTTAATATCGGAAGATATTAAAACAAAAGGTAATTTTTGTATTAAATTATTTAATTATTTGGCCAGTGAGTAAGTTGCCTGATACCCCAGTAAATAGTTTTGTTAACTACTTTACAGACATCTTACGAATTACCAATTGTAGCTTCACGAAAACTTCAATTCAAAAAACAAATTGTCTCCTTAAAAAAAAGGTATAATTTTTATGGTTTTTCGTAAATAAATTACAACCTAATCAGATTTTTTTGTTAAAGGAATTTTGCGTGGCTAATCTTATTTCGTGGTGGACGTTGGTTTTGAGCCACCACTGTAGATTTTATTGATCTGTTTGTTCCTCTGTTCAAAAATTTATCTTGATTACAACAAACACCCAAAAAGTGTGTTATTTTGCTACATGTTGACGACAAAATCGTTAAGTAGCCAAAGTATAGTAAAACAATCAAACAAGCAAACATCTAAAAGGCCAGCGAAACAGCAGAAGTGCAAAATACAATAATTTATACATAACTGGAACATACCGAAGCAAAATTTCATTTATAATCTGTGTTTAAGTGAACGTTTACCACATCTCCTACCAATAATTTTCGTCCACGCCATTTTTGTACCTAGTGGAGGAAACAATACCCCCAACAACATACCCTTAAAGTGTCTAAATTTCAAAAGTGAATACGTGAAATCCTCCAAAGTGGGTCATCAGACAAGGTTTCATTTTCATTCTCTCGTTGGTACCCCCATCCTAACCTCATCTAGTGCTAAGCGTAGGACACTCCAAGTGTGCAAAAATCCCTATCAACAACAACAACAGTCAACAAGATAAATGGTCACCAGAAATAGTAAATTAGTAAATAGTGTATTCTTAAAGAAAAAAAAATAGAAAAACCTAAATTTCAGTCAGTCAAAAAAAGATTAAAAGGGTTAAGCCTGAAGGCACCAACCTACATATGTACATTGTATTTTTTAATGTGTTTTATGAAATTTAGTGTTAAAATCTTAAAGTTACAATAATTCTAATTTTAAGTTTATTAATACTAGCAATAATGTAAGAAGCCTTTCGCGAGGAAACCCCCATACACATAATTATTGTCCACGTTATATTCTTGTCCACATCTACAGATATATATATTTATATAATATATATACATATAGATATATCCCAACATATGCCTATATAAACAGACATATCTATATTTCTTATCATCATGTTAAACACCAGCGTTGGAGAGGCCTCAACAACAGCTGCTGCTACAACTTTGTATTTAATCGGGTGAGTGAAACATTTTTTTGTAACATAAACATTATCACTGCAACATAGATTGCACATTAAAACAATTGTCACTATCTTAAAGTAAAATTTTAAATCATGTTTATAAACTTATGTATCGCAACACTCACATTGGTAGAGCTTTATTTTTAGACATTTCTTCAACAACTTTATTAACATGATGTTGCAATAATAAGTATGCTATTGTCGGTATATTGTCACATATGTATATTCGTAACAAAATACTGGAAAACTTAATTTAATTATAACTTATTAAAATGCCTTATAGTTTTGCTTCGTTATTGCAAATAGCTAAATTTTTATTGTTATAGAATAATATAACATAAACATTTTGTTTTCATTGATTTATTCTTATTAAATTTTAATAATTAAAAGGTTTTGAATTTATTTGTTGGCCTTAAGTCCTCTTACGATGCTTAAAGAAGCATAATGAACTCTTATTTTTACTCTTGAAATAAATGAAATTTTATATATATCAAATGGAAAAATAATTTTATCTAAGTTTTCTTACTGCGTGAGGTGATAAAAAAGGGGTAGTTTAACGTTGGGATTTCAGTACTATCATGTAGCGCTACTGAAATCAATGGTAGGGAGGGTAAAGACGCGCAGATTTATCCAACTACACCTCGGATAAATCCAAAAAGCCTTTCGCTGGTTGATCTTTTTTTTACACCGTTTATAGTTAATCTAAACTGGGGTTTACTTTCCATCTTGCTTTTTGTGTGATAGATTAACTCTTGGTCCTTTTTTTTTTTTTTTATCCATTTTACCGGGAGTCTATAATATTATTTATGTAAACGACAATCTATTGACAAGCGAGAGTTCAGAGGACAAGAACCCCCCCAACCGACTGACCGCTAGTGGTTTTCAATGGCTCCCATTCGTTCTCGTATTATCGGTTTAGAGCACAATCGTCAATAGAAATCATATGCTAAAAATCTTATTACCCTTTTCATCGTTACCACCAACTTTTCTATAGCAATGATCACACGACATTGACCGCAAAAATCCTGGTCCTCAATTTTATTGCCGTGTACATTACATAAATTGGCGCCCAACGTGGGGCCCACGAAGGTTTTGTATATTTTTTTACAATATATAAAGTCTTCTTTGCTCTACATCCAACTCTTAATTTTTTTTAATTTCAATAACTTATAAAATTATGATGCTTATGTATAATTGAAGCCTAGTTTTGAATAATTTTTAGAGTTATTTCGGATTTCGAGTATCTGAGGTGTTAAAGTTCGGATACCTCGACCAGTAATGTACTATTAATCCTTTTGAATTTAGGTGAAAAGTATACATAAGAAAAATAACTTTTGTAGTAGTTTGGTAAGCCTTTGGCATAACGGTTTTAATATGACTTAGATACAGACATCCTGATTTTTTTCTGGATCTACAGTATAATTGCTGATCTGCGATTTATTGTCCACTAAAGTCAGTTATATACGTGAATTTGTATGTCAGTTTGTTTATTTGTATCGATCATGCTAAAATACTTTCTGAACTCCATAGCCAAATTTATTACCCTATCAACCATCGAACGAAAGCTTTTTGTTTTGTTATTTTTATTACCTGCTTTTTAAATCACGTCACTAAGAGTAAGAAAACTAAATTTTGAATCGTAAACGTAGTTTGCATAATAAATACTTTATCTACCTTCCCCTATATTTGTTTTATCCTATATAATTTTTATACGTAAAATTTTATTGCTATAAACTCTTAGAGATTAATCTTTTTAATTATAGAAAGATTATTTTCTTCATTTATTCTGTAAGTAATTATAAACTGAATACCTGTTTTTTTTGGCAAGTCAATTGTTTTATTATTTTGGAACCGTATTACAGTTACAGTTTGTTTCAGTTTTTTTCAACTTTTATTTTTTTCTATAAGCAATTCTTCTTTAAGTTATTTTAACATTTGCTGAATGGCGGCAAAGCAGTTTTTGTAAAACATTTCCTGTTATTGTAAATTAAAATAATAATTATAAAGTTCTTGTACACCTAATGTGTAAAACAACCTCATTATTAAGTATAATTATAATTATAATTTTTATTTTTCGTACACCTCAGGTGCAAAATGAATATATGTTCATTTTTGAAGCAAGTTGTGAAATTTTATAAAAGTTAAAGTTTTTTAAATTAATAACCTTTTTAAACTGTTATATTCGTATTTGAATTTACACGTAAAGTTATAGGCCGAAAGGAGGCTAACGTTATACGCACGTATGTTGCTTAAATCTTTTGTTTGGATACCCGTAGCATCAATTGTTACATTCCTAGTATACACCTACATATATATATTTTTTCTCTAAGAAAAAAACCCCAATTTCTTGTACATTCCTAGATTTCACTATTTCGGATTTTTAATTTTTTTATTCTTTTTTTAAGAAACAATTGTTGAACACCTTAGATTTTCGATTTTTGGTAGACTAAATAGAAATAATTGAAAATTTTTCTGTAAAATTTGTTATCTAAATTTGTTTAATACTGTTTGAATACCAACCATGCTGGAACATTCCCCTCCACCAACTCCATCACAGCTTTCTGTGACCAAGGTAGGTCCTAAGCCTCCAAATTGTGCACTTTGCATTGAACAAATGTCCCTAGGACAAGAGTGTCTGATAATTTCCGAGTGCAATCACGCTTTTCATAGGAATTGTATCGAACGGCATTTAACTCATGCAGCTGATTGTCCCTCTTGTAAACGACCTTGCACTTTAGCAGAGCTTAAGACAATAACTTTTCAACATCCCTTATCACTAGGAGAGAAACTCCCAAACCCCAACCGTGGTAGACCTCGTGGTGCCGTTGCAAAGCAATATAATACCCGAAGCACCTCTAAAACAGGACGCAATGAACTTCAAACAGATTCCCAGGCTCAAAGTGCTAATCCAAGTACTTTGCTGAACGATTCGTCCACGTCTCAAAGAAACCTTACCACGTCGAATAATTTTACTTCACCACCAAATAACCGGCAGCACAATGATGCAAGATCAGGTGCTGAAAGCGGCTCTGGCAAGTTTGATCCGGCTAGTTTAAATGAGTTAATTGAGACTACCGTAACACGAATGTTACAAAACTTGAACTTTGGTTCAAATCCCCAAAATTCAGCCAATAATACTGGTAACCAATTGCCACCCTCTAGACAACAAAGCCGTCCGCAAAATCCACCTTACTTTTACCAATCCCGGCAAAATCACCGCCCGAACTTTAATAATTCTTCTATGGACGAAAACTTTGCCATAAGAGCAGACAAAATAACCTCCATAATTCAAAATTGGAACATCAAATTTGATGGCTCCAGTACTGGAATCAGCGTGGATGAGTTTTTATATAGGGTAAAAATATTGACCAAGGACAATTTTAATAATGATTTCTCTATAATATGCCGAAACTTGCATATCTTGTTGGCTGGCAAAGCTCGAGACTGGTACTGGCGTTACCACAAACAGGTCGAAGTTGTAGAATGGCGAGAATTTTGTGAGGCCCTTAAATACCAGTATAAGGAATTCAAGTCAAGTTTTGACCTACAGGAAGAAATTAGGAACCGTAAAATGAAGCAACATGAAAGTTTTGAATCCTTTTATGAATCCATATGTGGCATGTTGGATAAATTAGCTACACCAATCCCTGAGTCTGATCTGGTTGAAATACTAACTCGCAATCTTCGCCCAGAAATAAGGCACGAGTTATTATACGTCCCCATCTACTCCATTGCTCATCTGAGAAAATTAGTTCAGATGAGGGAACACTTAATGGAGTCCGAGAGTTTTAGAAAAATTCCTACTGCTAAATTTCACGCAAATTTTTCTTCTAAACGGCAAGTGGCAGAGATTGAGGGTACAGAGGCTGCTAATATTTCCGAAAACCAAATTGAACAAAATATATCCATTGACGCAGTTCAGCAAAATGTTCCGCTAATGAAGTGCTGGAATTGTGATCAATCAGGCCATCATTGGGAAGATTGTCTTGCCACGCGGAATATTTTTTGTTATGGATGTGGCTTGAAAAACACTTATAAGCCCCAATGTACTGTATGTGCTAACAGGAGAACGGCTCCAAAAAACAGCTCAGCTCCGAGCAATGCTCGAAATTACCCCTAGAGGAGATCGAAGATAGTCCTGTTAACTTTGAAAATAAAATTTATATTTTAAAACGTAAAGAACTGTTAGATAACGAAGTTGAGAACAAAAATTTTACCGATTATACTCACCCGATCTTGCCGTATCATGTAAAATTGCAAAAGTATTTAGAGAAACGGAGGAGAATCTTTGAAGTAGATAGCCTTAAAATTTGGTCACAACACAAAAAGAAACGTTCAACCTTAAGGTTACGTACTTATTTTAAAAACCGAAAAATTAATGCCAAATACATTTTATCGTCTATTGTCAATAACTCCTTAGATAAACGATATTATGCCCCAGTTCAATTTTTAACGTTTAAAGAATTCGGTCTTTTAGATACTGGTGCTAATGTCTCTTGTATAGGATCCGATTTAGCAAATTTTGACTTTAAACAATTTACACAGTTTTGTCCAATAAAATCGTATGTCAAGACTGCCGATGGTAGCATGCAAAAAGTTCTTGGTTATTTGCATGTAAATGTGACATTTAAAAACACCATAAGAAAGTTAAAAATTCTTGTTGTACCTTCAATTACCCAGAGACTTATCCTTGGGTTAGATTTTTGGAAAAGTTTTAGCTTAGCCCCACATATTTTTGATAATGTTTTATGTACGTCTGTCCGAGATAGCTCCTGGAAAGAGTTGACCAATTTTTCTAACGGAGATGCAATTTTGTCCGAATGTCCGTCTGATTCTTTTGGTACAAATAATTATCCCTTAAGTCCGAGCGAAAGAGATCAGCTTAACGCTATTATTTCTCTTTTTCCTAACTTTGAACAGCAAGGCTTAGGTCGAACTAGCTTAATCGAACATACAATCAATGTGGCCAATGCCAAGCCTGTAAAACAGCGGTTTTACCCAGTATCACCTGCTGTCGAAGAATTAATGTTTAAAGAAATTGATCGTATGCTGGATTTGGGAGTAATCGAACCTTCAACTTCACCATGGAGTTCTCCCATGAGACTTGTGGTTAAACCAAACAAAGTTAGGTTGTGCTTAGATGCACGTAAACTAAATGAGGTCACTCAAAAAGATGCGTACCCTTTACCCAATATTGAGGGTATATTTTCACGATTGCCTAAGGCAAATATTATTTCAAAGCTCGACTTGAAAGACGCGTACTGGCAAATAGGCTTGTCGCAAGAGGCAAAGCCGTTGACAGCGTTTACGGTCCCCGGAAGGCCGTTATACCAGTTTGTTGTTATGCCCTTTGGGCTATGTAATGCTCCGTCGACTATGTGTCGGTTAATGGACAGTCTCATACCTCCTGATCTTCGTACTTGTGTCTTTGGCTATTTAGACGATCTCATTATTGTGTCGGAGGATTTCAACTCACATTTATCTGTCCTTGTTCGTATAGCGGACCAATTTAAACGAGCAAATTTAACATTAAATATTTCAAAATCAAAATTTTGTGTAACCGAAGTAGACTATCTTGGCTACATAATCGGTAATGGCGGTATTAAGACTAACCCAGAAAAAGTAGAATCAATTGTCAATTGGCCAACCCCCAAAAATCTAAAACAGGTGCGTGGATTTCTTGGTTTAGCAGGATGGTACCGAAGATTTGTGAAAAATTTTTCATCTGTTGTTCACCCCATAACCGAAGTTTTGTCGACTAAACGGAAATTTTGTTGGACTCCCGAGGCTCAAAACTCCTTTGACTTGATTAAAAATTTACTCACGTCAGCGCCTGTACTGTCAAATCCTGACTTTTCAAAAAAGTTTTATTTACATTGCGATGCAAGCGACTTTGGCATCGGTGCTGTGCTGGTACAGTGTGACGACGACGGCAATGAAAGGCCCATAGCGTTCATGTCGAAGAAGTTAAACTCGGCCCAGCGTAATTATAGTGTCACCGAACGCGAATGCTTGGCAGCGCTAGAGGCCATAAAAAAGTTCAGATGCTATCTCGAACTACAAGAATTTGAAGTCATAACTGATCATTCGTCATTGGTTTGGCTTATGAAACAACAGGACGTGACAGGCAGGTTAGCAAGGTGGGTGTGGAAGCTCCAGGGTTTTAAATTTAAGATTAGTCACCGAAAAGGGAAAGAAAACGTGGTACCAGATGCTTTATCAAGAATTCCTTTCGAAGAGATTGCTAGTGTCTGCTCCGTAGACTCGGTAATTGATTTAACGTCACCTCATTTTCAAGATCAAGACTATGTAGAACTACAGAATAAAATTAATGAAAGTCCCCAAAAATTTCCAGATTTAAAGATTCTAGACAATTTTGTCTACATTAGAACTTGTCACTATACCGGAGATATAGCCCAGGAAAACGAGGCTTGGAAACTTTGGCTTCCACAAAAGTTAAGACAATCTGTTATCTCCCAATTTCATGATTCCCCAGTAGCGGCCCATGGTGGCATGGCAAAGACGTTAGAGCTTATTCGCCGTCAATTCTTTTGGCCAGGTATGGTACGGGATGTTAGAAAATATGTTGGAGCTTGTGAAACTTGCAAGGAATGTAAAGCACCAAATACTATTTTAAAGCCAAATATGGGTAACCAAGTTACGGTAATAAGACCGTTTCAACGTTTGTATGTGGACCTTCTAGGACCATATCCCCGGAGTAGACAAGGCAATATCGGGATATTGATAGTTCTTGACCATCTCAGCAAGTTTCATTGGTTATGCCCCCTAAGAAAATTCACCGCCCCTGTTATTCAAAAGTATTTACTTGAACATATTTTTCACGTGTACGGTATACCAGAGACGTTGGTAAGCGACAACGGTTCTCAATTTAAAGCAAATGAATTTAATGCTTTTCTGACCGAATTAGGCATTCGTCATACTTATACTGCTATTTATTCTCCACAGTCAAACGCCTCCGAGAGGGTTAACCGATCCATCATATCGGGTATCAGGTCGTATTTGAAAAATGATCAAACCTTATGGGACAAGAATTTGAGCCATATAAGCTGTGCTTTACGGAATTCATGCCATCAATCGATTCATGTTTCGCCCTATCACGCACTTTTCGGCCAGGAAATGATTACTCATGGCAGCTCTTACGCCTTGCTTAAAAATCTTAATTTGCTAAATGAACCTACCCTTACGTTAGAAAGGGATGACCGTCTGCAAATAATTCACCAGAACCTTAAGAAACATATCGATAGGGCCTATGAACGAAACCAGACCCAATACAATTTAAGAGCAAGACCAATATCATTCGTGGTAGGACAAACTGTGTACCGTCGAAATTTTTCTCAGTCAAATTTCGAGAAGAAATTTAATGCAAAGCTTGCACCCAGTTTTTTAAAGTCAAAAATTAAAGAAAAAATTGGCAGTCATTATTACGTCTTAGAAGATGAAAATGGCAAAATTTTAGGTACATACCACGCAAAAGATCTTCGCACATAATTTTACTTCCTCCTAATACTGTTTTCAAAATGACCAGTATTAGGTGGTTTGTAATATCAGCTTTGGTACTTTTACTAAAGATTTACATTTGTGTATAGTGTAATTTTTCTTTCGGTTTATCTGGGTTTTACGTATCCTTTATATAGTTCCCTATTTTTTTATTTCATTATATATTATTATTGAAATAATTTGTATACAAACTATTTGATATACAAAACATATTTTACCTATTCAGTAAGTATACTTAAATTTAGCATTTAGGTTATTTGCCGTCTATCTGTTAATATACTTGACTAACAATTTGTTTTAAAACTAACAATCGTTTACGAATGTTGTAGTTGTTATTAGAGATTTTTGTTTCCACTACCCTAAATGATAAAATGAGCATATAAAATTGTTATCAATTATTCTGTTTGTACTTTAAGGTTGGGAGAAGGAAAATATCACTTCTATATTACCCGGTTTGCAAATTTTTGTCCTGAATTTTAGTTAACTTTAATAAGTCAAAATTTAAAAAATCCAATTTCGTTAACGGCTATCCGCAATTTCATTGCTACCTAATTGTTGCCACTCTTTTGAACAATGTTGTCTACACTTTTAAAACAGGTTCAAACAATCGCCTGATTGAAACCAATTCAAGCTAAGGCTTGTAATGAAAAAACCGCGTGTTACTTATACCCGAAGGTATGGGGCTAATATCTTTCATCGGCCATCGTTCTTTTTACTTTGGCTGCCGAAAAGATCACATTACAACAGTCCTTATATAAAAAAAAAAAAAACAGAAAAGTTTCAAAGTTTGTTAAAGTGATCAGTAAATTTCAGTGGGGCTCTTTTAATATCGGAAGATATTAAAACAAAAGGTAATTTTTGTATTAAATTATTTAATTATTTGGCCAGTGAGTAAGTTGCCTGATACCCCAGTAAATAGTTTTGTTAACTACTTTACAGACATCTTACGAATTACCAATTGTAGCTTCACGAAAACTTCAATTCAAAAAACAAATTGTCTCCTTAAAAAAAAGGTATAATTTTTATGGTTTTTCGTAAATAAATTACAACCTAATCAGATTTTTTTGTTAAAGGAATTTTGCGTGGCTAATCTTATTTCGTGGTGGACGTTGGTTTTGAGCCACCACTGTAGATTTTATTGATCTGTTTGTTCCTCTGTTCAAGAATTTATCTTGATTACAACAAACACCCAAAAAGTGTGTTATTTTGCTACATGTTGACGACAAAATCGTTAAGTAGCCAAAGTATAGTAAAACAATCAAACAAGCAAACATCTAAAAGGCCAGCGAAACAGCAGAAGTGCAAAATACAATAATTTATACATAACTGGAACATACCGAAGCAAAATTTCATTTATAATCTGTGTTTAAGTGAACGTTTACCACATCTCCTACCAATAATTTTCGTCCACGCCATTTTTGTACCCAGTGGAGGAAACAATACCCCCAACAACATACCCTTAAAGTGTCTAAATTTCAAAAGTGAATACGTGAAATCCTCCAAAGTGGGTCATCAGACAAGGTTTCATTTTCATTCTCTCGTTGGTACCCCCATCCTAACCTCATCTAGTGCTAAGCGTAGGACACTCCAAGTGTGCAAAAATCCCTATCAACAACAACAACAGTCAACAAGATAAATGGTCACCAGAAATAGTAAATTAGTAAATAGTGTATTCTTAAAGAAAAAAAAATAGAAAAACCTAAATTTCAGTCAGTCAAAAAAAGATTAAAAGGGTTAAGCCTGAAGGCACCAACCTACATATGTACATTGTATTTTTTAATGTGTTTTATGAAATTTAGTGTTAAAATCTTAAAGTTACAATAATTCTAATTTTAAGTTTATTAATACTAGCAATAATGTAAGAAGCCTTTCGCGAGGAAACCCCCATACACATAATTATTGTCCACGTTATATTCTTGTCCACATCTACAGATATATATATTTATATAATATATATACATATAGATATATCCCAACATATGCCTATATAAACAGACATATCTATATTTCTTATCATCATGTTAAACACCAGCGTTGGAGAGGCCTCAACAACAGCTGCTGCTACAACTTTGTATTTAATCGGGTGAGTGAAACATTTTTTTGTAACATAAACATTATCACTGCAACATAGATTGCACATTAAAACAATTGTCACTATCTTAAAGTAAAATTTTAAATCATGTTTATAAACTTATGTATCGCAACACTCACATTGGTAGAGCTTTATTTTTAGACATTTCTTCAACAACTTTATTAACATGATGTTGCAATAATAAGTATGCTATTGTCGGTATATTGTCACATATGTATATTCGTAACAAAATACTGGAAAACTTAATTTAATTATAACTTATTAAAATGCCTTATAGTTTTGCTTCGTTATTGCAAATAGCTAAATTTTTATTGTTATAGAATAATATAACATAAACATTTTGTTTTCATTGATTTATTCTTATTAAATTTTAATAATTAAAAGGTTTTGAATTTATTTGTTGGCCTTAAGTCCTCTTACGATGCTTAAAGAAGCATAATGAACTCTTATTTTTACTCTTGAAATAAATGAAATTTTATATATATCAAATGGAAAAATAATTTTATCTAAGTTTTCTTACTGCGTGAGGTGATAAAAAAGGGGTAGTTTAACGTTGGGATTTCAGTACTATCATGTAGCGCTACTGAAATCAATGGTAGGGAGGGTAAAGACGCGCAGATTTATCCAACTACACCTCGGATAAATCCAAAAAGCCTTTCGCTGGTTGATCTTTTTTTTACACCGTTTATAGTTAATCTAAACTGGGGTTTACTTTCCATCTTGCTTTTTGTGTGATAGATTAACTCTTGGTCCTTTTTTTTTTTTTTTTATCCATTTTACCGGGAGTCTATAATATTATTTATGTAAACGACAATCTATTGACAAGCGAGAGTTCAGAGGACAAGAACCCCCCCAACCGACTGACCGCTAGTGGTTTTCAATGGCTCCCATTCGTTCTCGTATTATCGGTTTAGAGCACAATCGTCAATAGAAATCATATGCTAAAAATCTTATTACCCTTTTCATCGTTACCACCAACTTTTCTATAGCAATGATCACACGACATTGACCGCAAAAATCCTGGTCCTCAATTTTATTGCCGTGTACATTACAAAAAGCATAATAAAATTTGGATTTAACAATATAAGAGATATTTGAAATGTGATCCCTGTATCTATCTATTTATTATATAAAGAAGGGGTGTATGTATGTATGTATGTATGTATGTATGTATGTATGTATGTATGTTTGTATATTATAGCTGGCCACACCAGTGGATCGATTTTTGTGAAATTTTTACAGAGTGTTACTTCAAGTCTGAAAGGAACAATAGGATACTTTTTTTTTGGAAATTATTGCTGCCACGCCCACACTACGCCCATTTGTGTGGGAAGGTCAAGTAACAAAATTACATAGAGCCATACTGCTCAAACGCGTAGAGCTAAATATCTGAAATTTACAACACGTGTTTAGCTTTACATGTTTGTTTAAATGCACATGAGTTTTTAAACATTGGGCCCGTAAAGGGATAAAAAGGGGACAAAAAGGGAAAAATCGGTAACCTACTATCTCTTGATGTATATAAGATAGAAACAAAATTTAAAAAGTTTGGCGTTTTCCTTAAGAAATAAACAGACAGGTATCGGGAGTTTATTTTTAAATTATGGTCCGAAAGGCCGAAAAAAGGGGTTAAAATTATATTTTGGTACTTTTTGTTACTTTTAAACCAATAAAGATAGAAAAATTTTTCAAATTGCGTTCGATAGGTCTTACAAAAATATGATTAAGTTTTTCGTACTTTTTTTTAATTTTGGGCCCAAAGGGGAAAAAAAAGGGTCAAAAATATATTTTGATTTTTTTATTCGTTTTTTGTAACTTTTAAACCAATAACGATGGGAACATTATTCAAATTAAGTGTAACAGGCCTAAAAAAAATGAGTACGTTTTTAGATAATTTTTTAATTTTATAGACCCTAAGGGGAAGAAAGGTTAAAATTATGTTTTAGTACTTTTTGTAACTTTAAAATCAATTATGATAGAAACATAATTTCAATTGCTTTTCGAGACCGATTTTTGGAAATTAGTTCGCACGTAAACGGCTTTTAAAGTTAAAATTTTGAAGGTAAAAAAGTGGGCGGTGCCACGCCCATAAAAGTTAAACTTTTTATGCTGGTACTTTTATTGCACTGATTTTTTAAAATTGGCACACATATAGAAGGCCTCTAATTCCGAAGTTCTAAAGGACAAAAATGGAGGATTGCAGCGCCCACAAAAATGTAAGTTTTCAAACTGGTTCTTCTATTGTTGCGATTTTTATGAAGCTAAAAAAAACCGATAATGTTTATTTTCGGTGCAAAAACGGATGGCATAAAGATAGACAAACGTGCAAAATTATGTGAAGATAAGGCCATATTCTAGCCAGCTATAGCCCAAAACGCTTAATCCGGGAGAACATTTGTATGGGAGCTCTGTCAAAAATTCTAAAGGACAAGAACTAGGGGTTGCCGCGCCCACAAAAATTACAGTCTTCATACTGGTTCTTCTATTGCTGCGATATTTATGAAGCTCAAAAATTGACCTATAATTTTTATTTTTTTCGGTACAATAATTAGTGGCACAAAGATGGACAAACGTGCAAAAATATTGGAAGATAGAGCAATATTTGAGCCAGTTATAGCCTAAAACGCTAAATCCGGGAGGACTTTTGTATGGGAGCTAGGTCAAAAAATTAACTGATCATCACCATAAACAACATGCTTTTTTGCCATGCCAAAATACGTATCTGTTCCAAATTTTATTGAAATATCTGCAAAAATGCGGTCTCTACATTGTTCACAAGAATACATTAACTACCAGCCGGACTGACGGACTGACATGTTTTAATAGACTCAGGAAGTGATTATGTGGCAATCGGTATAATTAGAGGCAGGTCTGAGACCTTTGCTTTTGTAAGGTACCAAAATTTTTTACAAAAACATAATAAAATTTGGGTATAACAATATAAGAGAACTTTAAACTCCTTTTGAAAAACACTTGAAATGTAATTACATATAATATAAATTAAGAACGACAGATATATACAGGGTGTCCGCCGGCAAGGTATACTAATTTATTTTACCGCCATTTTGGTAAGCGTTAATCTCGACAGCCCGAATTTTTCAGTCATGAAGCAGAGACATGGCAAATTTATTATGAAAAAATATTCAGTAACCCAACGTGTTTTAATCAATAAAACATGACAACCCCGTTTTTCATGAAAAAATAATAATGAGTGCCGAGGCATATTTTCATTTGAGTGGATATGTCGATAGCCAGAATAGTCGGTTCTGGGTAATAGAACCCCCTCAAATTATCCATCAGTCACTTTTGCATCCATTAGAAGTGGAAGTCTGGTGTGCAATTTGGTCAGGAGGAATCATTGGAGCTTACTTTTTTAAAACGGAAAACGGCGTAATGGGAAGCGATATCGCATACAGCAAGGATAACAATGGAACTTCTCCGAGATCTCTTTCCTTAATAAGTTATTTCAAGAAATGGTGATGATGATTGGCCTGATTCGACTGCTCCAGACTTCTTTTTGTGGGGATATCTGAGCAGCAAGGTTTGTGCATAAAAACCACCTTTCCGGCGGACACCCTGTGTATGGCAATATTATTGGAGCAACAATACCAACAGGGTAGTTCTAAGGGGAAGATATTTTTAAGCTCCATATACTAAGTAATCCAAAAGGTTTGCCTTCCAATTCTTAACGCTGGCAGTTTTCAAACAAACTAGCCTTTGCTTTAACAATCAAATAATCCCAGGTTTCTGGTTTGCTGGATTTTCTGGCTTGCACTTAGGGGTACTAGGGTACTAAGTTGATAAAATTTACAGATTTTTGCACTAAATGGAAAAGCTCCAAACAGAGTGTAAAATACCGTTTTATGAAGTACCTAACGACCCGTCATTTTTTTTATAAGATACAAACTTAACTATTAATATTTGTATAGTAATTTAAAACTTAATAATCCAGATTTGTTTTGTTAGGTTTTGTTTGCATAATTTCACACAATATTGTCTATGGGTTTAATGTTTATGTAAAAGTTTTATTAACAACACTAAAGGGTATTTCGTGTAAAAATTTGCATACCAAAAGCATAAGCAGCTCATCAAAACGATCAAAATTTCGAGTTGAATCGAATGCCGTAATTTTCCCCGAGTTTTATATGCACTTTTTTAAGTAAGGCAATTGCTTTCAAACTTTACCTTTTAATATTATTCCCGCGCAACGCCGGGACGGGTAAGCTAGTCTATTATATAAAGAAGGGGTGTGTGTGTATGTATGTATGTATGTATGTATGTTTGTATTTTATTGCTGGCCACACCAGTAGACCGATTTTTTTGAAATTTTTACAGGGAGTTATCTCAAGTCTGGAAGGAACAATAGGCTACTTTTTTTTAAAAAACTATTGCTGCCACGCCCACAACACGCCCATTTGTGTGGGAAGGTTAGGTTATGAATGGCCTAACAAAATTACCCAAGGCCATATTAATCAAACGCGCAGAGCTAAATACATGAAATTTATAACACGTGTTAAGCTCTACATGTTTGTTTAAATGCACATGAATTTTTAAACATTGTGCCCGTAAAGGGATAAAAAGGGGACAAAAAGGGAAAAATCTGTAACCTACTATTTCTTGATGTATATAAGATAGAAACAAAATTTAAAAAGTTTAGCGTTTTCCTTAAGAAATAAACAGACAGGTATCTGGAGTTTTTTTTTTAAATTTTGGTCCGAAAGGCCGAAAAAAGGGGTTTAAATTATATTTTGGTACTTTTTGGTACTTTTTGTTACTTTTAAACCAATAAAGATAGAAAAATTTTTCAAATTGCGTTCGATAGGTCTTACAAAAATATGATTACGTTTTTCGTACTTTTTTTTAATTTTGGGCCCAAAGGGGGAAAAAAGGGCTAAAAATATATTTTGATTTTTTTATTTGTTTATTGTAACTTTTAAACCAATAACGATAGAGACATTATTCAAATTAAGTGTAACAGGCCTAAAAAATATGAGTACGTTTTTAGATCCTTTTTTAATTTTATAGACCCTAAGGGAAAGAAAGGGTTAAAATTATGTTTTAGTACTTTTTGTAAGTTTAAAATAAATTATGAAAGAAACATAATTTCAATTCCTCTTCGAGACCGATTTTTGGAAATTAGTTCGCACGTAAACGGCTTTTAAAGTTAAAATTTTAAAGGTAAAAAAGTGGGCGGTGCCACGCCCATAAAAGTTAAACTTTTTATGCTGGTTCTTTTATTGCACTGATTTTTAAAAATTGGCACACATATAGAAGGCCTCTAATTCCGAAGTTCTAAAGGACAAAAATGGAGGATTGCAGCGCCCACAAAAATTTTAGTTTTCAAACTGGTTCTTTATTTTTGCGATTTTTATAAAGCTCAAAAATAGACCGATAATATTTATTTTAGGTATAAAAATGGGTGCCATAAAGATAGACAAACGTGCAAAATTATGTGAAGATAAGGCCATATTCTAGCCAGCTATAGCCTAAAACGCTTTATCCGGGAGGACATTTGTATGGGAGCTCTGTTGAAAAATAACCTGATCATCACCACAAACAACATGCTTTTTTCTTATGCCAAAAAACTTATCTGTTCCGAAGTTCATCGAAATATCTGCAAAAATGCGGTCTCTACTTTGTTTACAAGAATACATTAACGCTGAATTCCAAAATGTAGTTTGCTTTGCATCACAAAATTTCAAGTTTTTCCTGAAAGCAAAGATGAGGTTTTTGATAATATATTTTACTTCTAAATAAGTGTTTGCAGCTATATTAATGTCCTGGAAGCAAAAAACGTTGTCAAAATTGTAGGGAGTGTATAAGGGAAGAAGTTGAAAATTTGTAATGCAAAGCAAACTGAGTTTTGGAATTCAGCCTAACTCCCAGCCGGACGGATGGGCTGACAGGTTTTAATAGACTCAGAAAGTGATTCTGTGTCGATCGGTATAATTGGAGGTGGGTTTCAGACCTTTTTCTTTGGTGAGGCACAAAAATTTGCACAAAAGCATAATAAAATTTGGATTTAACAATATAAGAGATATTTGAAATGTGATCCCTGTATCTATCTATTTATTATATAAAGAAGGGGTGTATGTATGTATGTATGTATGTATGTATGTATGTATGTATGTTTGTATATTATAGCTGGCCACACCAGTGGATCGATTTTTGTGAAATTTTTACAGAGTGTTACTTCAAGTCTGAAAGGAACAATAGGATACTTTTTTTTTGGAAATTATTGCTGCCACGCCCACACTACGCCCATTTGTGTGGGAAGGTCAAGTAACAAAATTACATAGAGCCATACTGCTCAAACGCGTAGAGCTAAATATCTGAAATTTACAACACGTGTTTAGCTTTACATGTTTGTTTAAATGCACATGAGTTTTTAAACATTGGGCCCGTAAAGGGATAAAAAGGGGACAAAAAGGGAAAAATCGGTAACCTACTATCTCTTGATGTATATAAGATAGAAACAAAATTTAAAAAGTTTGGCGTTTTCCTTAAGAAATAAACAGACAGGTATCGGGAGTTTATTTTTAAATTATGGTCCGAAAGGCCGAAAAAAGGGGTTAAAATTATATTTTGGTACTTTTTGTTACTTTTAAACCAATAAAGATAGAAAAATTTTTCAAATTGCGTTCGATAGGTCTTACAAAAATATGATTAAGTTTTTCGTACTTTTTTTTAATTTTGGGCCCAAAGGGGAAAAAAAAGGGTCAAAAATATATTTTGATTTTTTTATTCGTTTTTTGTAACTTTTAAACCAATAACGATGGGAACATTATTCAAATTAAGTGTAACAGGCCTAAAAAAAATGAGTACGTTTTTAGATAATTTTTTAATTTTATAGACCCTAAGGGGAAGAAAGGTTAAAATTATGTTTTAGTACTTTTTGTAACTTTAAAATCAATTATGATAGAAACATAATTTCAATTGCTTTTCGAGACCGATTTTTGGAAATTAGTTCGCACGTAAACGGCTTTTAAAGTTAAAATTTTGAAGGTAAAAAAGTGGGCGGTGCCACGCCCATAAAAGTTAAACTTTTTATGCTGGTACTTTTATTGCACTGATTTTTTAAAATTGGCACACATATAGAAGGCCTCTAATTCCGAAGTTCTAAAGGACAAAAATGGAGGATTGCAGCGCCCACAAAAATGTAAGTTTTCAAACTGGTTCTTCTATTGTTGCGATTTTTATGAAGCTAAAAAAAACCGATAATGTTTATTTTCGGTGCAAAAACGGATGGCATAAAGATAGACAAACGTGCAAAATTATGTGAAGATAAGGCCATATTCTAGCCAGCTATAGCCCAAAACGCTTAATCCGGGAGAACATTTGTATGGGAGCTCTGTCAAAAAATTAACTGTTCATCACCACAAACAACATGCTTTTTTCTTATGCCAAAAAAATTATCTGTTCCAAATTTCATCGAAATATCTGCAAAAATGCGGTCTCTACTTTGTTTACAAAAATACATTAATAAGGCTGAATTCCAAAACGCAGTTTGCTTTGCATTAAAAATTTTCAACTTCTTCCCTTATTCACTCTTTACAATTTGGACAACGTTTTTTGCTTCCAGGACAATAATATATCTGTAAGCACTCATTTGGAAGTAGAAGATATTACCAGAAACATCATCTTTGCTTTCAGGAAAAACTTGAAATTTCGTGATGCAAAGCAAACTGCGTTTTGGAATTCAACCTAACTCCCAGCCGGACGGATGGACTGACAGGTTTTAATCGGCTCAGGAAGTGATTCTGTGTCGATCTTAATAATTGGAGGTGGGTCTCAGACCTTTTTCTTTGGTGAGGTACAAAAATTTGCACAAAAGCATAATAAAATTTGAATATTACAATATAAGAGAAGTTTGAACTTCTTTTGAAAAATATTTGAAATGTGATCCCTGTATCTATATTATATAAAGAAAGGTTGTATGTATTTTTTTATGTATGTATGTATGTATGTATGTATGTATGTATGTATGTATGTATGTATGTATGTATGTATGTATGTATGTATGTATGTATGTATGTATGTATGTATGTATGTATGTATGTATGTATGTATGTATGTATGTATGTATGTATGTATGTATGTATGTATGTATGTATGTATGTATGTATGTATGTATGTATGTATGTATGTATGTATGTATGTATGTATGTATGTATGTATGTATGTATGTATGTATGTATGTATGTATGTATGTATGTATGTATGTATGTATGTATGTATGTATGTATGTATGTATGTATGTATGTATGTATGTATGTATGTATGTATGTATGTATGTATGTATGTATGTATGTATGTATGTATGTATGTATGTATGTATGTATGTACATATGTATGTATGTTTGTAATTTATAGCTGTCCACACCAGTGGATCGATTTTTTTGAAATTTTTACAGCGAGTTACTTCAAGTCTGGAAGAAACAATTGGCAAGTTTTTTTTGGAAATCTTTGCTGCCGCGCTCACACTACGCCCATTTGTGTGGGAAGGTCTGATTATGAATTGCCTAACCAAATTACCCAAAGCCATACTGATCAAGCGCGTAGAGCTAAATACATGTTTGTTTAAATACATACGAATTTTAAGAAATTGGGCCCGTAAAGGGATAAAAAGGGGACAAAAATGGAAAAACATGTAGCCTACTATCTCTTGATGTATATAAGATAGAAACAAAATTTAAAAAGTTTTGCGTTTTCCTTAAGAAACAAACAGACAGGTATCTGGAGTTTTTTTTTTTTCATTTTGGTCCGAAATGGGGGAAAAAGGGGCTAAAATTATCTTTTGGTACTTTTTGGTATTTTTTGTTACTTTTAAACCAATAAAGATATAAACATTATTCAAATTGCGTTCGATAGGTCTTAAAAAAATATTATTACCTTTTTCGTACTCTTTTAATTTTGGACCCAAAAGGGGAAAACAGGGTTAAAAATATATTTTGATTTTTTTTTATGCGTTTTTTGTTACTTTTCAACGAATAAAGATAGAAACATAATTCAAATTGGATGCGACAGGCCTAAAAAATATGAGTACGTTTTTGGGTATTTTTTGAATAATTGGACTCTTAGGGGGAAAAAAGGTTAAAATTATGTTTTAGTACTTTTCGTAACTTTAAAACCAATGAAGGTAGAAACATAATTTAAATTGCATTCGTCAGGTTACCAAAAAAGGTTAATATGTTAATTAGGGGCTAAGATTATATGTATATAGAAGTTTATAAATAATTTTTGCTTAATAAAGCTTTCTAAATATCTCCAAAACTGTAAGCCTGGTAAATTTCCAATTTTTATGTGCTAAGTAAACAGTAGGGCTGACTTATTATTTATTGCAACTTATATTAATAATAATATTTTAATAATTTTATTATGATTGGGGTAGCGAAGCACACCGGGGCTTAGCTAGTAGTTTATAAATAAGCATCACTTTTGACAGTTCAATTTCAAAAGCAATTAAGTCGTTAATTGGGACAATTAATACATTAATCAAAATCGTTGAATTTTTTCAAACAATGCGTTAATTGAAAAAAATATGCGGATAATTTTTTCTATGAACCTTTTTAGGCAGTTAAGTCGAAGTGCATCTATCGTTTTGTATATTTTGTACGTTAATAAAATTAGAATTTCTGAAATTAAGGGTATTTATCTTCAAAATGCAGGTTTAGAAATTACACTTGAAAACGATATTTGTAGGGGCTTTCGAAGAACAGTGATACAAATAAACAATTTTGTTTATAGGTATACATGTACAGGTATTTATAATATATATTCAAATAAGGGCTTTTTAAATATAATGTTTCTAACATTCTAAGAAATTATTTCCTTTTTTATAATTTAAACATTTAATAGTTATAAACAAAACCGTGAGTAAAATGGTAACGCCTGTCAAAACCTTTGTTACATATGATTAAGAAATGTCCTTAATAATGTACACTTAATGTACCCTAAAATATCTCTTACACTAAAAATCATACCTTATTATATGACAAAAAGTTACAAAAATTAGACTAAAACTGGTCAAATATTACATGTTACGTAGGAGATCAAAAAATTACAAAAAATGTAACAAATGTAACCAAACGGCAACGCTGGTTCTTCCAGATATAAGAAAAAATTAAAACTGATATAACGACAAAAAAATATGGCTAAATTAATATAGTTGTGTCCAGTGATGCCAACTTTGTGGAAGAAAAAGCACATCATTCACAAAAAAAGGCACCAAAAAGCCTTTTTTGCATTCAGAAAAGCTTAAAAAAAGCACTAAACTTATTATACAAAAACACTTCAAACGTGGAAGGGATATGATGCATTTGTGCAGATGCTGGTATCGCGCTAAAGGAATTGTCTTAGACCAACTAGTTCTGTTACCGTTTGACTGAGAATCACTTTCTGAATCGATTAAAGCATTTCCATCTGTCCGACTGGTTGTTCGTGTGTTTCTTAGGGCTAAAACAGCTTTAAATATCACTTCCCACAAAATTTTGCATTTCTTAGTCACATTGTTTTGAACTGAATCCTATCCATTATACGCCATGCGCCCCCCACCAGTCTTTTCTCAAGCGAAAACAAAAATTTCAGCTCTACAGCAATTTTCAAATATTATGCAGGATTTGATCCCAGTTTTCCCAATATTTAAAAATTATTGCAATTGGAAACGGTTTTGTTTTTAGTAGCCCTTATAATACATTTAGTGGCAACCAATGGTTATCCAGATGTATAAGAGAAAAAGAAAATCAAAACAGTTGAATAACGAAAAATGGTTTGTTGAATTTTTGAAAGAACTCTTGAATGTTTGGGTTTGTTTATAATGATTCTTAATAAGTTTATTGAAGTTATTATAAAAAGGCAGAAAATATTTATACGGTTTCTTAAGAATTTGTTTAAAGTCTACTGATGATTTGGTGTAAGAGCCAATGAAATTTTTAGTTTTAGTTAAACAATACGAATTTATATTTATATGTAAAACATATGTGTACTTTAGAAAAATGTTGCTTCAAAACGGATCAAACAGCTGCTTTGAAAGAGAGTGCAAGCATATTCGGTTTCTAAAGTTTGACTAAAAAATCTAAAAGTGAATTGTTTATCGAGCGGGTAATACACTCTTTAATAAAAATAAAAATACGCTGTAAGATAAAAAGAGTTTCTAGGCGAAAAAGCCATTCGTGAGACTTGCAAAACTTGCAAAAAACAGTCACTGCATACGTTTAGTGATGATAAATTTAAAAATTTTAAAACTTTGAAAAAACACTAACGACACTGTCAAATCAAGAAAGCACCAGCATAATAAAAATTTGGCATTTTGAGTCATTTAAAAGCCCTAAGTTGGCATCGCTGGTTGTGCCGGTCATGAATGACTTAGTTCAATTGAATAAATCTTTTCACTAATAATATTTAATTATTCAATTTTTTTAATTTTTTGCAAAAAAAAATATTATATTTTAATTATTTGTATAGGTTTTTGTAGGTTGAAGTTTGCCTTTATGAATTTTATTGGTTCTTACGCCAAATCATCAGCTGACTTCAACCAAATTCTTGAAAAACCTCACGAATATTTTCTGACTTTACAAAATTATTTCTATAAACTTATTGAGAATTTCTATTAGCAAACAATAAACTCGCTCAAGAAATTACACAAACAAAAGCTTACTCTGATATTAAATGATAACCACTGCATTCCTAATTACAAATTTGGCTTAAGACGACAATATTATTAACATCGAGCAGCCACAGGTTGGCACGTATTATAAAAAAAATCGTTTAAGGAAAAGAAATACTGTTCCACTCATTTTAATGACGTCTGTAAGGTTTTGATAACGTATGGCATGAAGGCTTGTTAACCATACCAAATCTGAACATTCCTGTGAGTACTCTAGGACTAATTCAATACTTGCTTTACACAGCAGATTTACCAGCCAACAGTCGAACTAACACGTTGTAATATGCTGATGATACTAATATTATTAGAACTCATTAAAATCCTTAGAAAGCCTCAAACGAACTACCAAGTAGAGAAATGCGCAAAATATAGAGGAAATTCAATATCATTAAATTATCATTAATTTTGAATTTTAAAAATTTTAATTTTAATTTTAAAGTCTTACAAGTTCCAGTGGTTAAACGTGAAATCCCAAACTATGCGGACAAGTATTTAAATAAGCTGGAAACACATCCTAATCCGCTCGCTCGAAACATCATTAAACATGTTGGGCACATGCGTTTGAGGGCGAGAGATATTGTTGCCCTCAAATAAAACAGATAGAATAGTTGTACACTTTAGTTGGAGATATTCCATTTTAGTCTGGATCTGGCTAGACTAAGTGGTACTAATTATTTAATTATACGATTTAAATTCTTATATTTAGTTTACAGAAATAAAGATTTAATAGTTAAAACATGTTAACAACAATTTTTATCCAAATGGTTTTCGATTCCCAAAATGAATGCACCTAGATCAAAAATAAATTTTCCTTTTTAAATTTGCGACACATCCCTTAGTTCTTAAGTAAATCGAAAACAAAAATATATTTACAAATAATTATATCTATCTCAAGTTTAATTGCTTTAGTTTCCAGTATTCCCGTCCTTCTTTAAAAAATGATAAGAATAAACAATTTCTAAAACTATGACAGCAACAAAAATTATAATTTATAAAGCATTTAGTTTTGATATTTTTCAAATTTAACACAAAATGATATATGAGTTATTTTAAATATGTATGTATGGATTTTTAATTTACGCATTTTACATACAATCTTTATATTTATGTTTGGTAAACGCAACAATCATGTAAGTAAATGCATATCCGTATCCTTGCAAATGTAATCACAATAAATATTTTTATATAAAAAATTCTCAATTTAGTAGTTAATAAACGCTAAATTGCAAATTTATTTTTATTAGTTGCGCTGTTTATCTATCACCATTTTATAGTGTAAACTCTAGAATACAACTTTTGTTATCATTATATTCAAATTTGTTGCAAATTTACGAAACGAATTCCCATTAACCACATAATAAAGGTAAAATTTGATGTTTATTTTCTGTCTGACTACATAAAAGGGGGTCATTAGTGATGACATCATTAAAATTCAAAATGCTTGTCTTATATTTAACACACATACGTGTTTGTATATGCATGCGTATGTACATTAGGGAAATTACTATTTTTATTACTTTACATTACAAAAATAAAACCCCTTTAATTCGAGGAATAATTCTTTATTTTTATAATTTTTTAAATCTTTTTAGTGCAATTCTTACTAAGAAGAAATTAAGGCAATATTGTTAAGGCAAACAGGTATATTTGGACGAAGAACCTACCTTCTTCTTCTAAACAGAAAGAGGATCCCAGCATTCCATCTGTTGAAAAGCTCTCCAATGTCACACGGATGCTGGCAAACCACCAAATTCTAGGAAACTTTACTCTTGTGTTCAACAGAAAGAAACGGCGACTGGGTCGAATTAAAATTTTGGTTACGAATATAAAATTGCTCTGGAAGAAAATTCTAGACTTTCCAAGCCTCTCTGGAAGCAATCCACCCAAGAAAATGATTTCAACAATCAATACTTCAAGCTCAAATCAGTACTTCTCAATCACAGTCCACAAATGATATTGTCTCTAAACCTGCTCCGATTCTTCACACAAATCTCCAAGCTCTTGTTCCGCGTCATCTTTTTCAGAATGCCAACCGAAACACAAAAAAACAATCAATACAACAGCGACTTTACTAGTGCTGGAAAACAAAATTTCTACACATAAATCATATAACGTTTTTGCAACCAGTGCTACACATGTTCATGATGTCTCGGTTCCAAGTCAGTCGGGTATCTGGAAACAAGTAATCTTAGGACAGCAAACGAAAAGCAAAATTTTTAAAAAACTTCAATGCAAAGATCACAATTGTCCTCAGTTTGATGGTAAAAGGGTGCCCCGGTAGATCAGTGGTAGGTGCACGAGTCTGCCAGTCTGGGGGTTGTGGGTTCATTTCCCACCAGAGACCCTGGTAAGTCTGCTTCATTTTTCTGTTCTTTCTTTTTTATCCTTCTCTAAATTTTTTCTTTCCTTCCATCTCAACCTATTCTATTTGCCTCTTCAGGTAACACAAAGGGACCGAATTAAACGGACCCAAGTCGGTTGTATCCTTTTCTTCAACGGCTGCCTGTTCTACCTAACCTTGATGGTAAAAGATTCTAAGGGGAAGGGTATCAAAGAGTTCTGCTGGAAAGCACCACAACCGAAATCAAACTTATAATTGTGAAATGTGAGAGTGGTTCGCCACAGCCATTCACAAGGAACTACATCAGCTAAATGGTGAATACAATGCTTGGAAATATATTCGCATGATAATCTGCGACACGACAGTGGTAAATACTGTCCGTTTGCACGGGCTTGTAAATATGATATAGGAAAATGTCTTGAGCAAGGGCCTTTAAAATCCACAATACAATGGCTGTCAGCACCATGTACTCGACCTCCTTCTGAAGCACGTCATGAATTTCCTTATTCAAAAGCCAACGACAAAACCAGAACTTAACTACTGCTTCGATGACAAATTGAAAGAAAAATATGTCTCTTTTCAGGACCTTTACCACCAAGTTGTGACAGATGATGTTAACATAGACGACCTGGGTGGCGAGATGATTAAAAGTTCTTATGTGAACTATGTCAGGGATATCTCCATTACAAAATGACTTCATGATGGCCCCGAATCAGCTCAAGGAAATTTCCATTTTTACACCAGGCAAGATGGAACTCGCGTGAAATACATATATGCTGATGCTATAGTGGCGACGCGTTCTTGGTACAGCATGCGACCTCATCTGCTATGAATGGGCAAATGCTTGGTTCCATTCGCAAGATTACAACGAAGTATTTTTCAGGGAACTCTTAACTTCACTTACTAAGACAAAATCCATTAAGGCAGTTAAGTATTTGAATACGCACTGGTCGATCGAGAAGTCATTAATTAACATACTTAAACCTAAGCCAAATGCTGCACGTGCTGTTAAACTGATGGAGGGACTACATGCGAACTCGAAAAAAGTTTTGAATCCTAATTTAATAGAAAAAATAATTTTTATTTGTGTACATTCCGAAATTATTATTAACTGTTTTGTTTTTTTACTATTTATATTTTGAATAGCATGTATTTTGTTTGAAAGAAAATGAATTTTCACTTTTTTTCATATGAAAAAATGCAATTATTTTCCTTAAAGTACACAAACAACTTTCTCGATTGCAAGTGGTTTCATACATTACACTAATGTACATATATTTGGATGTAGCTACCCTGTTGAATTTTTAGTAAGCTTAAAGTTAACTCATGGCTAATTAGAAATGAGTAACAGGTGATTAAAAAGGTAACTCATTTACATTGTAGTGCCCTCATTATCAGTCAGTACTCACTCACTCAGCATCAGTACCACTCAATCATGTGGCTAGCCCATTATAAAGTAGCTTGTAATAAATCAAACATGAGTGTACTCCTTCTTAACTAACTGTTTGAATTTTTTAAAATTACTTTTAAAAATATGAAAATTTAAATGAAGACTTTACCAGCCAAAAATTTACAAGCAAATGCATTTTGTTGTTGTTAACTTATTTTACGATTTTTATTTATGAGCATGAACACATACAGCTGCTTTAATAATTGCTGTTAATCCAGTTCCTATATTTTTTATTTTTATTTGTAAATTTATTTACTTTTAGTAAATAAAGTTGGTATTATTATTTACTCTCTTTTTTGGAACTCTGGTTGCTAATTTTTTGTGTACGTTAACAGGTACTTTCTAGTAACAATTATCAAAATTAAATACGTTATTGGGTTTAAGTGAAAAGATGCTATTATTATATTTAGAAAATGCAGCACAACTTATTTGTTCAGTTTTAAAATTCGAAAAATTCCTGATTAAATTAAAATGAAATAAAAAAAGTAATTAATTTAAAGCGTTAAAATTCTCACATAATAAAGAAAAACAAGAATAAAACAAAACGAATAATATTCTGAATAACTTTGCGTACAAAAAGAATACAAAGAAATAAATGAAAAAAATAGATAGACAGTTACTTACATATGCACACACATGCATACAGTTTTAATGTACAATAACAACTTCCGTTTTATTATGGAATATTATTTTATTAATTTCACTCGTTCACTCACATGCTTACAAACTATTGTTCTACTCAAATACATACACATGTTTGTACATCTGTACATACAAACATGAATAAAACAAATACATACAACACAATAGCATTCTTTTTTATTCATTTCTGGTATTTAAATTTAACTTTATACATACTCACGTATGTTTGAATGGGTGTAAATAATTTGCATGTTTTTTGTTTACTTGTGTTTATGTATGCTCTTGAACAATAATTGCAACATTGTTTTAAATTTTAATATGTTTGTGTGGGTTTCTATTGCAAGTAACGGCGTTTGTTGCATTTCTTACAAAAACTTATTTATACGAGAATACGCTGCTGAATTTGATGGTGGAGAGGAAAAGTAAAAATAAAATGTTTATTGTTGCTGCATAAAATTCTTAATGAGAATTTTTGAAATTGTTTCCACATTATGAAAAAGCGAAATTTAATTGAACCGAACATTGTTATTATTATTGTTTCTTCTTTTTTTTCATCATTATTATAATTATTTGTTGCTTTTTTTTTGTGTTTAATTGTAATTGTTGCACATCCTTGTGTGCACATTGCTTTTCATAAATTTAGATTACCACATATAAAAGCATACAGCATATCATGTAAGTATTGTATGAAGCTCCAAACTTAGCAGCCTCTTGGCCACTTACATATGAAAGTACAGGGTGTCCGCCCGCAAGGTATATTGCTTTGTTTGCCGCCTTTTTGGTAAACATTAGTCTTGACAATTCACATTTGACAGTCGTGAAGTAGAGACGTGGAAAACTTATTATGGAAAAATATTCGGTAAACCAACTTGTTTTAATCGTCAAAACAATTTATCAAAATCGATCATCGATTTTCATTAAAAAATTATAATGAGTGATGCCTCATATAAATGGATAAGTGAATAAACAGAATAGTTGGTTCTGGGCAATGGAAAACCCTCTACTTATTCATTAGTAAATTTTGCATCCATTAAAAGTAGCAGTCTGGTGTAATTTGATCAGGAGGAGTTCTTGGACCTTACTTTTCTAAAACTGAAAACGGCGTTACGGTGGCTGTCAATGGGGAGTAGTATCGTGATATGATTGAAAACTTTTTAGTGCCACAAATGCATCAACAAGACGGTGCCACATCGCATACAGCCAAGATTACAATGGAATTACTGCGAGACCTCTTTTCACAACAACTGCTACGGATTTCCTTTTGTGGGGATATCTGAAAAGCAAGGTTTATAAAAACAAACAAGAAACGCTGGAGCAACTCAAACAAAATATTAGTGATTAAATTAATGAAATACCGCGTGAAATGTGTGAGAATGTAATGAAAAATGTTGTCAAAAGGGGTCACATTTTTGAGGCTGATATTGTGTTTCATACAGAATTGCCGACATTAAATAAAACAATATACGATCCATTCTGTTTTATTTAATCAAAAATTATAAACTAAGTAGTATACCCTGCCGGCGGAAACCCGTATCTATTTGAAATATTTTAAACTGAATTAATTTCTTACTTAGAAAGCCATTATAGAACATTAGCCGAACCTAGAATCGATTTCCAGGCGCTTTTTCTCCAATTTCTAACACAAAATTTCGCGATATATTCCTCCTTTTGATCCTTCCATTGCATTTTCGGTTTTCATCTTCTGCGTGATCCGTCAGCAGGTTTGCATGAAAATGACTTTCCAGCTGGACCATCTTCATTTTTTCTTACAACATGGCCTAGTCAACGTAAACGTTGAATTTTAACACGCGTGACTAAAGGTATGTTCATTTACAGAAAATTATAAATAGTATTCGATAATTATTACTAGTAAGTGTTCACGTACACAAAAAATCAGCAGCTTGAGAGCCCAAAAAGAGCGTAATATGTTTAGAAACAAAAATGTTTCTGATAATAGTTGTGTTCAATAACTTTCCAGTAAATACTAGCAACGAGAGAGTAAAGAGAAATATTTTCAAAATTGCTCTCAAAAATATTTAAAAGTAAATGAACACTTTTACAGTGAAAACTTGCAAACAAATGTATTTTGTTATTGTAAACTTATAAAAATTTAAAACTTAAATTTTTTTTCAAAGCATAATGACAGAAAGACTGTTTGAATAATTTCTGATAGTAACATTTTTACTAGCAGAAATTATCAGAAACATTTTTGTTTCTAAACATATTGCGCTCTTTTTTGGCTCTCTAGCTGCTAATTTTTTGTGTACGTGAACACTTACTAGTATTTATTATCGAAAATTAGTGATAATTTTCTGTAAATGAACACACCTAATATCTACTAGTAAAACTTTTACTATCAGAAATTATTTAAACAGTCTTTCTGTCATTATGCTTTATAAAAAAATTTAGGTTTTAAATTTTATAATTTTAAAATAACAAAATACATTTGATTGCAAGTTTTGAAAATGTCAAACGACTATAATGGGTAGACCACAATAAAATAACATCGAAGTTTGTTAATATTTTTTCGGACATCTAATTTTTAAATACGACACAAACTGACAAAATATTTAAAATAGTACTGTACGAATGAAAAGAAATAAAAATCGCGCAAGCAAAAGGACTCTTAGACTTATAAGTATATCCGGCAAATATATAATTTTTTTTATATATTTTCTTCTGAACTTGCCATTAAAACTTTCTCTCGTTTTCCCTTAAATTTCACTTTTTCCCATTTCTAAATATTCCAAAAGTTTTTACCGCCTATCCGACATTTTTTTTTTCTCTTTCTCTTACTTCTAAAAATTTCTAGAAACTTTTCCTAAAATATGATTTCATAATTTTCTTTTATTTGAAAAAACTAAATTTTTCATTTGTTCTCAATTATTATTTTCCACCATATTATATTTCCTTAAAAATGATGCCGGTGCGACCGAAACCGTCAATGGCGACCGTTATCGTGCCATGATAACCGATTATTTGGGACCTGAAATTGAAGCTTGTTATCTCGGCGATATTTTGTTTAAGCAAGACGGTGCCATTTCCCACACATCGCATCAATCAATGGAATTATTGAGAGAATACTTCGGTGAGCACATAACTTCACGTTTTGGGCTGGTCGTGTGATATTACACCGTATGACTTTTTCCTGTAAGGATATGTAAAGTCTAAAGTTTATGCGGACAAACCCGCTTCGATTCAGGACTTGGAGGAAAACATCACGCGTCTCATTTGCAAGTTACCACTCGAAATGCTCGAACGAGTCATCGAAAATTGGACTCAACGGATCATCTGCAACGTAGCAGCGGCCAATATTTTGCAGACATAATCTTCAAAAAATAAATGACAGAGAATGTTCTTTCAACTTATAATAAACATTCTCCATTAAATTTAAACTTTCTATGTTTTTTTTTTTTTTTTTCAAAAAAGTAGGGAACCTTGAAATGGATCACGCGTTATAAATTTAAACCATTTTAAAGACTTAACTTTGTTTAATTATTTTAAGCTTTTTTTGAAATAACGAAGAAGAATGAGGAGTTAACTTATTTGGTCAATGGAAGTAATAAAACTCAAAAATATATGTATGTATGCTTGACAAATTAACAGTAAACAAAAAAAAAAACGGTAAAATAGGAAATTGAAAAATTTCCCCCCTTATGATTTCCATATCTAGGCAAGAGTCCCCAATTTTTTAGAAAAGAAAGCTTCAGAAAAAAGCAACATTTGGGTGTACAACCAGTTGATTTCCGTTCTCACTTAGAGTGAGTGGAGTAAATTTTATATAAGACTCAAAATCTCAAAAAATGCAAAAAGGTACAAAAAATACGTTTCTTTTTTTTACTGCCTTCAAGCTACTAATAAAAATATGTACCTTAAAAGCACGAAAAATTATTTTAAACCTTCGCCGCTGAGGGTCAAAGTTAAAAATACCAAAGATGCTTCCACATTATTTCAAAACCAGTCTTACGCATTTTGAGTAATGCTTCTGTTATTAGAAGCAAAATATTATAGAGCACCAAAAGGGAAAAGATGAGTTTTTTTACAAAAAATGCATTCAATTTTATTTAGGTTTCTAAATTTATTAACTTGAAGGTTATAAAAAGAAAACGAAAATACTTAAATATAATTTAAAATTTTCTTATTCGTAAAGGCTAAACATTCCAAGAAATGTACCCGCAGTTAAGTCTAATACCATTACATTTGTGTATGTATATACTAGAGCTGGGCACAAAATGTTCTAAACTTCACTCTTCACTACTGTACAGTACTTCCAAGCATTGTATTTCATTGCAGCTTTACACTTTAGAACAACACAAGCAGTGTAAAGGTTTAAAATAGAACAAAAACTGCATGTTTTGAAAATATTTTGAATACAGCAATGCTTGGTTTTGTTTTATGCTGGGAAGCAGAACATCAAAACAAAGAAAGATAGTGAAGTAAAGAAACGGCAAATTACAGCAGAACATAGCGAGTGCAGTAGAACATAGGCAGAAACAAAAAAACTTAAACAACGATGTTATCAATTGAGCGATATTTTTATTTATTTCGTCTACTTTTTTCTAAACTTCACAAAAGTTTTAAGCTGTATTATATAAGTTTTTAGTTTGGTAATAACGTTATCGATGATGTTTAATTGAAAAGATAATGTTTTTTAAAGCATGCTATGAAAATATATTTTTGTTTTAATATCATAAAAAAAATTAAGTCCAACTCTTTTATTCAATTGTTAATTTTTCGTTTTGCGATTTTGCTTCGCTGCTATTGCTGTTAAAATATTTGGTCAATTTTTGCACCTAAGAAAATTCTTTCCTTAATTAGTATGTATGCAAATGGCATGCAACCTTTTTACATGCAAAAACTTCCAAAAAAAGATTATTACAAAAAATTCGCGGAAAACTGATCCTCTTATTGTTGCCTTACCTGAATATAAACACATTTTTTGACACGGTTTATTACGTTTTCAATGCTCTTTATATTTGTTGTTTTTGTAATGCGTGTGCGTAGCTTAGAAGTGTTGGCGCCGTATAGTTGGAAAAACACAACATAGCAAAATGAGTGCAAAAAAAATTTAAATATAAAATCATAATTCCTGGAATTCTTAATTGATAAATATTTCCACCTTATTAGTACCTAGGTACCTCCAGGTCCGATAATTGTTTTTTCTCACAAGAGTAAGAAAAGGTAAAAATGTTTTTAGAAACTCATTCATAAATGAAAAGTTTCTGCCACAAACACAACGTTCGCAATAATAATTCGCAATAATTGTTAAGTTTAAAATAAAATGGATATTTCAAATGTAAGTAAATAAAAAATATGTATAAGTTTTTGATAATTTTGTGTTATAAATGGTAAATGATATTACTATACGCAGGAGTCCACAAGCCAATCCCATACACGCGATGCTGGTGAAATAAAATCCAAAATATCGTCCGGTGAGTACAAAATAAGCGCAAAGCGAGGACGCAGCAAAGTGTGGGACATTTTCGCTAGTATTGAAACTGATCGAGGCGAAGAAGTACCCGGCTTTTTAATTTGTCGACAGTGTAAAAACATATATAAGCATAACACAAAAACTACCTCAAATTTAGTGAAGCATAAGTGCTACATAAATAATGTATTGCAAAGCAAGTCAGCAGATCCAAAAAGTGTTGCAGATAATGCTACAAAAAAAAACGCAGTAGATATGTTCACGAAATGGGTAGTGATGAACTGTAGACCTTTTAAAATCGTCAGTGACGATGGTTTAAAAGAAGTTGCAGAATTTTTTATTTCTATTGGAGCTAGGTTTGGTCCAAATATTGACGTCATGTCTGTCATACCAGATCGAACAACAATATCACGGAACGTCGAGTCAATTTATAAAACAAAGTTCGATGAAGTAAAAAGTGAACTCTCTGCAATAGCTGACATTGGCTACGGCTTAACCTCGGACCTGTGGACCGATAACTTTTTAAGAAAATCATATTTAGCTCTTACTATACATTTTGTAAAGGATGGCAAAATTAACTGCAGACTATTGGGAATGGAGTCAATGTATAGTGAGCGGAATACAGGTTAGTTTGTATGCAGTAACTTTTAAAAGCAGTCAGTAATTATTTTTATATATTTTAGGTCAAAATGTTCATTCAAAAGTATTAAAAATATTGTCGGAGTTTGGGTGCGATTTAAACAAAAAGTCAATAATAGTAACTGATAGGGGTTCGAATATGGTAAGCGCTTTTCGGCCGTATAATCACTTGTTTTGCATCAACCATTTGCTACAGAATACATTAAAAAAGTCTATGGATGAAGTAGACGCGATATCTGCAATGTGTAGCATTAGCTCCAAATTAGTGAGATATTTTAAGAAGTCTGGAAACAACTCTAATTTCACAAAAAGTCTAAAAAGTTACTCACCCACACGTTGGAATACATTCTACTATGTATTTGTTTCCATTCAAAATAATTGGAATGAAATTAATCAAATATTGCAGGATAAAAACGAGGTTCACCGATTAGGTGACCTAAACATTGCCCATTTAAGCCACATAATTGAAGTGTTAAAGCTGTTTGAAGAGGCTCTCAAAAAACTTGAAGGAGAAAAGTACCCGACATTACATATTGTAATTATTTATATCGACAAGCTATTGCGATCGTGTGAAATCAAGGATCAAGACATATCAATAATTAAGCTATTAAAAGAAAAAATCTTAGTATATTTAAATACTTTAGTTTTAGAAAACTTAAACATTTCCCATAAAATAGCTCTTTTTTTGTTTCCTCCCGCCAACAAACTTCTGCAATTTAACGATGATGAAAAGGAGGCCATAAGAAAGGCTACAAAAGAAATTATGGCCGAATATCATGAAAATAATCAATTAAATATTACAGATGGTGCAGAAGTTTCGGAAAGCAATTGCGAATTATTTGGTAGATTTGTCTTTCAGCAAAGCCTGGAAAATGGATTAGACATGGTCTCTCAAGAGTTATCAATGTATGAAAATACAGTTATACATTTTTATGATGACTTTGATGCTTTGAAATGGTGGGACGCAAATAAAAACCAGTTTCCATTGCTATATAGAGCAAGCCGAAGGGTACTTGCTATTCCTGCATCAAGTGCAGCATCAGAAAGAGTGTTTTCTGCTGCTCGAAGTTTATTGACAGAAAAAAGATGTTCGTTGGGCGGTAATTCTGAGATTGTAACTCAAATTATGTTTTTAAACCAAAATGGTTCCTTTTAACTGTTTAACTCTATTTTCTTATTTAACAAACTTTAAAAATACTTATAGGTATATGTATATTAACATGGCATTTTTTTTTAAATATGAACTGTTTTTTGTTTAACATTAATTTATTCACTATGTATTTTATATTTTTGTTTTGTTTTTTTTTTATAAAAATAAACTGTTTTTTTATTTAATATTAATACAAATAAATACGTACATTTATGTAAAAAATCATATTTAAATTTCTGTTTTATTTAACATAAAAGGCAAACAAAGATTGTAGCAAAGAACTTAATAAAAAAGGTCTTATAAGTTGACAACACTAGTAAGCAGCAAGAAGCAAAAAAACACAATAATCAAAACATACAAAACATTCATAGTTGTTCTACTTCAGTTTTGAGGTTCTACTTCAGTTTTGTTTTGTATCATTTGGTTCTACTTCAGCTTTCTTCTATTTCAGATATGTTCTATTTTGTTATTGCTTGATGGTTCTAAACCATTTTTTTTGAAGTAAGTGCTTGTTTTGAAATGAAATAGAATGTAAGAGACAGTAGTTGAAATGAGAGACGATTGCTTATAAAACGTTTTTGTTGTGCTTGTGCTCAGCTCTAGTATATACATACATATATGTGCAGTTTTAGATAATGTTTAGATAATATTTATTCTATATTGTTGTTAGTGTAATTCAACAAACAAGCGATAATCAGCCGCCTTGTTTTATATAATCTAATACTGATTAAAATTTATAATGCTTTGTATACGTGTGATCGTGTACATGTGAAGATAAAGGAGGAAATTTGCGCGAAGAGGTAGAATGCCTACTACAGATCTATAGCTGTTTTGGATGCATGATGAGAAATCAGTTAAAAGTTGATTAATACTTTTGTTGCATTTTAATTAAATTTAATACTCTCAGTTAGATTTCTGGCTGAGGATCAATTAAATTAATTTTATTTATTTAGTAATTACAAAAATATATTATTTTTGTATATTGTATAATTTTAACTATGTTTATGAAAAAGTATTTGAAATACTACTAAATAAAACACGTAACAACATTTATGATCTTAATGTCTCAGTGTGCATACGTGTTACGCGAGTGTTAATTAAAGCAAATATATTAGTAATAGGTAGAAACAAATTTATTGATATACTTGTGTACATATGTATGTATGTACATTTATACAAAAAAATACACAATAGTGAGAAAGGAAAATAAAGAAAAAACTTAAAAAACTAAATAAAAATTATTAAGAGCGATATATTTGGCTGGGCCGAATCTTATATACCCTTCATAACGATAAGGGGTGTTTACCCAATTTTTTTTTCAAATTTTGTTTGGAAGCCCTAATATATGGTGGAGATAAAGGGTAAGTATGTTTTAGTTAAATGTTTGCAAGGAAAAAGGGGTTGTGGCCAGTCTTACATTTGACGTTTTCCCAGGCACCCTGAAAGCTTTGGGGAGCCCCATTATTTTTTTATTTATTTTATTTATTAATTCATGTAATGTAAATGTGTCAATATAAAAATACTCTATAAGATTTTAGCTAATTTATCTACAAAAAGCGATCAAAATTTAAATCAATAGAGATAAAAAAATACACAATCGGTTTCTTCGAGCTTAAGGTCAATAATAATTATTCTTTATTTGTTTTATTATTCTGCCAATATTTCGCTACTCCTTTGTGTAGCTTCGTCAGGGCTTTATTTTTATTTATTTACAAAAAATTACGGTTATTTTTCAACAAAAAATTACAAATTAATTAACAAAAAACAAACAAATGTCAAATTGAAAAAATTCTTAAACAGTACATATAATATTATTTAAAACATTTTTAATATCCGTTTCCGGTTTTTTTTAACTAAATGCCTATAACTATGAGCTACATTCTCTGTATCCGCCTTAAAATTAATTCTACGTTCTGTTGGTACATTTATTATTTGCAACATTTCTAACATATAACGACGTCTATAATTATTCTCTGTATTTAAAACCGTTACATTTTCAAAATTTGGATAATGATTTAAACTTTCACAATGAGATGTTAAAGCTGTTTTTTGTGAATTTTTATTCCTATATTTTTGATCAGATTTATGGCCCGCTAATCTAGTCTTTAACTTATTTTTCGTGGTCTCTACATAAACTTTATTACAATTTTCTTTATCATTTCCCTTACAAGGTATTTTATAAACTAAATTTTACTTTTCTAATTTATCAACTTTATCTTTTGTCTTACTAAATAATCTTCCAACAGTATTATACATTTTATGGGCCATCTTATACTTAGTTTTATCATAAACATTTGAATTTTCTAATCTTTCAGAAAGTCCAGGTACATAAGTAATCGATTTATAAATCAAGGGCTCATTATTACTGTTTATCTTATTTTTCTTGTTTTCATGTTGTCTTATTAATTTACAAATGAGACCAATAGGAAAATTGTTATCGATCAACATATTCTTAATTAATTCTTTATTCTTCCTATGGAACTGTTTATCACTAACTGTCAAAACCCTCTCTATAAGATTCTTAGCCGTATTAATTATAATTCGCTTTTGGATGTTTAGAAAAATAGTTTATAATTCTTCCTGAAGAAGTAGGTTTCCTGTACCAATCCAATAACAAATCATTATCTTTTCTTATTACCAATGTATCCAAATATGGTAACATAGAATTATTTTCCTTCTCAACTGTAAACTTTATGTTAGGATGAAAAGAATTTAATTTTTCCAGAAATAAATCAATTTCACTATCCAGTATTATACAAAACAAATCATCAACATATTTAACCAAAAACTTAGGCTTTATAGCCATTTCTTTAACACAATCATCTAATAACTTCTCCATAACAATATCAGCCACAATAGGAGAAGCTGGGGATCCCATCGGAAGCCCTTGTTTTTGCATGTAAAATTGATTGTTATATTGAAAATAACGATTATCAATAATGCAAAATTTAAGAATACTTATAAATAGATTCTTATCCATGGGCGTGTACTCCTGTATCTTATCCCATTCTGCCTTTATAATATCAATTGCCAAGTCTACAGGAATACTAGGAAATAATGAAACTACATCAAGTGATATAATCTTTTCATTATTATTAATCTTAATACTTTTAATACTCTCTTGAAATTGTATTGAACTACTTATATTATATTTCGAATTAATCGTCATCTTACTAAGAATATTCGTAATAAATTTACAAAGTTCATAAGATGGCGAATTTATGCTTGAGCAAATCGGTCTGAGAGGGAAATTTTCTTTATGAATTTTCGGTAGTCCGTATAATTTAGGAGCTAACGCTACATTCGTTTTAAACTTATTCTTTTCTAAAAATGTTATAATTTTTAATTTGAAAAGTTCCTCCACAAAATCATTATTTCTTTTTTGTAATTTGCCTGTAGGATCTTTATCTATCCGTTGATACGTAATATTATCACCCACAATATTACTCATCCTTAATTCATAATCAGCCCTATTAATAGCAACGGTTTTATTACCCTTATCAGAATTTAAAATCAATATATCTTTATTCATTCTTAAGAACCTTTCAGTAAACTTTACTTTGTCCATTAAAAATTGATCCCTATTAGACAATCTCATTTAATATAAATTAAAAAAATTTTTTAAGAAATTTGACTCCCCAGCCAAGTAAGATATAATCATTGAGCAGCCTGCAACGGAAGTGCAGTCCCAATAGCAGTAATTCTTAGGAGTACATTAAAAATTTAAATATACATGTATACACGATATACATCCCTCCATATACACATATATACATACATATATATACATACACACACACATATATAAATACATATATATATATATATAAAATAAATTAAAATACTATACATTTTATTTAGTTAGAAACTTCACAATCCAGCATCTTCACACAGCCTTTTAAATCACGCTCCATGGTAGTTTTATTTGGCATCGTCAACATAGCAATAGAATTAACAGCATTATTTATTTTGTATCTACTTATGATTCTCCTTTTGCGTAAGTTCAAACAAATAGCATTAAGCTTACCAGCTGCAGGAGAAAATTGCTCATTCAGAAATACGCGACAATTTAGCAAATCACCTGGAATCCTCTGGTCAGTAACAAAATCTGATACCTTAAGTGGTTTAGTTTTAATAGACATAAAGTAAGTACTCATCCACAATTTTATCACGCATAGACGCCACATTAAATTTCACAAGCACCCACTTCTTATTGCTTGTATTAAACGCGGGTTTATGTCATTTGCAGCATTAAACCGTTGTGATGTCATATAAGTGGCTCGCCTAACTGTCTTCCGAATATTTTAATTTAGCCATTGTTGCGGGTTCAATGTTTTTAATTTAACCATTTCAGTCTTCAATATCACTCTTCAAATCTTTCACACAAGAAAGAAACCCTTTTTAAATATCCGACACAGCATCAATGAAAGACAGTTTAATAAAGTAACCGTCATCACTTACTTTGGTGATAAAATCATTAATCCTGGAATTCAGGGCCGAAATTTCTCTACGGAAGCCATCAGACGACATGTTACCTTTCCAAAAGGTACAAATATGCGACTCAAATTCCTTGATCTTGGCCAAACCACCATCAGAGATACCAGAATAGGAACAATGTGTCCACAGCGAACATACATCACACAAAATACACGACTGACTGCCAATATTAATTTTAAAAATTCCACATTTATGTAATTTATTTCCAGGAGCCATTATTAAGTTTTGGTGTGAATCAAAAAAAAAGGATAATATTTTAAACGTCTACACACGAACACAATCAAAAATGGTTGACACAGAAACTCTCAGCAGCAACAGGCAAATTTTTTTAATATTATATTAGTGTCTATAAAACTACCAATAACCATTAACTCGATGATTTTACACAAAAGAATAAGTAACTGTGCATTAAATTTGCAAAAATGCTTTTAAAAAAATATATCAGTTGTTTAGATTACTAAAACAGTAAACAAAATAACCAGCCAAGGCGAATTCATAGAGAAGGTGGTCTCGACAGATCAGCTGACTATTTTTTTCTCGTGCAATTTTTCTCACAATATGTCAAAAGTTTGTCTATGTGCTTCTTCTTGATTTAAAAAAAATTACGCGTCGTTAGATTTTTAAACTAAAAATTTAAAAAAGTGTTTTAATTAACAGTAAAACCAAATTATGCGTTCTTGTGCTTTGTGCAAAAAAAACAGTGTAAAATTAGTTTTGTTCACATTTTTCTTCTGCAAATAATTTGTTTTTTTTAATGGTGCCATATTTATGTTTGACATTATAGGTACGAATTTTTCGCCCTGCGTTCACCTTGTATGAATTCGCCTTGTAACCAGCTGAAGTAAAAATATGTCTACTTAGACATAGCGTTGCCAACTATTGGGATAGGGGGTAAGTATGTTTTAGGAATATTTTTGGGAGGGGAAACTAATACGGGTCTGTGATACATTTGATTCCTCTAAGGGCGACTCCGAGGAAGTTGTGGGGGTTTTAATTCTAATTTTTTTAAACTTTGTATGACAACCCTGTTAGGGAGGAAAAATTAATTGGCGTCAGTCTTACATTTGATCTTTGTAGGAGCACCCTGGAAGCTGTAGGTGCGATTAAAAAAAAGTTTTATTAAAATTAAAATTTGTATGACAACTATGGTAGGGGGTAAAGATAGGGAGTAATTTTGTTCCACAAAAATGTTCGCGAGGAAAAATAAATGGTTTTGCATTACACCTATGTAAAGCCAACTCCTGGCAGTTGTTAAGGTTATCAGGAAATTTTGATTGATTTCAATAGCAATTTTTTCGCAGAAATTTCTGATAGTAAAATATTACAAACGAGTCTATGCGACATCGATGGACCTTCGAAAAATTGAATTCAGCAATAACTTGGACAGAAAATATATACTTTAATGGATCGCAGATGGATATAAATGAATCTACTAATGGAATGACAAACTGATGTATCAGTTATGTGATGGGTATAAAAAGGTAACGGTTAATGAGTATCAGTAATCGTCATGAAAGTGGGCCTAATAGCCGAAATGCTTAGATTGTCTTAAGCTCTAAAAGCATTAGCAATGAAAACATTAGAGACCCTGAATACAAAAGGAATTATTTAAGTTAAAAACCAAAAATAAAAACAAACAATGTATGTGCAAGTGTGCCTAATTTAAATAAGTGTACTAAACAAGGGACAAATATAGCCCAATCTCTCCTTGAAATGTTAAAAAAAAACTAAGATACCATATTCATCGTGGTCTTATTTATCAGGTTCTGGAATTAAATCTACAGTTGGTAAAGGCAGTCCCACTACACTGTACTGAGCATGGGTGCAGGAAAAGGGAGGGAAAACTGCTAATGGTTTCCCGGCGCTAACTAACGCCACTGGCACTAACTTTTATTTAGTCCTGGCAGATTTATATGGCTAGGAAAAATAGTTTTTGTAAGCAGTTTGATGCTAAGGTTAATAAAAAAACCGATTTAAGGGCTAAGTACTTAATAATCTTTATTACAAAATCTCGGGTTTTTATACAATAATAACGGTACCTTAAATTTACATTTAATAATATTTGTTGTTACAAATTTTTAATTGAGTGATAATAAGTAAATACATTAATTATATGGAGTGTTTTTAAATACAACAAAATATATTGTTCCGCTAAATAATGACTCATTACTATACTTCAACGTAATATAAGTCGACTTGATATTACACTACAACATCTTCTTCAAAAGATCCAGGTGGATATGGACCGCTACACAACAGTTCTTAAAAGGGACAGAAGGAGGTTACCGAGCTATTAAAAATTTTAAAAGATAAAAAAAAGCCAACTTAATTGCAAAATCGTTTTGTCATACTGCGAGAGGAAACTGATGTCCCTGTAACTGAGAAGAAGGTCTAAGCCTCCTCCACCAATTTATTTGAGAGAGGAAATCTCAAACGATCTTATTGAATTTTTAGTCGGATTAATCGGTTAAAACAACATTTATGTGTCTAACCCAAAACATGGTAGCATAAATAAAAATAAAATTCAAGGAGATCACTAGAACGCTTACCGCACCACGATTTCAAAACTTGAAAATGTATTGATTCAAATGTTGACCACAAAGCAAAGGCTTTAAAGCCAAATCTGTATTTAACATTAAAAAAATAAAAAAGTACCTTAAACAATTATTCCGAGTGAAGCTTAAGCCTGGTGATGTAAATTTGAAGAAAAGTGAAACTCATCATGTTTATGACCTAAAATATATTTTGTCACTGTAGTTGAAGCGCCACATAAGCGATCTGGGCCCGCACAGTGCTTGAACTGCCAAGAATATGGGCACACTAGAGCTTATTGCAAGTTGCCTTCTCTTTGTGTTGTTTGGGATTTGCATGTTAAAACCATGTACGACGAGCCAAAAGATGATCCAAGGGTGAATTAGTGCAGTAATTGCGGTGGAAACCACACTGCCAGCTATAGAGGATGCCCTATTTTTAATCAAATTAAGCGCCCATCCAAGTCGAAAGTAGTTCCTGCCCCTCCCCAGCCGTAAATATACCAACTAAAAAACTCTCCCATTAGCACAGCCAACCACAATCGACAATATGGTTCAAAAGCTTATGCAGATTATTGGGCAAATGGCTGGCTTAAAAGGCCATAAACTGCCTTAGGGTCTTTTTTCTGGAACGCAAACAGCATCCGCCAACATAAAAACGAAATCGAGTATTTTTTTTACAGAACAAAAAAAAATTAGTGTAATGTTGATTTCCGAGACCCATACGAATATGACATCTAGAAGCCCTTTCAAAATAAGTGGCTATTCTTTTTACGATTCGAAGGATCCCAGAGATAGATCATGTGGTGGCTCGGCTATAACAATCAAATCGAGAATTAAACACCAATGGATCGGTGTTCTCTCCGAATGTTTTATACAAGCAAAAAACGTCTGCATTAATGAATTTTTCAATGGCCTTGCTATTTCGTCAGTGTATTGTCCACTCAGATTCTTTATAACAAAGGATAAGTTCATTTGTTTCCACAAATCTTTAGGTCCCCGCTTCATAACTGCTGGAGACAATAACTCAAAGCATACGTACTGGGGTTCTCGCCTTATTAGTCCACGATGTCGCGATTTGTGTGATTCCGTCTCTGAAATGGGACTTACCGTTATTTCATCTGAACAACCAACCTACTAGCCATCTGATTACAATAAAATTCCAGGCGCTATCAATTTCGGCACAAGTGAAACTTGAAACGGCCCAAATCCACTGGTTGACTGGTAGAAACTACGTCTTGATTATAAACTTCTACTCTAAAACTCAATTTTGAAACCAATTTGATGCCACGGGATACAACTATGGGGCACTGCTTCCGCCTCCTACATAGAAAAAATTCAACGCTGTTAAAATAAAGTCTTAAGAATGATAACTGGTGTTTTTTTGGATATTAAAAACGAAACATCCACAAGGATCTAGAAGTTCCACTAGTAAAATGCGAAACTCTTATTTATGTGGTCAAGTATTTAAATTAGCTGAAAACACGCCCAAGTACGCTCGCTCGAAACATCTTGCAACAAAATGGACATACTCGTTTCAAAAGAAGGGATACTACTGCGCTTAGATGATACCAATAAACTTAATTAGTTCTATTATAAAAACTTACCTTACAAAAAATTTGTGACCGAAACTAACACATTATATTACGTTTAAAATGTTGGTAGTTTAAATGGAATTTTAGAAGTTTATTGGAAAAAATTTTAGTTCTATTTTGAGGTAACGTTAGTTGAAACAACCATGAAAACTGTTTGCGAGAGTGAAACAACTAATACGCTCATTAGTAGAGTTGAATTTGTTGGCGTCAAAAAGAACACAGTTATTACAAAAGTATACACAAAAGCGTTTTTTTTAAAGTGAATTACAATTCAAAGTTAAAATACATTTTCAAATACAAAAAAATAAAAAATTGCCGTGCAAGAAAAACAAACTGTTTAAAACATAAAAACCCAACAAAAAAACAAATATTAAAAAAAGAGAAACAAAAACTGAAAAATTAATAATTTTTGTGAATTGATTGAGTGCAGTGTACCCAGCTTAAATAAAAGATAAGTGATAAAAAGAAATTTGTTTTTAAAAAAAAGAAGGACATATGAGTCAAATGTGAAAAAGTTTAAAAATCTTATAAAAGATGGTGAAGAAAATGTAAGTGAGGTACCAAAAAACTTATAGTCTGTGGTTAGCATATATTATCTACCTGAGCCATCCACATCTGCAGGTTGTTTGCCTTCGAATAGGATTGAGTGTAGTGAATTTTCAGCAATAGATGGCGTTGAGTCAGATCTTTTAGCATCCACTTTTGCTACGAACAAGAGTATATCAAAGTGTGAGGATATAAAATTATGGGCCATTAGAAATAAAATTTCACAGACAGTATAAGAAAATTTGTTACACACGTTAAAAAGGGTAGGAGTAGAAGATTTGCCATTATCGGCTAAAACTCTTTTGAGTACAAGTAGCGAAATGGTTAATATTCCAAATATTCCTGATCGCGTATTTTTCTAGGTTCTTTCGATTATTTAGAGCTTTAAAAGTTCAAATAGAGTTTGTTTTGTGGCCCATTCTTGTAGATTTTCCTAACGCAAGTCCATTCATGAGAGCCTGTTTTTCAGGTTTCAATAAGCCATAAGATTAAAATGGATTTATGGCAGATTTTTGTGCTAAGGTTAGAATGCTTAAAGAAAATGGATTAAAAGTAGGCTATAACAGAAAGCTCTTTCGCTTTAATGTTCGTTTGTTTATGATTGTCCAGCTAGAGCTTTTATCACAGGTGTAGTATATTTAATAATAAGAATGGTTGCTCTAAATGCTGCCAAGAAGGATTGTATGTATAAGGAAAAAAGTGTGTGGTTTTCGAAGAAGTTGGAGAGCAATTCCATATGAAAACGATCAAAATTGGCAAATTTTTGGACGACCCCTCTCCGATTTTAAAATAAATAGTCTCAATCGATTGCGCAGCAAAAAATAATGTACCTACATATTTTTTTTTTTTTTTATAGTGACTGGTTTAGTGGTGGTGTACACCACTGTCATGTGACAAAATTGAAGAATTCTTCATAAGGGACCTCATTGAAAGTTGTTTTAAAAAAAAACTACTAAAGCGATCGCAACGAGTGATAGCTCGTTGGAAAGGTATTAAATCAGGCTTTAATTGAAAAATAAAATTTTCCTAATTTTTCTTAGAAATTTACTTTTAAATTTTCCCATGAAAATTAAATTTTCCGATTTTCCACAGAAGCTCCTAAATTTTCCGGCTAATTTTTTTTTTTTTGGATTCCTCATAATTTTTGCTTTAAGAATCAGCAATAAAAAAATGGGCCCCGACTCCTTGTTTGGACAGGAGAAGAGCATTTAAGAGACCACCTTAATTGAAAAATAAAATTTTCCTAATTTTTCTTAGAAATTTACCTTTAAATTTTCCCATGCAAAATTAAATTTTCCGATTTTCCACAGAAGCTCCTAAATTTTCCGGCGCATCACCACATCAGTTCCCGGTCCAACAATATTATTATATTGGCGCTTTAACTTTATCTATAAATCTATGATCTTATATACCTTGTATCAGAAACTACTCTAGGTCAGCGGTGTCATCTACACTGGCAACAGTATTTTGTAATTAGGAGTTTCCTAATTAGGATTTTCCTAATAAGGATTTTCCTAATTACCTTTAATATTATTTATATCTCTAATTGTTCTTATTTCTACGAATATATTTCTCTTCATCATCCCTTTACTTTATCACTATTTTATACGGTATTTCCCGTACTAACAAGAAACAAAAAAATGTGCATGGACTTGTGTGTGCAGGTAAACAACCGATTTATTACCTTAAATATATTTACCGAAAACGCAGTTTTTATTAACTTAGCAATTTGTATATTACATATGAAATAATAATAAGTATAAGATAACACATAAAAAAAATTAACTATAGGATAAGCGCCAGCGTTCGAAATTTCGAACAGTCAACTTTACACATATGTGGAGCCAGGCAAATGTATGTTAGACATGTGTTTTAAGTTTTATAAAATAATTACATATATTGTCAATAATTTCTTATGATTATTTTTTTATTTTTTGTTTTTATAATATTTTAAAAAAATTTATCAAAAAGTGCCTAAAAAATATGGGTTGAAGAAATTTGTCCCTGGGCTCGAGGGGGAGGGGGTGGTCATTGTGTAATAAAGTTTTTTTTTTGCTAACAAATAAGACTTAACATTTGTATCAAAATTTACCTGTAGTTCTACCTTTTTAATACTTAAATATTTTTTTGAAAAAAATATGATTTTTACTGTTCGAAATATCGAATACCGGATCGAAATGGGTTAAAAATACATTTATGAAGAAAAAATCAATTTTTTTTTCAAGAGCCCCAAGTTTAGTGTGTAGTGAATATGGTCTGCCTGCCTTCACAAGATGGGCCATAAATCCATGGATAATAGCAGCAGTGGCATGTAATGGCACACCAAACCCGACTGAGGCTACAGGTCATAAAATGTTTTGTAAATTTTTTAAATTACCAGGTAATAAATATTTCGCCTAAAATGACACGTGCAGAAACAAGTCATAAAACACGGATTTTCCATAAATATGGCGAAATATTTATTACCTAGTAATTTAAAAAATTTGCAAAACATTTTATGACCTGTGGTCGGCTTATTGGCAGTAACCAATTAAGTCCCTCTTTAAAAAACATTTTATGACCAGTAGTTCACGCAAATTTTCCTATTAAAGAAAAGCAGATATCGCTTATTTTTTTTTACCTATTTTTTACCAAAAAATAAATATAAATACTTCACACACTCTGAGTCAAATTTCAGTTTAATACTAAACGTGAAAGTGTTAAAGTGTTTTTTTTTGAAAAGTAAAGAGTGAAGCTGTAAAGACAATTTAAAGTAAAATGAATAAATTTTGCTGCAATCCGTTTAACAAGAGTGGACATCGTTCGAAAAAGATAAAAGTATTAAAATTAACTGGTGTTTCGAAGCGATACATGAATGAATTAAATATACAATACGGTGAAGAAGCAGAATTCATTTGCCCCAAGTGTAAAATCGATTTGTCTCAACAAGCAAATGCATTGAAACAAATGCAGCCACAATCCGAGAGTGAAATGACAAGTGAACAAAATATTTCATCTGATAGTGAGGCAGACATTCCGATGGTCAATATGCCTTTGAGTCCTTTGAATGATGCTATTACCACTTTAGGTGAAACGCCTATTAGAAAAAGAAAGTTGCGAAGTGAAACATACAGGAAAGAGAAAAAAGGCAAGGTGATGAGTGCAATCGCGACAATATTTGATGAAGGCTTTGATAACGAATGCAGTCAAGCAGATGACGTTGATGACGGCAAACAAATGATTGAGCAGTTGAAAACAAAATTCAATTTAGCGACCACTTTTCCGGAGAAATATCTCATTTTATCTGTGCTGCCTCAATCATGGTCTATACGCAAGATTTCTGAACAGTTTCAAACATCTTTTTACATCGCGAGAAGAAGCAAAGAATTAGTTCGACAGAAGGGCATATTGGCGACTCCCACCAAGAAATTTGGCTCAAGGACCCTCAGCGAAGCAACGGTGAAATTGATTCAAGATTTTTACTGCAATGATGACAACAGCCGCGCCTGCCCAGGTACACGTGACTATGTTATCACACGTGAAGATGGAGAAAAAGTACACAAGCAGCGCAGATTATTATTATGTAATCTATCCGAAGCATACCATCAGTTCAATGAGAAATACCCAGCAGAAAAAGTGGGATTTTCTAAGTTTGCCATCCTACGACCAAAAGAATGCGTGCTGGCATTAGACAGGCACGGAACGCATTCAGTCTGCGTTTGCATGTTTCATCAAAACATCAAATTAATTTTCTTTCCATGCAAGAAATTGAAAGTATTTCACGGTGAAATTGAAACATATAGGGACCTCCTGTCGAAGTCGTTGTGCGCATACCCCACGGAAAATTGTCATCTGTCCAAATGCGACAATTGTCCGAAGATTGACGAGCTAGAGCAATATTTGGCGGAAAAGTTTGAACAGCTGTTAATTCAGGAGGTGCATTTCAAACAGTGGATAATTAGCAGCGGCAGATGTTCCCTTGAGACCGTGGTAAAGCAGATTCCGGAATTCATCGAGGAATTCGGATTCAAGTTGAATGAACTGAAGGCGCACCATTTCATATCCGAGATGCAATCGAAATTTCTAAAGGAAAGTAAGGAGAAATTAGCCCAAAATGAATTCATTGTGATAAGCGACTTTGCCGAGAATTACACTTTTCTCGTTCAGGATGAAATTCAGGCTTATCACTGGGCAAACGACCAGTGCACGGTGCATCCTTTTTGCATTTATTTCAAAAACGAAGATAACGAACTACAGACCGTAAGCCTTGTTGTTGTCGGGGAGAGTTTATCTCATAATTATGTGTCCGTTTATTTATTTCAAATGAAACTGTTTGAGTTCTTAAGATCAAAATTCGATGCAATCGACAAAGTAACGTTTTTCTCAGACGGCGCGGCTTCTCAGTACAAGAATAAAAAAAATTTTTACAATCTTTGCATAATTGAAGAAGAACAAAACTGCAAGGTCGAGTGGCACTTTTTCGCGACGTCCCACGGCAAGGGCCCATGCGATGCGTTAGGGGGAACCCTAAAACGCATGGCGACTAAGGCAAGTTTGCAAAGGCCATATACTGACCAGATCTTAAATGTACAACATTTGTTTTCGTGGATTCAAAGCAAGGAAATTGCCATTAACACAGTTTTATGCACTCAAAAAGAACACGATGCCATGGAGCGACGAATTCAAAACAGATATAATAAGGTCAAAACTATAACTGGAACGCAAAAGTTTCATTGCTTCATACCAAATATTTCTGATATGTCAATTAATGTAAAGCGGTACTCTTCGTCTGCCGACGTGCTAAATTTAAAGTTACTTTAATTTTATAATGATGCCAAAACAATTGAAATTTTTAATAAATATTGTAATTAAGTATAAGCAGCAAAATAAAAAAGATTTTTTCTTCATAAATGTTTTTTTAACTGTAAAATAATTTTTAAAATGTATTTTTAACAAGGTGGTCTCTTAAATGCTCTTCTCCTGTCCAAATAAGGAGTCGGGGCTCATTTTTTTATTGCTGATTCTTAAAGCAAAAATTATGAGGAATCCAAAAAAAGAAAAAATTAGCCGGAAAATTTAGGAGCTTCTGTGGAAAGTCGGAAAATTTAATTTTGCATGGGAAAATTTAAAGGTAAATTTCTAAGAAAAATTAGGAAAATTTTATTTTTCAATTAAGGTGGTCTCTTAAATGCTCTTCTCCTGTCCAAACAAGGAGTCGGGGCCCATTTTTTTATTGCTGATTCTTAAAGCAAAAATTATGAGGAATCCAAAAAAAAAAAAATTAGCCGGAAAATTTAGGAGCTTCTGTGGAAAATCGGAAAATTTAATTTTCATGGGAAAATTTAAAAGTAAATTTCTAAGAAAAATTAGGAAAATTTTATTTTTCAATTAAAGCCTGATTTAATACCTTTCCAACGAGCTATCACTCGTTGCGATCGCTTTAGTAGTTTTTTTTTAAAACAACTTTCAATGAGGTCCCTTATGAAGAATTCTTCAATTTTGTCACATGACAGTGGTGTACACCACCACTAAACCAGTCACTATAAAAAAAAAAAAAAATATGTAGGTACATTATTTTTTGCTGGGCAATCGATTGAGACTATTTATTTTAAAATCGGAGAGGGGTCGTCCAAAAGGTGATCGCTTTCATATGGAATTGCTCTGGAATTTTAAGAACGGATGTAGGTTTGCAATGTCGATGTTATCCATCACACCACATTAATGAGTTTAAAATAAAGAGAAGTGTATTAAAAGAGTCAGGGTTCAGACTGGTATTTTAGTTTCCTTTAGATTGCATGCATTTAGTTGATTTAGAGGTAACCAAAAAATTGCTTAAATTATTATTCTGTGAAGAGATTTTAAGAAATCTTAATAAAAAAATTAATTAAGTTTCTCAGTTTGTTTCATCAGGGATTTGCCGTGCACCTAGGAGTTTTGATGAGGTAATTATTGGAAGTTTACTAAATTAAGACAGTTTTTGCTATACACATGTATTTTTATTTTTAAAGATTGTGTTAATAGTGATCAGTATTATTACTTTTTATTATTATATTAAGGTGACTGTCTAGTGAAAGGACCCATAAAAGAAAAGCAGATATTTCCAAAAAAAGTTCTTGAAGATTTTGTAAACTTCTTGCTAGGTTGTATGGCGATAAGTCAATTAGTTTAAAGATTTGCTACATTTAGCAAATTGTGTTAAACAGTTTGGACCATTGCATTATTTTTCGGCATATAAATTTGAAAACTATATGCAATACAATAAAAAATTTTTTAAAAAGCCTAAGAATGTTTTACAGCAGATTTCCCTTAGGCTCGAGGAGAGACAGTGTGTAAAATCAGGCATTTCTTAGTTGGGGAGCTTAAGCTTAAATTATTAAATAGGGAGGGACAGTTTTTGTTGCAGCAAACAGTCCGTACCAAGGAAGATAATTGATATAGTAAAATCAAACAAATTCATGTGTAAGGTTTTTTAAAACACAGAAAATTATTTCGAGCAATCCTTTCCGTCATTTAGTGATTTAAGTATAGTTGTTGCAAATAAACTAACTAGTAAAACTATAACGGTAAATAGGGAAGATATAGATTTTGAATCCTTTTGTATTCCACACAATAGCAAGTTTCTTCCAATACCCCTTCTAAACCAACTTTTTCTTGAAATTTTTTCACTAATTTATTTGAATTAATCTTAAATAAGAGTAAAATACAAATAAAAAAATAGTTCTTTTCTACGTTTATTTACATGAACTCCTTGGAAAACGTTTTTTGCCCGGAAAGTTCCTAGGACCCTAGTGGTAAGCTAAGTAACAGTCGTAGCAACCAAATTAAAAACAATTTTCATTTTTCTTACTATTCAGCAAATCAATCAGTTTTATCAAGAAATTCCAATAAGTTGCGAAGAAATTTTGATAAGCCTCACCCTGAACCACCTGATGTGTCACATAATAGTGAGAAATATGAAGGTAAACTTAATTGAAATTGTTAATAAATCGTATATAACTATATTGTGTGTAAATTTCTTTTTTAATTTTTCCTTTAAGACATTCTTGCAGTTTAAAAAAAAAAACCAATGGGCGACTAGAAAAACTTGAAGATAATGTAGGTCTAAAAATGGTGGTTGAGTTTAAATACAAACCAATAAAATTAACTATTTTTCCTTTTTTACGTTTAAGCAAACAAACATACGAAATAACCAAAGCATCTTGAGCAATGGGCAGGATGCCATTGTAAACAACCAGCAGCTACTATCTAACAAAATGTAACAAATTGAAGCAAGAGTTGGTATATTTGTATATTTATTGTTAACAGTTAACAGTTTTTATAGTGTGCAAAATAGCAATCCAAAAGGTCGAAGAGTCCGTGTGCCGCATGACTGGATAGATACGGGCTCCTCAACATGATGAGATAGCTAGTCTGCTCCCCTTAAAGATAGTTGAGACTGTCAAAAATATTCAGCAGAAGTTGAAGGTGCTAAGCTTTGTTCAAGGAATGGTAGAAAACTCAAATTAGTTCTAAAATATATAAATATGTACTTGAATATTTAATTTTATTTTCTTAAAGAAAACTTACTTCTATAAGCTAAAAGGGGTGTCAGAGGATGTTGGAAGTGTCATTTGCGCTCTATTTACAGATGACCTGCTTTCGGTAATTTTTTTTTACATCGCCCTTGAGAAAACCATAGAAAATAAAGACCGAAATACTGGTCACTGTTCTTGTAGGATCAAATTTTAGTCTGGCACTGGCTGGACTAATATTAATTACCTTGCTTTAAGATTAAAATATTTATTGTTAGTTCGCCAGAGGCAAAGATTTAAAAATAACAATATTAAAAAATATAAAAAAAATTATTATCAAGCCTTTTGCATTAAATTTCACTAAAATTTTATAAGCCTAACTTTTATTTGTTAGAAGGTCCTTAGAAACCTTTTTGATTTTTAAGCCTATAATTTCTTAATGTTTTTTAAACTAAATAATCGAGCTGCATATGTAATCCAAAAAAAAAATATGATAAATCGATTTAAGGCAGTTTTAAGGCGATACGAGCAATAATTTTAATTTTATTAAAGTTTAATTACTTTTAGTACGGGGATTAGTGCATAGATTTCTACGGAACTTGTACTTTTATTAGAAGAAATCAAATCATATAACGTTTAATTATAAATTGAAAAGTAAACATCAAGTGCGGAACTTTAAATTTGTGTGTAAATATTAAATACCCATAAAGGAAACAATGACTGATCCAAATTTGGATGTTGCGGAAACGGTGATACGTCATAGTACACGCTACCAAAAATTACTGAGGAGGAAAGACGTCTCATCGATGTAAGATTCGAAGAATATATGAATTGTGAAATGATGATGTTGCATTTAACATCGAGGTTAAAGATATTGAGGGCCTAATATATCACCCAAACTTTGACATTGAGGAGTTAGATGAAGACAATGAAGATGAAATGAAAACTACTGCTGCCACTGCCGAAAATTTTAACAGTTATTTTATATCTAAAAACGGCACAAAATAGAGCAAAGTAGCACCACCAATTTATCGCTTTCGTGCTCGTAACGTAGTTTAATATAATAGGTAAAAACCGGGGTCAGTGAGAGACAAATATGACCCTCACACCATATTTAGCACGCTCATCACCTAAAATATGGCGTACACTATCATAAAGGAAATTAAAAGAAAAAAAAGGAATGGAAACCAATCACTCTAAAAGAGATCGATGCATTTTTGGCTATTGTTTTGTATGCTGGGCCATCTTTATCTAATATTGAGCTTGCTAAGGAGCTTTGGAGCCCAACCCATGCTCCAATATATAAAGCCGCTTTATCATACGATAGATTTATGTTCATCAATAAAATCTTTCGCTTTGGTAATACAAAGTTGCTTTCTTAATCTCGTAGTGTACGGACATGTCTACGCGAGTGTAATATTGGTAATAGGTGATTTTAGTAAAAAGTGGCAAACGAATTCATTAATATACATACATACACATATGGACCGCAACGTAACAGTTCCTAAAAGAGGAAGAAGCCCGAAATCGGCAGAAATATCTCAACCTGAAAAAAACTTAAAGGATGATGAAAGGCCAAACTCATCGCAAAATCGTTTTGCAATTTTGCAAGAGGATAATGAGGAGGCCCTTATTACTGAAATAAAGACTTTTAAGCCACCTCCCATTTAGCTGAGAGAAAAAACTCAAATGACTAATTAAGTTTCTTGTTAAATAAATCGGGGAAAATAAATTTTATATGACAAGCAAATAACTTGGAAACATATTCGAAACCAAAATAAAAGTTGATCACGAGAAGGCTTACCGCACCACGGTAACAGAACTTGGAAAACTTTACAAAAGCCTCCAAGTACTGATTAAAGGTATTGACTCAAATATTGACCCGGAGGAAATTAAAACCAGTTTGCGCATGAAGGGCTTTAGAGTCAAATTCGTATTAAACAATAGAAACAGGGAAAAATACCCTCAACCACTATTCCGAGTGGAGCTCGAGCCTGGTAATATCAAATTCAGAAAAAAATGCAAATTACCCGATTTATAAATTAAAATACATTTTGCATTGTAGAGTGGTAGTGGTAGCGCTACATAAAGCGATCTGGGGCCATACAGGGCTTGTTATGCGAATAATATGGCCACACCAAAGGTTTTTTGTTGTGTGTAGGGATCTGCATGATACAAACAATTGTGACAAGCCAAAAGATGAACCTATGGTGAAAAAAATCAGCAATTGCGGTGGAAACCAGACTGCCAACTGAAGAGGTTGTCCTGTTTTTAATTCAATCAGGCGATTATCTTAGCCGAAAATAGTTTTTGTCCCTCCCCAGCCTTAAATATACCAACTACAAACATGTCTCCATTAGCACAACCAACTTCAAGCCAAGTTTCTAACGCCAACGCATTGAAGTGTAACCCGCCTATTGCACGCAAGTCTACCCAGCCTACAACACAACAAGAGGTGCCAACAAACGAACCAACCGGGCGTAATTTGGTTAAACAATTTACGCAGATTATGGCGCAAATGGCTGGCTTGATGAAAGAAATGCAAAAAATACAGTCTGCTCTTTTGCAAACCATGCTTAAAAGGCCATGAACTGCCTCAGGGGTTATTTCTGGAACGCTAACGGCATCCGCCAACACAAAAACGAGCTAAAATATTTTTTAATGCACCAGAAAATTGATGTCATGTTGATTGCAGAGACTCATGTGACATCTAGGATCACTTCTAGACAAAGTGAATATAAGTTTTATGATTAAAAGGTTCCCATGGATAGATCCTGTGGTGGCTCTGCTATATTAGTCATATCAAGAATTAAGCACCAAATCTTTAGGACCCCGTTTTGTAGCTGCCGGAGACTATAACCCTAAGCACACGTACTAGGGTTCCCGCCTAATTAGTCCCAGAGGTCGTGTTTTGTATGCTGCCGTGTCTGAGATGGGGCTTTGCGTTATTTACCCTGGGCAACCTATTGGCAAACCGACCACAATAAAATTCCATACGTTATCGATTTTGGCGTAGAACAAGGTATATCCCCGGAGCTTATTAGGCTCAGGCCTCCTTGGATTTATCTTCTGACCACTCACCCACAATAATCACTATTTTCAGTCCTCACCAAATAGCAACTAGTGATTTGTTCTTATCTAAAAGAGAAAATTGGTAAAAATATATAAAATATATTAGTGGCCACTGCTCAAAGAACCAACCGCTTAAAATTTCTGGAGACATAGATGATTTTCTGATCGTCCTAAATGAAATCATTAAAAAAGGCGTTTAACATGCGTCTTCTACCTATCGTCAGACCAGGTACAACAAAATTTTTTCCTGGCCAAGAAATGACGAAGAAAAATGCGATCTGTTCGCAAATCATTTCAAACCCGCGTTCACTTCTAAGACATGCACAGACGTGAGGGAATTACCGCCCGTTGTTGCTAGACGTCCTTTAGAAATACGTTTCCGATTTGAGATGTAAATTTTACAAAAGCTCCTGGCGTTGACAATATAAGCAACAAGATGCCCTTAGAGCAACCTTATATAGCAAAAAGAAAAATTATTTTATTTTTAACGCGATAATTCGACTTAAACATTGCCCGCAAAAATGGAAAGTGGACTTAGTTAAGATGGTTCCTTAGCCTGGAGAAGATCCTTCGAAGGTGGGGTCCTATAGGCCTAAAAATTGTTTACCCACAATGTCAAAATTGTTCGAAAAACTGCTTTAAAACAAGATCCTGAATGACAACAACTGCATTCCAAATCACCAATTCGGCTTTAGAAGTCAACCTAGTACCATCAAGCAAACTCACAGGTGGGTACAGGTTTTAAGAAAAGCCTTTGAGGAAAAAAAGTACTGCTCCGCGCTTTTTATCGATGTCTCACAAGCTTTCGACAAAGTATGGCATGAAGGCCTGGTAAACAAACGAAAGCTGAACCTTCCATCTTATATTTTCAACCCTTTAGAAAAATATATAACCGGCCTATGGAATCCAAATAAGTTCTTCTCAACCAATAGGGGCTGGTGTACCTAATGGAAGTATATGAGGTCCAATTTTATACTTGCTTTACACAGCAGATATGCCAACCAACAGTCTTACACACACGCCGACATTTGCTGATGATACCGCTTTCCTTAGTATTCATGACGACCCTAAAGAGGCTTCGAACCGACTGCAACAACACGTAACCCAAGTTAAGAAATGGGCAAAGTTATGGGTAATAAAAATTAATGAACAAAAATATACTAACTTTTACTTTACGCAAAGAGACGTGCTTCCCAATCACTATTAACAACCATATGATGCCTCAACGAACCGAGACAAAATATCTTGGTATTCACCTCGATCGCCGCCTCACATGGAATCCTCATTTAGATGCAAGGCTGACTCAAATTAAACTTAAAGCTGCTCAAATGCAATGGTTTGTAGTGGATACGGGTGAACGTGGTGTAATTATTATCAAGAAAAGAGACAATGCTGCCGGACCGTTGGCCGCGCTGGTGTGCTGGTGTTAAGCTCCGGCTAGGGCTCGCCGTCTTGGGCTGGTTCTTGCCAACGCGTTTTGGCTTTACTCCACCACCACAAAAAAAATCATACCAGCTGTTAGCAGACAAAATAAAAGAAAGAGAATGGAGGCCGAAGATGGATAAACGCGGACCAAAAAGAAAAACCAAGGAGAACGCAAACTTTGCCATTGACTACCAGCTTCTGCTGCGTCCTGCACTTGAGTTACGCCGGCAGATGTTACGCCGACGCTTGGCTCACCCACCGGAATCCATCGGGACTCCTCCATGACAGCGTATAAGATATGTTAGCTATCCCAAACTCTGCTCTGTCAGAGATGTTGTCACCTCCTATTGACTTACCCTTTTATTAGCTTTAGCAGCTCATAATAAAAAAATAATATTCAAATATATATATAAAACATTATAAATTTAGTTTTATTGACAGCAAAACAACTACTTACATATATAAAAAATTACATTATATTTGCTCAAAAAAAATTAAATCAAATTTGAATTAACAAAAACAAACAAACTTATCTCGACCTCAAATTAACAAAGCTTTTTCTTTTATTTAAATTTACGAAATGTATATATGTATGTTTTTTTCAGGTTTCAACAAAAAGAATTTTGAATAAAGTGCTGGCCCTGATCTGCCGTCCGTCCGTTATCGTGTCCAGTGTCCAGGTAAGTCACTAGTCGCAAAAAGACAATAGAAATTATACATATATATATATATATATATATACATATATATAATTTTATAAATTTCTTTTTTCAGGAAACCCAATGTGGCTTACGGAAAACTTGTCCACAATAACCGCGAGATATTTTGGCCTGAGCTCAACCCTAACTACTCATTCTAAAGCCTAGGTTTTCCTACTGTTACAAAAAAAATATATGTATATGTACGGGTCGGTTTCACAGATGTCCGTCTCTGTCCGTTAAATGTCGTCGGGGTCTAATCTGGCAGAATTACCTGACCTTAATTCCCTGTTTTGTTTCCAGACAAAGGGCGCTTGGCTGATGGGGCACTCTCCTAGACACGGACCGAATCTCGGAACCCCTGGCAGGGCTTTGTGGGCTGATGGCTTACTTGGCTGCTGTCGGAGATACTAGCTCTGTTGCTGATGCGATGTGAAGTGGCTGTTGTCGCTGGTGGATTTCTTTCTTCTTTATCTTTTATTTTCAGGTCTCTTTTAATTTTTACTTTCAGGTTTTATTTATTTTTACCTTTAATTTTCAGCTTCTTAATTTTATTTTCAGGATTTTATTTTATGTTTTCTTTTATTTTCAGGTTTTTATTTAAATTTTAATTTCAAGTTTTTACCTTTTAATTTCAATAACTTTTTTTCTTTAAATAAAGTTTCTTTTTATTTAATGTTCAGTTTTTTGTTTATTTATTTATGTCTTTTATTTATTTGTTTTAATTTTTTTTTTACTTTTGACAAAAAAAACCATTAAAAACTTTCACCGGTGTTTATCGCTTCAAACAAATTTTTTTTTGCACCACTCTTTTTGACCGCCAATCTCAGAATAGCCATTTTTAAATTTTCCCCCGCTCCAAAATGTCCTCCTGGCAGGTATTCAGCTATTTTCCCTGTGTCCGGGAGCCATTTTCGTTCAATTAATATTTACGTATCCATACGCCATCAGCTGATGGATACTGTTTTATCGACACTAAACCAAAACAAGGTGCACACGACAGGTTAATTGGTAGAATCTCTGTGTCACGTCTGGATTGTAAACTTCTACTCTACAACTCGATTTAAAAACCAATTTGGTGCTACGGTATACAATTATGGGGCACTGCATCCTCCTCTAACATAGAAAAAATACAACGTCGTCAAACAAAATTCTGAGAATGATAACTGGTGCTCTTTGGTATAATAAAAACAGCAACATCCATAAGGACTACAGGTTCCACTCGTTAAATGCAAAATCCTGAACTATGTGGACAAGTATTTAAACAAGCTGGAAACATATCCAAATTAGCTCGCTAAAACATCTTGCAACAAAGTGGGCACTCTCGTCTAAAAGGAAGGAATACTACTGCGATTAGATAAAACCATTGAAATAAAATAATTTTATCAAAAGAACTTAAGTTTTAGTCTGGAACTGACTGGACTAATATTAATAACTTTGTTTTAAGATTTGAATACTTATTGTTTGTTCGTTCGCAAGTCTTTTGCAATAGATTTCACAACAATTTTATAAGCTTGTTATAAGTTTTTTTTGTTTGATGGGTTATAAGTGAAAGTTACAGATATAGTTTTGTCTGTATGAAATTTTATATAACATTATCTTATGCATTTCTTGTTGCAAAAACTCTTAACATAAACGCACATTTACATACATTCAGACTTATAAAAATGCCAGTTCATTTATATGAAAATATGTTGTGCAATAATTGTTATTGCTGTTCTTGTTTCTTTCATAGTAAAACTAAAAGTTTCTTTGGAATTTTAATATTCTGCTAATTTTAAGTCAAAATGCCACAAGTGTTGGTACATTTTCAGTCTATTTAAAAGCATTCATTATCTGCAGTGTGAACAGCAGTGGAGGCAGCAGTTTATGATTAAAAATATTCTAAATACATTTTGTATATCAAAAGTTTTAGGAAGTTCATAATTATGACAAACAGTTTATTAAAACTATACATCTTATTCGTTTTATCCCCTTTTTTTAATTGTTTAACATTTCTGGTAGTGGCATTCATACTGCAGCTATTTGTAAGATAGAATGAAGTTTCATGAGTGATAAAATGGTGCAGCATCAAGTAACTTTATGCGTTTACTATTCAGATATTAATTATTTAAAACCAATCAACATTATTTTTAAAAGTTATTTGTTTTTTTTTTATAAAACGTTAAAATAGGATAAAATAATATGAGAACCTAAAATGGTAATACAAAAAGAAAATACTGTTACAATAAAATTTCCTCATCCGGTTGATAGTTTTATGTAAAATTTTGGATTTTTTGTCCAATATCTCGCCGTGTGGCGTCAGTTGTGGCTCGAGTATTGGATTTTAGTGCTCGAAAAATCATTAGTTTGCTAATATAAGATATAGATTTAACGCAGTTCAATAAAAGTATTTCAGGTCAGTTGAGCCGCACAAATAAGGGGCAAGGATAAATAAAAAATTTTTATTTCAAAGTTAAGGCCTAATTGTCCAATTACCAAGTGCCAAGTTTTGTGGCAAGAATGAATATATTCACTGAAACATATTGGGATATATGAACGGATTTTGCCCTAAAAAACTGGGTTATTTTGGGTTTTCGCTTACATCTCGGTTAATGGTGAAGCTATTTTGCTGATTTTAAATGGCGATTTCCTCAGGGATACTTTTGATTGTTTGACCGCAAGACGTTTTCTGCGCAACATTATTTGAGTCCAGAAACTTGATTTAAACAGACGGGCATGGCTATATCACCTTTCCTATTTATAAGGATCCAGAATATATATGCTTTATGGGGTCTAAAATTACAATACTACAAATTACAAGTGGAATGACAAACTGATATATACCCTTATTATTATGTGAAGAGTATAAAAAGAAAAGTTAGTGCAAAACTGATTAATAGCAAAACGATATTGCATGCTCGCTAAGCCAATTATATTGACCGTTAAATGAATAAAGTGCTGAGCTTAGCCAACAGATTTATTTTCTATAAAGTTTATTTTTAAAATTGGAAAGACATGTTTTGGGGTTTAAGATAAATAACCTTCAAACTAGGAAATTATTTAAATTTTTAATTTAAATGCAAAAAAAATTTAAGAGATAAACCGTAAGGTGGCCCGGCTGTATTGATCAAATCAAAAAATATATACCATTTAATGCGTGGTTTTTCTGAGCCATATATTCAGGCTACTTATATCAACGTCTTATCAGTTTGTTATCCGTTAGATTTTCAAAAAGGTAAGGCCAATTACAAATTTTAAGGTTCCTGTTATATATATGTATGTTGAAAACTATTATGCTAAGCACACGTATTGGGGATCCCATCTAGTTAGCACTAGAGGTCGCATTTCGTGTAAGCCTGTGCAGCAACAAGATCGCATTACTATGTTCGCTTCTCGGATCTTGCTTTTGATCTGGTGATAGCCAAGTAGCTTTATGTATATCGAGATGTTGAAATCTGGTAATGCTAACTACCATATTTTTTGCCGCGGCGATGTCTATTAGCCTCATTCCGTTATCGGATGTTTCCTCGTTAGACCACAGATATTTGTCTTCTTATATTCGCGCTAAAATCCTCTATGACGATTGTAATGTCATGGTCAAGATACTGGTCATATGCTCTTTCTAGGCACTTGTAAATTATACCTTTGGTCTGTTCGTCCTTATCTCCGGTCGAGGCATGGGCACAGATAAGATTGCTGGTAAATAATTTAGCTTTTATACAATCTAATTTGACTTATAAAACGAAGAACTGTGGCTAACTTGTCACTGCATAAAAATGAATTACGTTTTCCCAGAAAAATAGAGTTTTTTTTTGGTAAAGCGCATCGAATATAAACAAAAGCAAATACATGAAAATATTAAAATATGTTGAAATTATCAATAAATTATTTTGCTCTGGCATTTTGCATTTGTTGCATTTTTAAAACTAGGGAGATAGTTTTGTGTAATCAAATTGCGTAACGCTGGCAAGAAATAAGCTGCTTCAAACATGCGATTATTTGCTCACCAAATACCTGTTGCAATAGGTTCATGGCTTCTTGTGCCTTTTGGTATAAAGATCCATCTTATTGAAACTGCAATTAAATCAAACTCAGGTCGAAAAAGAATAATTTGTAACTCCCCAGAAAAACCTTTGCTTTGAGTTGCCCCGAAATGCACGACCCCTGCATACAAATGTGCTTACAAAAATCAATCGAATAAATTGTTACCAATGATTAACTAAACAAAATAAATAACAATTTGAGGATTTAAAAACCGAAACATAATATAAAGCCTTTTTCTTAATTCTTGTTTGCATTTATACCTACAAATGTAATTATTAACACCCTAACGCATTACCTTGTAACCTATGAAATAATGACAGCTCATTACTCAAATTTAAAAACATTTTCCTGGGTCACGCACGGTATCTTGTTTTATTGGCCGTTGTATTGCGCATATTATAGTTTTTAAAGAATCAACACAAGTAAGAGAAAACAAAACAGACTAATCACGACAAATGAGCTACCAAATAGTGGCAAAAATAGGTACTTGAAATAGTGAGGCATTATCACAACTATCATGCCTGACACAAGCTGTTAAGAAATGAACGAATACCACCTTGACACCCTTGGTCTCTTAGATGTGCGATGGAAAGAAGAAGGAAATCCGCAAAACGACCAATGACAGTACTATTTTCCACAGAGTGGTAATAGCAACACAGTGCTGCAGTTGAAGCTGTGCTAACATAAAATGAAAATTGCACTAATCAAATAACGGCCAGTCTCTGAGAGGGTACAAATCACTTTTTTTTTAAATTGACTCTGCATCTCAAAAAATTTTTCGAAAAAAAGGGAATGAATGCTGCATTACAATATAAACATTTACTGGAGAACTAGTTTTCGGACTAAAATAAAATAAGACCAAAAGAATAGAAAACAAAATAGCCTTTATATGACCCCATTAACAGTATAAAAAGTTTAGAGATATTCAAAAAGTGTCATGGAAAAACTAATTTTTTTAAAATAATTTTTTTTTTAAATTTGTTTATTTTTTTAATACACATTTAGATTTTAAACTATTCTAAATTTTTATAGTTTATTCTTAATTGTGATAACTTTCCATGTTTGTTTTTAGTCCTTCTTTGTTATTTTTATTTTAATCGGAGAACTAGTTTTCAAGTAAACCAGCTATTTGATACAGCATCCTCTTTTTTTTCTTTATAACAGAAAATCTCGAGATACAGAGTCAATTCCTTTAAAAAATTGACTACGAAACCTTTGACTTTACCTAAAATAAAATACTGGAAACGACAATGGTGAACGGCTTGCAATTACTTGCGCTACCCATCAATTGAATATTGGTGGTACAAAATTCGCAGCCTGGGGCATCCACCAAATATACATGACAGCTTCCAGATGGACTGAATCGAGCAGTTTTCAATCAGCAGAAAGTTTCTTAGCTGTCCCACAGGCGTAGGGTAACCCAAAGTGCAGAAATCTTTCCTAGTGATTGAATAATGAAAATAACACCGTAAACCAGCTTTTTATGAAGTAATTAAAGGAAGATTTAATATTCTTTTTTCGATAAATTACTGTATGCGTATATGTTTTTGTTTAAATAAGGGATTAAAATAATCGTATTTAAATGTAAAAAATGTTAAATTGTTTATCTATTGACATATCCGCTTAATAACTCCATTTTGATAATTTCTTTTTGCACCGCTTTAAATAAGAGAATTTGTTATTTGTTCAAGTTTAAAAAACACCAGTAATAAAATATAAAGGGAATTAAAAAAAAATAACAACAAATTCACATAAGAAACAAATGAATTTAAGACCTCAATTGCTGAACGGACCACAAGCATACTAGTGGTGCAATTTAACATGTTTCTTTGTTCTTTCATACTATTTTCGTATGTTTCTTAAAATCCCCAGTAAAAAGCAACAATCAGTAGCAGAACAGTTAAATTAAAGAGCAGATAAAGGGCAAAAATTTACATACTTTTTTGAATATTTTTTTTTAATTTTTCTTTAATTTTATTTTGCTCTTTTCATTTGGTGGAATGTAAGAATGATTTAATTCTTTAGCCGCGAAAAGTACCACTTTTGTATGTATGATCCGGCACTATGCAAACCAGCAATCATGTACAAAAACAACTATGCACGGCTGACTGACTAGTTGTTTGTTTGGCTGCTTTGTTTGTTCGTTTGTTCTTTTGTTTGTTGCATAATGTTTTCATGGCTAAAGCATAGAAAGAAATATGCATGAATTTGTAAGTGTGTTTAAGGAAGAGAAAGTAAAGGATGTTTACTGTAAATGAATTCGCAATATCATAGATATTTGCTCTTTTTTTGTTGTAGTTGTTGTTTTTTCTGTTTTTTTAAATGTCTGTGATGATAATGACGGCGGCAGTGCCGAGCTTAATGATGACAACGACGATAATGATTACAAATGAATGAATCTATGAATGCTTGTAAGAATTTAAATTCATTTATTTGTTCATACATTCGCAGTTACATTTAATATTTGTCTACATGTTCGTTGAATTTACGTACATATGTATGTATATCGACATCAGTTCGTTTTGTGTGGTTTTATTTTACAAACAATTTCAAAATTCCATGGGCTGACCCCTGGAGATTTTTCTTACCACAAATGCACAGTATTAAATGAACGGAGAAATGAATGAAAATTTGCACATATTTATTAATATACATACGTACATATGGGAACATTTAAACAATCAAAATAAAATAGGTAATATTCTGAAAACAACCTTCATAAAATATTTATTCTAAAAAAACTTTTATTCTCAGTAAAACAAAGTAAAAAATATTATTGTTTTGGAGAAGAATTTAAACCGATCCTATATTGAACTAAATGCTCTCCTTTTACCTTTTGATGAAAGTGTCACACCCGTCGCAGTTTTTGAAAGGTTTTCTTTAAGAAAACTGATTTTTTGTGAAAATAAAGTTAAGAATCAATAATATTTTGAATCATAAAAAAACACTCGCGATTGTGTAAAAACAAACTCGTTACAGTGTTCGAGTGGTCATTATAAGCAGATGTCATGTTCTTTCAGTGTCTATCACTAAGCTTAAAAATATGCATTTCTTTGAAAATCCTTTTTTATTTAACGAGTTTAAAATGTTTGCGTTTAAATTAAAATTGAAACATTAGTGGTCACACGTGCATTAACTCGCTGGTGTTGCATTCCAGCTCAGCTTCAGATATATATTTTTATATATAAATAAATAAGTACGGTTTGAGAGTTAAATATTTAGCAAAAAAAGTCCTTCATTTTTTAGAAATTCAGCATTGACACTAACTGATTACTCTGCCCACCAAACGAATCATCTATTTTAAATGGTTGGCACGATATTCAACTTGTTGGTAAGCGAGAAAGACCATCTAAAAGAACAAACAAACAAATATTCATTCCCTTTTAAAATGCATGGAAATGAATTTACACTCCAAAAACCATTTATGTAAAATCAACTGGAAATCTATTTAAAATAACTGGATATTCATTTAAAAAACCTTCCAACAAGATATTCATTAAAATTTACAAAATATTTTATTTAAATTCAGACATTAAAAAATTAACTTAAATGTTCTTCTAAAATTAACTAGATTTTCTGTCATTTACAGCAAACCATAAAGAATCAGAAAAAATTAACAAAATTAAATATGACTAAAAAATAACTGAAACTGAAAATCAGTATTTTCGTGCAGTTGGAGCTTTGGAGTAACTCTTCAAGCCAGTTAAAAAAATATTATATTTAGATTTTTCTGCTTTTCAATTCAGAAGCAACTTTACGGAATACTTCGAAATAAAATTCCCTGCAGAAATTATTGGAGTACATGATCCGTTTAAAGTGAAAAGGAGTAGTTACAACATGGTCCTATGTAATGCAAACATGGATAATGATGACTAAAAAAAGATATTTGGCAATACTCGCAATACATGATTTAAAAAAAAATACAACTATGGTAACACTGTTACGCCATGTTTTATTTAGTGTGTTTTCTGATAAGCTGAATAATTAAAAGTGTATTAATAGTGTGTAAAGTAATTACTTGGACTAGTTTTGGGCCTATTCTGACGTAATGTTTTTTTGGATTATATAGTCCTCTCCTAGGACATTGTAATGTTAAATAGAGCATGTTTACCCATATATTTGGATTACTTTTGGACTAGTCTTGGTCCTTGTGGAGTACTCTTTACACGCATGTAAGGAGTAGTCTTGATTTCTGCAGGGTTACAGTCAGTTTCTGTAATAATTTTTAAAGAATGCATGTACTGACAAATATCCCGCTGCTATATCTAAAAAAAGTATTAAATGCAAAAAGTACTTTCTTACGTTTGAATCTATAGTTTTTTTATGACTGCTGGCTTTAATTAGGATCAATCGCCATTAATTTTTTATTTCTAGAAACATAATTTCCAAAAAGTCCAGAAATGTAATAATAATGTATAAAAGTACATTTTTAACAGTTCAATTCACTTCCAACCTTGACCTGGGTTAATTGCTGTTTCAGCGGTTATAATCTAAAAAATTTAAAGAAAAAACGAAAACAAGAAAAATTACTTTGCGTCACTTTTTTCCGATTTTCAGCCTTAATCTAGGTTAATAGTCGCAACTCATGACCCTAAATATGCTAAAGCTGCTAAAAAATAAAAAAATTACTTTTTGATCACTTATGTGATTTTGACCTCAATCTGAGTCCAAAGACCTTAATTTCATGCTTCAAGACTCATAATCTAAAAAAAATGCAATAAGTACCATATAGAAAACAAAAACTCTTTTAAATCAATTAATTCACTTTCGAGCCAAAAATCCTTAATTTAATATATTTTGACTCCAAATCTTAAAGCATAGAAAAAAGTACCAGCAACGCGAAAAAGAGCTTTTTGTTTAATTTTCTGACTTTTCAACTAAATCTGGTTTAGTGACCTTTAGATTTATATTTCTAGGGTATTTTTTTTTCACATTTCAATACCTTGAATTTCAAAAATTATAAGAGAATATTTAGACACAGCCGCAGTATAATATTTGCCCTTGTTTGACCCTAAGTGATATATAATGATGTTAAAAAAGTAGCAACGTGTTGAATTATGTTTCTATATTTTGGTTACAAAGTTTAACAAATACCCAAAAAGTATCAATTTATATTTCTTACCTTTTTTACTATCCCAAACGCAATTTTAATTATGTTTTTTATCTCTGTTGGCTTAGAGATGACAAAATGGACCTAACATTATCCAAACACACAGTATCTTTTTTTACACCGAAGGGTTCAAAGTTTGGAAAAAGTTCAAGACAATAGTCCACTCATTGTTAAGGCAAATTAAATTTTGATTCTTTTATGTATAATTTAGGAGATATAAACATACTTATATGGTCCATTTTTACCTTCCAAAGGTTCAAGTTTCCCGAAATCCCGTCTTAGTGGATTCATACATCGGGGTAGGTACTCGCAGTTTAAACTTCTAGTCAATCCGTCAATCACAAACATTGTTCTTTCATATACATGTAGATGCACATACATATGTAGTCTGCGAGAAAAGATTTTTTACCCACACTACACATGTGGTAGTGGTATTAGTCGCTTGTGAAAATGGTTGTAACGTCTAAATATAATCGTCTGATACCCACCTTCAAGCATACCGATTGACTTAGAACTACTTTCCGAATCGATTTACGTATGCCTGTCGGCAAATTCGGCTGTCCGGCCGGGTGTCCATGAATTCTTGTGATGAAATTACAGGATGCAATTTTGAAGATATTTTGATAAAATTTGGCAAAAGTACGTTTTTTGGCACTGGAACGAAATTTATTGTTTGTGGTGATAGTGGGTCTATTTTTTTAAATAGCCCCCATACAAAAGTCCTCCCCGAATAAGCATTTCGGGCTATAATTGACTCGAATACTACTTAATTTTGACAAAATTTTGCATATGTGTTTTGATTTATGTCCACAACTATCGTACTGAGCTAAAATATGATTGATGCATTTTTTGACGTATGTAGCCCCCAAAAAAACGTACTCCCTGAACAGTTACTTTGGGCAATCAATGGCTTGAATAATACTTTACCTTCTTAAAATTTTGCACACATCTTTACCTTTATGCCAACAATTGCTATACTGAATAATAAATAAATTATCGGTTTTATATAGCGCTCATAAAAATGTGGTGTAGGGTATAATATGGTTGGGATTGACCGAGTCTAACATTCTTATTTGTTTATTTATGCGAATGCCAGCAAAAGTAGCAGCAATAATTGCAATTGTTTATGTTCATGTTTTATATGTATTCGAGAACATAAATAAATGTATATTTAATCATGTATGCAGATGTGAGCCTCTGCATACATTCACATAAAAAAATTTTTATTTTTTACATTTGAATATTTAAGCAGGATTTTTATTATTTGATTTTTTACGCAACGTCACGTATTTTTGCCAATCAACTAGTGTATCCATCAACGCGTACATCTTTCATTGCAACAACATGGAATTTACTTATTAAATAATTGGCTTCGGTAGTTAAGCACTTTTACACCACAACCTAGATTTTCGGAATTTGAAATGGGGTTTCAAATAAACCAAGATGTACATGTGCATTTGTATGCTTAAAAAAGAGGAGTTTAGTAGTTGTCTAAACAAATTTACTATGAAAAAACTTGAAAAATAAAGTTTTTTGTTTTATAACTATTTTGTTTGCAAATGTTAATGGTGAGGTCGAATGAAAGAAATTTTATGTTAAAAAATATGTTCACTTAATCCAATTTTTATTACTAAATGACTCCCGCGTTAATCCTTCAAAAGGAGGTACGGCCAATAATAAATAGATTTTTACATTTTAGAGGAGCATTCCTTTTTACAAAACGCTTATCGTACCTAACCTTATTCGCATTTAATGTGGATACATGCCATCTCCGGGAGGAGCATTTATTTGTGTGGGAACTATGGTAAACAATTAAATAATCCCAATGAAATTTAGTAGAAACAATTGATGATATAAGAGCTAAACAAAGTTAGTTTATTTATAAAAATGCAAAAAAGCAAAACTTATATTACTTTGTAATGAGTTAAAATCCAAAAACTCTTACTCATTAGCATTTTAACCCATTTTTTTTAACATGGCGATGACTTTGGAGGCAAGTACTTACCATGCTCGCTTACAAGGAGGGACTTACATGACCTATTTTATTGGCATCAAAATAAACTTTTCCTGGGGACCCCAGTTACTCATTGTTGCATTTAAAGTTTTTTTTTATGTTTTGGTTAAAACTGGCTTAAAATATTAAGTTAGAATAAGTTAAGAAATTGTCAAACTGAAACGATTTGGCTAAAGATAAGAAATAACTCATTATCTAACAACTGCTAAGTAATACAGACGGTATGTAATAGATGATCAAATAACAAGATATGATCAAATAAAGACACACAATTAGCTCTCTTTTTGAAACAGAATTTTTTTAATTTTAGGAAAGTTGTATTAAATTAAGAGTTACTTAATTTAGAATGCTAGTAGCACATAATAATTAATTTGGTTTTTGTAAGTATTTAGAATTTTGGCTCTTTTTCAAAAATAATCAACACCTGCAGGGTTATCGCTTTAAAACACATGCAGCAAAAATATCTTATGCTGCGGCCACAAGTTCAAGTTGATCATACATGCCGTCGTCAAGGAATTAACTTAAAATGCTCAATTCGCGGCAGAATATTTGTCAAACGAAACATAAAAATTGTTTTATATAACATTTATTACATTTTTTATTTATTTGCGACTGAATTGTGGTTCAACGTCACACAAACATTTACAATAATTTATTTAAAAATGTTAATGTACGAAAATTTAGTTAAAATTATTTGCGGCATAATATTTGCATAAGCAAACACGTGAAAAACGGAAATTTTATAACAAATAACTATAATCAGCTGTTTACTTGACCATCAAGTTGAAAGGCGACTTGAATGGAAAAATTTATCATCAAGTTGCTTTTAAGTTATAAGTGTGTTAGTTTAAAATTTTGAGTGTATTGCAACTTGAAAGGCAAAAATTAAACGTCTGGCCGCTACGTCAAATCCTTTTTTCTTTTAAAAAATGATCTACGGCACTTTAAAGTTTTACTGTGCATTTGTTGCTTTAATTGAAATCTATGTACATATGTATAGGCTTTTTAATTCTTTTTTTCAATCAAAGTTGTTGTTATTGGCATAGTTTTAATACAAACTATTGATTGTCGATGCTAAAAGTGGGTGTGTTGATTGATTTATTCCGCGACTGAATACTTTTAGCAATCAATTGCGGTTTGTTGTTTTAGTAATTTTACATGCATCATCATGGCTTGTTGTTTTTGTTTAATTGTCCTTCTGGTTGTACTTTTTTTCAATGTGAGTTTTAAATAAATGTGTAAATTGTAAATAAAAAAATTTTTAAATTTAAATAAAACATATTTCTTGTGGCTAGAAAAGTATTTTCACTTGCAAAACCAAGGTTGGAAACCGAAACAAATAACGGTATCGGTATCGTTACAGGCATTAAAAAATTTGTCATATCGGTATCGGTACCGATTATATCGATCGGTAACAGCATCGGTATTAATTTTTTTTTATATCTCGGTATCGGTGTTTTGATTATATCAGTATCGGTACTCAAGTATAGCTATTTACTTAATGGTATTTACTTAGACGCAAATCTAGCTCGAACTTGTGGAGGGGGAAATTTTAAATGAAGCACACAATTTAAAAACTGGCTTTAAACGGCTTATTGAAACAAAAAGTCAACAAAAAAGTTTAACTAATTTAAAATAATTGTAATAACATAAAAGGCAAAAAAACTGGTTTTTTTAATAAATAATTTTTGGTATCCTGTTGAAGAAAATTTTTAAGCACGACAATTTCAATTTTATTATGTATAAATGTTGCATTGCAAACATTGCTAAGCCTTTCCTTTGTCATGGTTGATCTCAGCCATGTTCTAGTACGGCGAAGGGTGGAAAATGGCATTTAAGGCGTAGAATTACTGACCGGCATTAAAACAAAAACGATGAATATTTTTCGCCAGCTTGGGTAAATACCTGGGTCACACCTTCCCAGCAAAAACTGCTGCTTCGCCGTAGGTAGGTTTGTAAGGGAATATCAAGATAACAAAGCTTACAATCCTGCTTACGTATGGCATGATATTTGTTCGCAATGTCCCACTTAGTTGCATTTCGTGTTAAGCGCTTATGTCGGCGCTATGAATATGCAATTAATTCATGCAACTTTAGTGCTTCTTTAGTTGTTGAAATTTATTGCGTCATCGAAATAAATTTTTTGTCGTGTTATTACCCATTGAAAATTGATGCTTACCTGTAAGCAGGTATGTAAGGGAGAGAAGCTAAACTCCCCCTTACAAACTTGCTTACATAAGGCATGATTTTCATATGGCGAATTCCCACTTGGAAGCATTACCTTTTTTAAAAATAAGCGCATTTTCACTGCTTACATTTAGATGTGAAATAAAAGTTTTCAGTAAGCGCCTCTTTCATGCCTGTTAAAGTCTGCAGCTATGATGCTTACTAGAAGCACTTTTTTCATACCTCTTTTTAATTTGTGAATGCAAAGCTAATGTGAAGCTATTGATGTATGCGCTTACAAAAGGTCCTTTTTCATGCCTATTAGGAGTTTGTGAATAATACCATTGCTTAAGTAATTTTAGTTGTATTTTATTTTCAATAAACAAAAACAATTCAATCAATAAAAACAATTCAATTAATAAATATAAGTATTAAAAAAACGAAACAAACAAAAAATAAATAAATAATAAAATAATTTGAACTTTTTTTTGGGTATTTTTAAGGAGTTTTTTCTCGATCAATATTTTCCACATCAGATTCACTATCTAAATATGTGTTGTTAAGTTTACATTGTTTCTTCAAGCATTTTTGCTAATAGTATCGATTATTATTTAATCTAAATGCTTAACGTAAGTCAATTAAAAACTTTGTTTTAGAGAGACCATCAACTTTAATTGCTTCTGCAATATAAAAAAATAATTAACATGCATATATAAACAACAAATTTTGAACTCTTCACGCATACAAAGCTTACCAAATATTGCGTTTACAAACTAAGGGAAGTCGAATAGCGTTTTTGGAACCCCATTCATATCCCCACAAAGTGCTAACAAATTTTTATTCTTCTCTGTTTGTTTCAGTTTATTTAATTGTCTTTTAGCAATATTTTTTGACATTATATTTAGCGATCTTTAACAAAATAAAAACAAAAGAACAAATGAAAACAATCAAAAACAAAAAACCGTTTACTTCTTTCAAAAACAAAACAGACATATGTACATACAAAACGCTTAATTTTTACAAAGAACAAATCGCAACATATGTATGTATACATACATACATACCTTTATTACGTACAGTCAACACAATTTTAGTTTTTTTTTTAATTTCTCCGCGATTTTGCTACCGACCTTTAGCTTTTAAGCACAATTGATCACTAAAATTTATCATTATGTAATTTAAATCTTCGTTTTCGGCATAAACTCGGATAAACTCGTATAGAATTGCTTATCATTGCCGAATCCAAGCCGTTTGCAATACATCCTGCTTCCTTGTAAGAGATAGGAGTAATCTCTTCAATTATTTTGCCTTAACTATTACAAAAATCATTTCAATGATTTTCACTTATTTTGCTGCTTCTCAGTAAGATGTAACGGTAAGCGCATTAATAGCGCTTACCTCCCTTACGAGCTTCTTAAAACCTAATAAATTTTTACTGGGTATGATCGTTACCTGACGAAAAATCAAAAGTTGTTTACTCTCTGCCTTACAGTAGTGCTTCTTAGTATGCACTTTAGTAAGCGAGTGTGCAAAAGAGTAAAAGTTTTACATTTACTGCCATACACTATTGCATTTTTTAAGGGAATAGATAAGTGCTTGCTGCGAAGCGCGTTATTATACTAAAAAAAGTATGTGCTGCTTACAAAATCTCAATTTTTTTTTGCTGGGTTGCTAAAACATCTGTTATATTTTTTGGACGGTCTTAATAAATTGTCCATTTTTGTTTTCAATGCAAAGTTTCAGCCTTTAATTTCGATATTACCAGTATTTTAAATTTATTTTTTAAAATTTTGATAAATCTTCAAGTTGTAAAATTAAAATTTTTAAATCAGTAAATGTTGTAATATTCTGAGACAGAAGCTGAGGGATGTTAAACAAATAAGGGACGTACATACTTTGGCAAACGTGTTTTTAAGTCTTGTAAAACAGATTAACTTAAGGGTATGGAGCCCTAGACGCAGTAATATATTAATTCTAGGCTTTTTAACTAAAATTCCAATATGAACGCAAATATTTTTTGCCTCTTCAAAATAGATTTTAATTGTGTGTTGGCTTCATTAATTTTAGTCTCAAAAAACACATTATCAGGGTTTTAATAAGAGATAATCCTTTTTGTAAATTTATATCCTGCTTTTGTAGAATTACACTGAGCGGTTGTGTGACAGTAATTATATCATTTAGAACCAGCAAATAAATTCGAAAATGCTCAGAGCAGTTCTTAATAATAAGGCTATCATATGCTTTATTTTTACTGCAAATTCCAAAATTAAATCATAAAGATCCACTTATCGTGTTTCGCATAATTGAGACAACTTTGTGCCTAGATATTTCAGAAGAGCTGCATTACGCTTAGGATAATGTTTTTTTAAAAAACAAATTTGCTGGCTTCTTTTTCGTTTTGTCGAAAATAAATCGAATAGTATTAAGCGTCATAAATATTTTTTAGTATTATTTCTAAAATAAGATTATGGAAGCTTTTATTTATTTAATTTTGAATTGTTTTCGATATATGTACAGCATATGAACTTGGAAATGGCTGCCTAAAATTTTATCTCCAGCATCTATACAAAATGGCAGAAGTGAACGAAAAATACCTTCCGAACTTGCATTTTTACAAGATAACAAAGGAACATACCCAATGTCCACGGAGAGGTATATTATGCCTTCCGAGGGAAATTATAGTTTTTATAAAAGACAACAAACGTTTTAGATTTAAAATTTCTTGTTGAAATGCAGATATTTGTATTTGATTTGCCACCTCAGGACGAAAGTTTTCTTGTGTGTTCAAAAATATTTTCCCAAAAGCAACAGCATCTTTAAAAATGCAATTTGTTTAATAAAATATTTTCTAGTACCCGACCGAACGTTTGGGGTTAAAGCTCGTTAAAACTGGTAAAAATACAAGTGTCGATTAGGCCTTACATACTCTAAGAACGAAACTTTAGACTTAGTACTTTATTCAAGAAAAACATGTTTGTTTTCCTATTAAGTTAAGTTAATACAATTACGCATTTCAGCGTTTTTTTTAGAGTAATACATATATATAGTGTTTGATATCCCAATAGCAGCTTAGAGCCTGCGGAAAGTAAAAGTTTGTTGAAAAATTTGGTTTTTTTACATTTAAACCTAGTTAATTTAGCCATTTAGCAATTGATTTACAAAAAAAGTTTTCAAGCAAATACATTCAGGTCTTTTAAATAACAAAACAAAAAATCGTAGAAATCCGTCGTGAAACAACGAATTTACGACCGTTTAAAATTGAAATTCCTAGAAAACCGGGCTTTCACTACACTGACCGTTATAAAATCAGCTCACGAAGTGACCTAGAAAAACTAAAGGCATTTTCGTTCTCTATGGGCTCCAATAAAACAATAAAACGGATTTGGTACATGAGAACCCCTAAATAATTTGTTTCTTAACTTTTGTATCTCAGTGTCACCATCAATATTTTAAGTTAAAATTGTCCATTTCATATAAAAAAATATTTTTTGTTTGTACGAAGTTTGTCTATTTGAATTTAAATGAATTTGACACTGTAATACCATAATTGATGTATCTTGGACATAAGTATACGCAATCACAAGAAACATATAAATAAGTTTAACACGCATGAGAAGCAAAATATTCCATAGGAAACTGCTTCTAAATAATATTCATATATGTATATTAAAACAGAGTAATGTACATATATTAAGGATGGGTGTTTTAACAAAACCAAAAGCACAAAAAAGTATTTGTTTATTCCTTAAAGGTAACGCTGACAATAGCACGGACAGACAGACAGACAGACGGACTTTGCTAAATCGACCTCCCTATATATCAGGACCAATAAAATAATTATATACTTTATGGATTTGCAGATGGATATTAAAGAAATTTCAAACGGAATGACAAACTTATATATGCATGTGTACCCTTATCACTTATGTAAAGGGTATAGAAATTTGTGGTGATGGCACAACATGCTTGGAATTGGTCACTTAAATGCTTTTCAATTTTTGCTTTGTTTGCGCTTAGTAATAACAAACGAAAGCTATTTACGACCAACTACCCAGCAAAAACTGCTGCTTCGCTGTAGGTAGGTTTGTAAGGGAATCTTAAGACAGCAAAGCTTACAAACCTGCTTACGTATGGCATGATATTTGTTCGCGATGCCCCTCTTAGTTGCATTTCATGTTAAGTGCTTTTTTTGGCGCTATGAATATCTAGTTAATTTATGTAATTTTGGTGCTTCTTAAGTTGTTTAAATTTACTGCGTCATCGAAATAAATATTTTTCCGTGTTATTATGTTCGTTACTTGACGAAAAACTAATGTTTTTTTTACTCACTGCCTTACAGTAGTGATTCTTAGTATGCACTTGAGTAAGCGAGTGTGTAAAACAGTAAAAGTTTTACATTTACTGCCATACACTATTGCATTTATTTAGGGAATAGATAAGTGCTTGCTGCGAAGCGCATTAGTGTACTAGAAAAAGTATTTACTGCTTAAAAAATCTCGATTATTTTTTGCTGGGTAGTAATGACAAATTGCCATTTGACCACTTTGTAATATCAACAAACACTAGTCAACGCAGTGTCAATATATCGGGTATTTACTTAATAAATAGTAGAATGTGTGTACAAAAAAAGTTGTAAATGTATGTATGTATGTATGTATATCTGTATGTATGTATATCTGTATGTATGTATGTATGTATGTATGTATGTATGTATGTATGTATGTATGTATGTATGTATGTATGTATGTATGTATGTATGTATGTATGTATGTATGTATGTATGTATGTATGTATGTATGTATGTATGTATGTATGTATGTATGTATGTATGTATGTATGTATGTATGTATGTATGTATGTATGTATGTATGTATGTATGTATGTATGTATGTATGTATGTATGTATGTATGTATGTATGTATGTATGTATGTATGTATGTATGTATGTATGTATGTATGTATGTATGTATGAATCCCTGGACAACACGTGGGGACAAGTATCCTAATGTCACCACTTTTGTCGACTATTGCAGTGCTGTTTTGGCGACATTGTCAACAACGCTTCTAAATTTTTATACTTAGCTTTGATATGAAGAAAAAAAATGTCAGCAGCAGTTGAAACCTTCACTTTGCCGCCAAAGTAAAAAATGCAACAGCCACACAATAGTCTTTATTAATTGTTTTTTTATTCAGTTGTGCTCTAAGAGTGGTTATTATTCACAATTCATACGAAAAAAACGTTGCTTGTTCAGAAGTACTGAAGGCCCAAAATTTTAAAAGGTACTAGTGAATCACTGGTTCCAATGTTTACATATGACCCCGAAAGAGTTATGTTGTCAATAGTACCACTGTCAGTTGTGGATATTCAATGACACGACGAAAATGTTAAATGTCTAGCAAAAACTATTTCCTGGGGTTTAGTTTGTCTGTAGTAATGGTTTCAATGTCAATACTGAATCACTAGAGGTTCACTATTGGCATTCCCTGCAGGGATATGTTACTGTTTACATTTGTATTGAACAGTTGACAGCTTTTAAGACCCATAAAGAAAACCATAATATTGGTTTTGAAATCTAAGCACATTTGACATGAGCTAATGGAGCATACAAGTATGACATATAATCTAAAAACTTCCGTAATAAATAAAAGGAATTTTATATCCTTGCGACTTTCTAGGTACGTATGTTTGTATATGTATGTTTATAATAGAATTTTATTTATGTTCTAAACCTATAATTATGTTTAATAAACATATCGCTTACTCAATATTATAAATATAGATAATAATGTTTTCGAACTATTTGCTACAATTATCAGCCTTTAATCTTGGTTCACAGACGGCAGGACGTTTTTAGCTACCTTAGCAACAGCTTTTCATAGTTGTGTGTCAGTAAAAAATTATTTTTCCCTTAGGTTTGAGTTAACACATACAACCTTGTGATATTGAGCAAGCGATATGAGGGATTTAATTATTGTTTTTACTCATTAAAAATTGGCCCAAAAACGAAAATGAAAAGTGGCGGCTAAATTTAGCAATAGCACAAAAATTTGGGCCCTTCAGGTTATAAGGCCCCAAAAAAGAGAGGAATTTTAAAGTAAAGAAAAATGGCTCCAAACGTAAAAATTGAAAATGACCGCAAAAAAAAAAATCAATGTACAAATGAAATGAAAGATGGCCCAAAAATTCTTCACGGAAAACTTTTAATTATGTCATGCCACATACATACATATATGTATATCAAAACAGAGTAATGTACATATATTAAGGATGGGTTTTTTAACAAAACCAAAAGCACAAAAAAGTATTTGTTTATCCCGTAAAGGTAACGCTGACCATAACACGGACAGACAGTCAGACGGAATTCGCTAAATCGCCCTCCCTATATAGCAGGACAAATAAAATAAATATATACTTAATGGATTTGCAGATGAATATTAAAAAATTACAAACGGAATGACAAACTTATATATGTATGTGTACCCTTATCACTTATGTAAAGGGTATAGAAATTTGTGGTGATGGCACAACATGCTTGGAATTGGTCACTTAAAATGTTTTTAAATTTTTGCTTTTTATGCGCTAAGTAATAACAAACGAAAGCTATTTACGACAAACTAGTAATGCCAAATTGCCATTTGACCACTTTGTAATATCAACAAACACTAGTCAATAGAGCTGTGCCAAATCGTTCATTTCAGTGATCGCTCAGTTTCGTTCAATTTACAAAAATTAACCCGTTCGTTCAATCGTTCACTTCTGAACGACAGTACGGCAACATGTTTTTTTAAAGATTTGTTTTGACATAGCTTGTGGTTTTGACATTCAAAATAGAAAAAACTTTTTGTGAAATAAAATTTAAATAATCCATATATAAAAATTGTGTAAAAAGTGTATAGTAATCCATAAAAACACAAACACTATAATAAATCAAACTTCTTAGAAAAAGACTGTTAAACCAAATTTAAAAAAATTATGGCAGTGCCACAGCGATGCTCAAAAGAAATATGTACGCACATTCGCAAACTTTTTAAAGCAACTCTTATCAATACACAAACAATCAGCTGAAACAAAAGAACATAACATAAAAAACACATCTGAACGAACGAAATTGTGACATAAAAAAGACCTGAAGAAACAAACATTGAACGGAACACAATTGAACGAAAAGCGCTCAGTAAAATAACCGGATCACTTCGTTCAATTCGGTGATCCGTTCATTTTGACCCGTTCGTTCATGAGCTACACAGCTCTACTAGTCAACGCAGTGTCAATAAGTATATCGGGTTTATAATTAATAAGTAGTAAAATGTGTGTACAAAAAAAGTTGTAAATGTATGTATGTATGTATGTATGTATGTATGTATGTATGTATGTATGTATGTATGTATGTATGTATGTATGTATGTATGTATGTATGTATGTATGTATGTATGTATGTACCCTAAAGGAAACGTGGGGCAAGTGTCCCTATGTCACTACTTTTGTCGACTATTGTAGTGCCTTTTTGGCGACATTGTCAACAACGCTTCTACATTTTTATACATAGCTTTGATATGAAGAAAAAAATGTCAGCAGAAATGGAAACCTTCACTTCGTCGCCAAACCATATAATGCATCAACGACACAATAGTCTTTATTAATTGTTTTTTTATTCAGTTGTGCTCTAAGCGAGGTTATTATTCACAATTCATACTAAAAAAACGTTGCCGGTTAAGTAGTACTGAAGGCTAACATTACTTAAAGGTACTAGTAAATGATTGGTTCCAATGTCCACATATGTATGACCCTAAAAGAGTTACGTTGTCAATAGTACCATTGTCAGTTGTGGATTTTCAATGACACGATGAAAATGTTAAAAGTCTAGCAAAAGCCATTTCCTGGGGTATAGTTTGTCTGTAGTAATGGTTTCAATGTCAATACTGAATCACTAGAGGTTCACTATTGGCATTCCCTGCAGGGATATGTTACTGTTTACATTTGTATTGAACAGTTGACAGCTTTTAAGACTCACAAAGAAAACCATAATATTGGTTTTGAAATCTGAGCACATTTGACATGAGCTAATGGAGCATACAAGTATGACATATAGTCTAAAAACTTCCGTAATAAATAAAAGGAATTTTATATCCTTGCGACTTTCTAGGTACGTATGTTTGTATATGTATGTTTATAATAGAATTTTATTTATGTTCTAAACCTATAATTATGTTTAATAAACATATCGCTTACTCAATATTATAAATATAGATAATAATGTTTTCGAACTATTTGCTACAATTATCAGCCTTTAATCTTGGTTCACAGACGGCAGGACGTTTTTAGCTACCTTAGCAACAGCTTTTCATAGTTGTGTGTCAGTAAAAAATTATTTTTCCCTTAGGTTTGAGTTAACACATACAACCTTGTGATATTGAGCAAGCGATATGAGGGATTTAATTATTGTTTTTACTCATTAAAAATTGGCCCAAAAACGAAAATGAAAAGTGGCGGCTAAATTTAGCAATAGCACAAAAATTTGGGCCCTTCAGGTTATAAGGCCCCAAAAAAGAGAGGAATTTTAAAGTAAAGAAAAATGGCTCCAAACGTAAAAATTGAAAATGACCGCAAAAAAAAAAATCAATGTACAAATGAAATGAAAGATGGCCCAAAAATAATAGTTTAGATATTTTTTTTTATCAGATTAAAAATTTTGGTTGTGTTTTTCGATAAATTTTTTGTATTAAATATAAACGATTTGTAACACATTTTATAGTTATTTATTTGGAATTTTCTTATTAAACAAGGTGATAGCTAAGAATAAAAAATTTTTAATAAAAATTAAAGAATTCCGATTCTAGGCAAATGTAATTCATTTTCAAAATCAGTTGCGATTTCTCGTCAGTGCTCTTTTTATTTGGTACTACTGTTAAGTTGAATGTTAATTTGTTTTATTTAAACAAACTTGAATTAGAATTTGAATACTGGAATTATATTCATATTCTTTATTGCTTAGACCGAACTAAATCCACATCCAACCTTATCTTCTCTTATTCTCTTTCTATTTGCATTTATCACTAGTTACTTGTATTATTTACTTTTATTTTTTTTGTTTTGGCCATCTATCGGATGACATTTAATTTATTTATATTTTATTAACCATTCTGTTATTCGATTGCTTTCAATAATTTTCTATTAATATTTATATTTTGAGTCATGTTTTTGTAATACATTTTTTGAAAATTTCCATTCCTAACTTTAACCTTTTTTAATAATGAACTTAAAGCCGAATAAATATAAATTTTAATATTATAGATTTTTATATTAAAAATTGTTTGTAAATTTTTTAATATTTAATCACGTTTATTGTACTTTCCTGAATTAAAAATGTGGCGCTACGTTTTATAACTGTTAAGTAGGACAATAGAATTGATTCCACATACTTTGATTGTATACTTGACAAGTGGTATAGAATTTCTCATAAATAGAGTTTCCCAATAAGGACCTTTTTTAAAATAAAACGCAAAACATTTAAAATTTTTTCAAAACTATATGATCGACTTGAAAAGATACAATTAAAACATTTATGAATGGAATTCGACTTCGTTCATATGGACACCTCGAGCACGTCGACAGCGGTCGATTCGTTGGACCGTAAGGGTTGATATTTCGCGTTCAATGTTGGCTGTGAGTTCTTCCAACGTCCTCGGCTTTTTGGCATAGACCAATGTGAAAAAAACTGTATAGTTTAGTTTGAATGCCAGCGGCGTCATTGGGCCATATTTTTTCGTCGACAATAACGATCGTCATGCTACTGTGAATGGTGATTGTTATCGCGCCATCATTACAGACTATTTTAGGCCTGAATGGGAAAACATGGACTCGGACATGTGGTCTCTACAGGATTTATAAAGGAGCAAATTTGATGAGCGTATTATCACAAGAAATGAACCAGCTAATTGGTCACCTTGTTCGTGCTACTTAACGCCGGTAGAAGTTTTTCTTTGAAGCTACATCAAATCATTAGTCTATGCCAACAAGCCGACGACGCTGGGAGAACTCAGAGCCAACAATGAACGCGAAATAGCGGTCTTAGAAATTTTGGTCCAACAAATCGAACGCTACCGACGTGCCCGCGGTGACCATATAAATTCGGGTATCACTCATAAATGCTTTGATTGTATTTCAAGTCGATCATAAAGTTTAAAAAAAATCTAAAACAGTTTGCGTTTTATTTAAAAACATATTTGTCAAGTCCTTATTGGAAAATCCATTATGTATATTTATGAGTGTCTGCATAAAATAAAAATATATTTTATCTTTGTAGCCATAAAAATATGTAAAAATTTACTTTAAATGTAGGATGTATGACTGAATAAATAAACAAATAAACGAGTCTGTAAAAGTGACAAAAACACCAAATTAATAATTTTTGCAAGCAAACACATTAACACAATTTGCAAATTGTAATATTTATTCGAAATTATAAACATTTCTGCGACAACAATTTACTTTTCACACATTTGAACATTAATTTAAATTTTTTTATTTTAAATTTTTATTTATTGTCATACATGTCTGCAAGTTCATAGATTTATATGTTGTTCATATTATAGACATTTGATATTGTTTTGGAATCAGGTATTGATGCAACTAACATAATGGGTTGGGGAATTAATGGTTAATTAACTTTCAATTATAAAGTCAGTAAAAAGACATTTGTGCGTTATTATTATTGATTGCAGCAGACCAGACAGGCAGCAGTTGTTTTGTAGTAATGTAAAACACCATTTTTACATAAAGATTGAGTAGTTTGTATAAAAAATTTGATTTATATATCGACAGCTTAATACAAAAAGGGTCTAACTCGATTTTTTTCGCAATAGAGTCTTTTGCTTGTTCCGGCAAACAGGAGTCAAGTTCAAAAATACAAAATTTTTTGGGCTTTTCTTTAATTAAAAATTGCATTAATTTTTTATTTAAAAAATTTTATTAGATGTTTATCTTTCCCTGTTAAGAAACAAAAAGCAAACGAAATAAGCCCTGTTAATTTATTTTATACGCACAATTTTTTATTGCAGCCAATGAATATTTAGGAAACAACGCCTTAAAGCCAAAAAGTCTAACAGTCAAAATACAGAAATTAAATTTTTGCTTGATAGTGGTACAACACATTAATACATACATCTTTACAAGCTTGTAGCCTCGTAACAGAATTCAGAAATAACTTAAAAGTTATTGAGCCGGGCCAAACAAAGAAGGCTTAAATAATATTTGCTACTGAAAACTTTTTAATATTTCTTATTTCCATATGGTGGTTTAGCTGTTAAATGTTAAATAACTTACTTAAAGTTTATAAGGCTAATTGGTTCAATTTTATTGCGATAAGATTTTTATTGAGGAATTATTTTGAAAAAGTTTAGGTTTCTGACACTAGCCGAGTGGAATGCATTTTTCAGAGCCCGCTACAACTCCTTATCAGCACTCTTTGTTCGGTACTGAGCATTGGTAAAATATTTAGCTTATACATAGCTCGTAAATTTCTCATAAGGAAGTACATACTGCAACCTTTAACGCACCCTGCTAAAAGTAAATTTTCAGAAAACTCAAAAGGAATAAAAGGACATATTAGAATTATAGAAACACTACACAGAAAACTGCATTATCCCCATATTGGAGTAGCTCTAGTCATAATAATTTGAATTTTCGTTTCTTTAAATCTTAATAGACTGAATTTTCAAACACTTAATTTTGTTTAATTTCTGCTAAAAAAATTTATTTGGAACAGAGTGTGCAAAATTAAAAACTATTAATCATAATGCGTTCGTAAGTACTTTTTCCGGTTTTTCAAACCAATTTTTTTTTTGTTTAAGTTAATAATTATTGAAATCCATTGTTTCAAAAAACTGTCAACAATGTTTGTAATGGGAAAAGTATTTTTATTTCTACAAAAGTGCATACATATACATAGTTAAGAGATATAATCCGTAGACTTATTCATTAAAAACTAAAGTATTGTCATATTACTCGGAGACTAAAACACTCCGTGCCCAGGTTTGAGGCCAGCCACAATCCGCACAAAGCTAAATTTTCTAAAAATCAGTATTATCTGTGCCCATGTCCTGACCGAAGAGAAGGATGAACAATCCAAAGATATATTTTACAAGCGCTCAGAGAAAGCATATACATATGTACCTCTGCCCCGACCATGACAATAAAAATATCTTTGGTCCAACAGTTGCAAAATTTAACATCCAATAACGTACTGAGACTAGTAGTTTACGCCGCGGCAAAAGATATGGTAGATTTCAGCACCTGGATATACAAACATAAGATCATGGAAGGCTGAGGACAAGGTGTAGCGTAAACTTAAACACAACTGGTTGGTATGATAGTATTATGCAGATTGCCTCCAGCTTTATTTGTTCTTTACTTATGTCTAAGAAGTTAGTCATATGGTGATGTAACACCAGGTAATATATGGTGCATTTGCATTACACCTACCTTAGTAATATGGTGATGTAACACCAGGTAATATATGGTGCATTTGCATTACACCTCCCTTCTAAAGAAAAAAAAAAAGTTGAATCAACGCAGGTGATCAGTCTGTTTGATTCAAGTTTTTTTTTTTTTTTTTTTTTTTTTTTTTTTTTTTTTGGTATTAATATTTAAAACTAGGTTAGTAGTGTTACCATATTTCCAAAACACGCTTTTTTTAAATATTTGTTATTATTAAATTATGTATTCATGTATCTGTTAACATTTTATTTTGTTTCATTTTATTTTTTTTCATTTTATTTAATTTTTTTTTTTTTTTTTTTTTTTTTTTTTTTTTTTTTTTATATATATATATATATATAATTTGATTTAATAAATGGGCAAAAAAAAATGTTATGAGTACAAATGTATACAGATATATTTGTTTTTAAAACAATTTTTATTGTGTCTTTTGTTTAATTTTTTTTTCTGTTGCATATAAGTATTTTATATATACATACTTTATCAACATTTTAGCACTGTTTGTGGCCAAAGTGTTTATACATTGTTAGCTATTCTTAGCCTATCTTTATGCAAGATTTTTTCTTTTTTTGAATCTTCGTCATAAATGGTTACATTAACGCCATTTATTCCTGTTACTATATAAGGACCATCATAGATATTGTCAAATTTATTGTATGGTTCCTTTTTTATATATACTTTATCATTTATTTTAACATTAAACGTTTTCGCTTTTCTATCATAGAATTCTTTGTTTCTTTGCTTGTGTTTTATTATAAGTTTCTGTATCATATTGTGAGCTTTTTGTAGACGATATTTAACTTCTTTACTGTAGTTTTCTACGTTATATAAAGGATCAATATTTTCAATCTTTAAATCATTTGGTAAAGTTGCAGTTCTTCCAAATACTAGTTCAAATGGTGTAAATCTGTTATCGAAAACCGAGCTTGAGGTCGTGTTGTGAAAAAACGTAAAGTATTTTAGGTATGTATCCCAGTCCGTAAGGTTCTCCTTGATGTATGCTCTTAAATATTCATTAAACACCCTATGATTACGCTCTACTGCTCCTACAGTCTGGTGATGATATGGTGTTGAAAAGTTTACTTGAATGTTCAAAAGTTTACACAATTCACAAAAAATACTATTCTTAACCCTTTGACGTCCAAAGTTAAACCGCTCGTAAATTAAAATTTTTTTTTTCGGATTCATGGTTTTTGATGCATATTATAAAAATAAATTAAAAAAAAATAAAAAAAAATTTACTCCTTATGTAAAAAAAAAAATGGGACATATATGTCCCATTGGTCGGTAAGTGTCAAAAGTATGAAATATTTTTTGCACTGACCAAAGCGAAAAAACTTTCATATGTCTTCTTTCATATTTGTTTAGTTTTTATTGTAAACGAATCGCACATATTGTTGTATTTATTACAGCATACACAGGTGATTAGGAGTGTATATTACTACTATTTATAAAATTGTTATTGTTTTTTCGCTTTTACGAGAAATTTATAACGGTATTTTCTGGTATGTACACTACAATGCAGTTGTAAGAATATCTAAACATCAAGTAAGAATAAAGTTTAGTTTCATTTTGATCGTTGAAAGCAAGACTGCTCATCGGAAAGTTATTGTATATTATTTTATCACGGCTAATACAGTGTGTACGGTATGAAAAGAACTCGGCGTTTTTGTGTAACTGATGATGAAATAGTACAGTTTCTAAATGCATCAGCAAGTGAAGATGATGAAAATCAGTTTGATTTGGATGACGAGGACATGAGTTTTCTTGAAAACGACATCAAAGACTTAGATACTGATGTCGAAATTGAGATTGAAGATGTCCTATCCTCTGAAAAACCATCAACAAGCAAAGCGACTGTGGCTCAAGTATCAAAAAATCAAGTTCCACCCAAGTCTGCCACTTTTCTAGAACAACAAGTCAAACTTAAATGGAGAAAACCAAGGGATAATTACGTCGCACCAGAATATGTAGACCCAGACTATGAATATGGAAAGGTTTTACTACCAAATTTGGAAGCCAATGATGAAGTACCAGAGATCTCAGAAGTTTTTAACTCTGTTTGTGATTTTGATACTCTAATAGATATGATCATTCAACAATCAAAGATTTATTGTGAACAAAAGGGCACTGTGTATTCTATAAGTAAAGATGAATTGAAGGCGTTTTTCGGAATTATCTTTGTAATGTCTATACACCGATTACCAGAAACCAGACTTTATTGGTCGACATTACCAATATATTCTGTACCAATAGTTTCAAATGTTATGACTCGTTCACGTTTTGAAGAAATTCGTTCCAACTTGCATTTTGCAAACAACGATGGACAGCCAACCCGTGATGATCCCTCGTATGATCGAGCATATAAAATACGACCTGTTTTAAACCATTTTAATGTTGCATTCGGGAATGCTATGCGCGAAAGTAAACGTCAGGCAATTGATGAGCACATGGTGAAATTTAAAGGTCGAAATGTAATGAAGCAATATATGAAGGATAAGCCAATATCTTGGGGGTTCAAATTATGGTGTCGTTGCGAATCTAGCACTGGATATTTACATAAAATTGATATTTACACGGGAAGAAAAGAAATGAAGGAAGTTGGCATTGGTGAATCAGTTATCTTGAAGATGGCTTCCGGTCTTGAGAATTTGGGCATTGAGCTGTATTTTGATAATTTTTTTAATAGTCCTTTGCTATTGCACAAACTGAAAGTTAGTGGAATTCGAGCTTGTGGTACTCTACGACGTAATCGCGCACAAATGCCTAAATTCGACGCAGACAAAACATTTAAACGTGGCGATTTTATAAGCTTCGAATCTGATGGAGTGACAATTGTTAAATGGATGGATAATCGAGCAGTTCATATGGGCTCCAATTTCTTAAATCCGAATGATACAATAACTGTCAAAAGGCGTCAAGCTGGATCAGCGGAGAGAATTATAGTAAAATGTCCTGAAATGATATCTCAATACAATAAAGGAATGGGAGGCGTAGATGTTATGGACCAAAGAAAGGTAATTTGCGGAGCAAAAAATATATATATATATATATATAGTATATGAATATACACACTTATATAACTTATTTACTAAAAAATGCTTTCATTTCAGTCATATTATGAATTCAGCCGGAAGTCGAAGATCAAATTCTATCTTCGTCTTTTTTTTGATTTAGTTGATTTGGGAGTGCTAAATTCCTACATTGTTTATGAGAAATTATCAACAAATAGCTCATCTCCATTTTCAATTTCACTCCTGGAATTTCGTGCACAGCTAGCCACACAGATGATCAATTCTTTCTCCAGTCGTAAGTATGAAATTAGCTCAACGCCGCGAGCTGGATCCAAACGAGCAAAACTGACCACGAACAATGTTCCATTATCTGGCCACTATCTCACCAGAATGGATAGCGGAGGGCGAAAGCGTTGTGTACTTTGCACCAAAAAGGGTATTGACAATCGGACAAACTCAATTTGCTTCACTTGTGATAAACCCTTTTGTTATACCAAAGAACGAAATTGTTTTGAAATCTACCACAAATGACTTTTATGATTATTTTTAATTTTTCAAAATGAGTTATTATTTTTAGTTTGCCGTTTTATTTCCAAAATGCCCAGTTTTTTTTAATGAAATATTTATGAATTAATGATTTTTGTTTAACTCGATTAAAATAAAAAAAATTTAAAACTAAAAAAAAATTTCTTTTATTTTTACATTTGTGGACCAATGGGACACATGTGTCCCATTTTAGTTTTAAGCCCCCCGGGAGAGCTATTGAGGCTAATTATAAGTCGTTGTTTATTCTGGTTACATCAGGCATTGGTACATATAATACGAAAAGGTAACATAAGTGAATAATTTAGTTTCCGAGATTTGAGCAAACAAAAATTAAAAAAAACAAATCACAAATTTTTGATTTTGAAATGACCTTGAAATGAATTTTGACAAAAGAACCTAAACTTTTAGATAGTTTTAAAAAGACACGTTTGTTTTTTACTGAATAAAATTTATTTGGCAAAAATTCGTTGAAAAATGTGGCTGTAAGAGGAAAAAAACCAAATGGGACATATATGTACCATTGGTCGTCAAAGGGTTAAATTCGGTACCAAGGTCTGATTTAATTGTATTCATCCTTCCATAAATTAATATAACGTTTTCAAAAATTGCCTGAGCTACCGTTGTTGCATTTTTATCAGGTATAGGAATAGTGATAAGATATTTCGTAAAGTCACACAGTAAAGTTAAGGCATACTTATTTCCATATTTTGAGTCCGGTAATGGACCAATTGTATCTAATACTACGATATCGAAAGGTTTTATAGGGGTTGGTGTCAGGATAAGTTTCTCTTTCGTTCCGGTTTTCACTTTATTCAAGCTACACTCCCTACATTGTTTGATAAATAAAGCTATGTCCTTTGTCATATTTTTCCAATAGAACCTTGTTCTTAGTTTTGCGTATAGTCTTTTACGTCCACAATGTCCTCCAACAATACGATCATTGTGATACGTTTCTAAAAGTTCTTTCCTTCTGTCCTCATCTTTTACAGTTTCAATAGGATCAACTAATATAATATCTAATGTTGTTAAAATCTTGTTACCATGGTTTTTAAAATCTTGAATAGAATATAAAGAAAAAATTGGGTCATCTTTCGCCAATTCTGTTGTAAAAATGTTATTATTGTTGGCTTCTTTTTGGAGCCTCAAAAGCATCTTATCGAAATTCGATGTTTCGTTAACAATAGTAACACCTGCTACAAGTTTAAATTTGTTGTACATTTTGAAATTAATGTTCGTTAGTTTTCCGTTGGTGTAAAATAGTTCTGATTTTATTTTTGAAATCTTCTTGTTAAATTCGTTGGAAGTTCTTTCATAAACTTTTAGATCTATATCTCTATCAGCATTATGTCCAGTATTCCCATTGTAAACCTTGTTTGGCCTTGACATCGCGCGAGTTGTCATTGCTAACACTTTTGGTTCTACTTTATTCTTAAATTCCTCAATTGAAATACGAGACAAAGCATCTGCTCCTACGTTATTCTTTCCCTTTATGTGCTCTATTGAAAAGTTGTATTCTGAAAGTTTAAGTCTGATATTTGTCAATTTCGAAGATGGGTCCTTTATATTGAATAGGTATACCAGTGGTCTATGGTCTGTCCTGACGACAAATTGTGTTCCATAAACATATGGTCGAAAATGATTTATTGCAAAATATATTGCGAAGAGTTCTTGCTCTATGATTGGTTTCTTTTGCTCTGCACGACTGAAAGATTTAGATGCATAGTATATAGGTAAATCGTTACCATCAAAATTTTGACTTAAAATTGCCCCGCAACCAACCTTTGAAGCATCCACTGTAATTAAAAACTGTCTGGTGAAATCTGGAAACTGAAGTATTCGTGGAGACATTAGTTCCGCTTTTATATTCTCAAAAGATCTTTGACATTGTTCATCCCATATAAAGTTAACTTTCTTTCGTGTAATATTATTTAATGGGGCTGCTAGAGAAGCAAAATTAGGGATAAACCTCCGATAATAGTTTGCGAATGCTACAAAACGTTTAACAGCATCTTTATCCTTAGGAACTGTGTATCTTTCTATAGCTAAAACCTTTGTGTTATCTGGTAAGAGTCCGTTGGCAGTGCATCTATGCCCAAGGAATGTCACTTCTGGTCTAAAAAAATTACATTTGTAAGGATTAATCTTTAAATTGAATTTCCTTAATGTATCGAAAACTTTAATTAAATTGTTCAGATGATGTTGTTTGCTACAACCGATTACAATGATATCATCTATATACAAAAAAGCTCTGTTTGCCTCAAGACCCGAAAAAGCTATTGACATCATCCGTGAAAATGAATTTGGGGCCACGTTTAATCCAAAGGGTAAAACTTTCCAGCGGTATGTGCCTTGGTCAGTACTGAATGATGTTAAGTCTCTTGAACTTTCGTGTAGTGGAATTTGATGAAAACCTGAAAACAAGTCAATAACCGAAAAATGTTTCGCTCTTCCCAAATTGTCAAGTATGTCATCAATCCTTGGCAAAGGGAACTTATCTGCTATCAGATTTTTGTTGATGGCTCTAAAGTCTACACACATCCGATATGATTTAATGTTGTCTACACTCTTCTTCGGTACTAAAATCAATGGGCTGTTGTATTCTGACGTACTTGGCTCTATTAAGTCGTTGTCGAGTAAATTTTGTACTTGCCGTTTGATTTCCGTCCTTTGTGAATATGGAAGACGATAGTTTTTAATATAAACAGGATCATTGTTTCGAAGTCTTAATTTTTGTTCATAAAAATTGTTTGTAGTCATTTTATCGTCCTTCAATGTAAAAATATCAGCGTACTCAGCACATATGGGCATTAACTCATCCTTGACATAATCTGGCATTTTGTCGGTAAGAATAGTTTCTAAATTTTGCACACGTTCGTAACAAGCAGAAGTTTCGTTTATTGAGTAAATAAAAAATTCAGAAAGTTTCTCAGTTTTAACGTCATAGTTGTGAATGAATTTCATCTCATCAGTTGTATTTAAGATACGCAGAACAGGAGTTTTGGAATAAACTATACATTTACTTACAAGTACACCCTTACATACCTCTTGACAATCTACAAAAACTGGTTCACTAACATCCGTTAAATGGAATTTCCTAAAAACTTCACACCTTGGTGGGACAAAAAAAGAGTTTGCACTTAAGCCATGGAAAATTGGAATGATTATTCGTTTGTTTATATGAGGAGCGAAAAAAGAAACAGTCATTGTATTGTAATCAATCTGGCACTTATTAGCCTTCAAAAAATCTTTTCCTAATATTCCATCAGATGGAATGTTAAAATTATCTGAAACAATATGAAAGACTTGTGGTATCGAGCAGTTTGAAACTAGTATTTCTGTATAAATTGTACCTAACGACCTTGTAGTATTTGGTGTTATACCAACTATGTTTGCTGTATTGTGTTTATTTACTATCGTATTATCCTTTAGACAAGAAACTTTCAAAATTGATATATCAGCTTGAGAATCTACTAAAAAGGAATTGTTTTTAAATGATGCTATACATTGAAGGTTAATGAAATCTGAAAAATTTAAATTAAAACTATATACTGATTTTGCGCCTTTTTCTTCGGCTGAACTTAGTTTTGCTCTTCCCCCAACATCTCCTGCTGAGGGACTTCCGCGTTTAAAGTGCGAACGGTAGCTCCCTGTGAACGAAAATTGTTTGATGGTCTGTGACCACGATTTGAGTTGTTGTGGTATCCACCCCGATTATTATAATTGCGCCCCCGATTATTGTGACCGCGATAGTTATTGGAACCACGAGAGTTGTTATAACTATTGTTACCACGATAATTGTTATGATTATTTTGACTACGATAGCTTTGTGAATTGTTTCTATAAAAATCTTTATAATTTGAATAATTTTGGTTGTTATCAGAAAATTGCCTTGATACTCGCGTTGTCAACACTTGCTGCTCCTTTCCTGCTTTAGATTCTTCTACAATAAGTTTCGCAACCACATCCTTTGGTTCTTTAAAAACCGTAGATGCCAGGATTGCCTTTACAATATCGGTTTTTGCGTTGTTCCTGCATATGTCTACTGTTTGTTCGATCGACATTTCCTGTGCCTTTTCTTTAGTTATTCCCTCTATTACAAGCGAACGCTGTAAAGCATCTGCTAATTCCTCCACTGCCTTTGAAAACTCGGTATAGTTATTATTCTTGACATGTAAAGCTGAAATTCTACCAGCTATAACTTTAGAATTGTCGGGCTTAATTCTACTTTTAAGGGCATTCTTTATTTGTTCCACAGAAGTTATCTGTTCAGGTAAAACTTCCCTAGCTTTTCCGTCTAGTTTTGATTTAATAAAAGAAATAAAGCAACTATTCAAATTAGGGGAAATAAGTTCCTCAATCAAATTGATTTTGTCGAGAAATGAATTGAGATTAAGGGGATTTCCATCGTAATTATCCCTAATGATGTTAGAACACATCGAGATGAATTTGGTCTTTTCTTCTACGGACGCCATTTCAAGCCTATTAGTGCTGCTAATATTTTCTCTGCCTAGTTTTATGTCGTTAGTAGATGTTTCCTGTTCGTCACTGTCTTGTGTTTCTGTCTCTGAATCTAAATTAGATAAAACGTTCGGCTTTACGGTTTCAAATAAATTGACACCAAGTGAAACTTTTATTTTGCAATCTAGTTTGCAAAAACATTTTACCAATATTTCCCTGCAATGTGATATTCTATCATGAATGATTAATCTTAAATTATCAGGTAATTTTTCGTTGTATTGTACAGTGTATAACAAAATTTTATTATAAGTTTCGATAAGCAAATTTACGTATTCATTGATCTTATTTTGGTTTGTAGAAACAGGACGGTTTTGTAATATCCTTTTCTTAATTTTATTAAAGTTTGATAGCAACTCATTAAATGTTTCAATTTTAAAATCCGATATGTTAGACATTCGCAAATTTCATTTCGAAATTAATTGTGGTTCAAAAAAAAAAGTATTAAATGAATCATTTATTGAATGACACGTTTGAGTTAACGACAACATAAATTTGCTTTGTAAGGTATTTTACTTCATATGAAATAAATTCATATTTAAATCAGTGTTTATTTACAAAATAACAACAAGATTCTTTGTTTTGTATGTACTCGTGTTTGTTTTTGTTATTTTTTCTTTTTGTTTTTATTTGACAATTTTCCATTGTTTAACTTTACAACTGGAATACTTGGCATAGGTATGTACGACAATTAATTAATAAATATAATAATTAATAATATTATTTGTGGTATAACATTTTTATTTATAACAAAAATAGTTATTATAAAACAATTTTTATATAATATAATTAAAATTTATTTTATATTTTACATAGCATGTTGGTCTATACTTATCACCACCACTGTTACTGCTGACATGATGTATTTGCCCTCTACTTCGCTTTTGTTTGAACTCTGTTGCACCAAAACAGCTTACTTGGCTCTTATTTACTTCTTCTTTTGGTTGTTGCTAGTGTTGTTAAGCTATTTGTTTTGCTTGTTTTCGTTTCGTTGTTATGTTTTGGTATGATTTTTTTTTTTACACGTGTAACGAGAAATGTCACGGTCGCCATGTAGCGTAAACTTAAACACAACTGGTTGGTATGATAGTATTATGCAGATTGCCTCCAGCTTTATTTGTTCTTTACTTATGTCTAAGAAGTTAGTCATATGGTGATGTAACACCAGGTAATATATGGTGCATTTGCATTACACCTACCTTAGTAATATGGTGATGTAACACCAGGTAATATATGGTGCATTTGCATTACAAAGGTAATATGAGATGCAAATATTAATAGAACTGGACCACTACTTATACACAAAACAGTCATGTTACTTGCTAACGCCAACGATATCGAATGCGAATATTACGTGCAGTGATTGCCATTTTTAAAAAACATCAAAAGAATCTGCCAAAGCGGATCTAACAATAAATTAAATTAAGCCCAAGTTGATGGTTTTAACGCACATTACATCCAGTTAACTTGGACAGACAGTGGAAGCTGGAAACTGCAACTTTGAAATAGTCAGCAACTTAATCTACCTCGACACTGTTAATAATAAAACCAACAACATAAGTTTTGAAATAAAAAAAAAAATAAAAATATTGGCCAATAGATGCTACTTTGGAGTGAGTAAACAGTTTAAAATCAAAACCAACTCTCGGCATACGGAAATCACTCTCCACAAGACACTACTCAGGCTTTTATATGGCACTAAAGCTTGAGTACTTACGAAAGCAGATAAGGTAGTGCTTAGAGTCTTCGAGAGATAGAGAGTCTTTAAAAATTCTTAGAAAAATCTATGAAACTATTCAACGTTTACGTTGGCTATGAATGAAGATACTCCAGCAAGAAAATCATTTAAATCAGGTGATGGACGGGGAAGACCAACTCTAAAATGGTAGGATTAAGTGGAGGAAGACATTTCGTATGTTGAATGTCAAAAACTAGAAAAGATACGCAGAAGACTAAAGCGAGTGGGAATCGGTTCCACATTTGGCTAAAGGATCAAACTTTCTATAATAAGAACTTGGTAAAGGTAAGTAAAGTAAATAGTTTGTGGGATTAAGAACGGAACATACAATCGAAAAATTTTGTAAAAAGTAAGGAATAATTGTGGCATGTTTGTAAAAGAAATAAAAGTAGCGTTTGAATTCCAAAACGCCTATTCCGGGATGTGACTTGTATTTGATATAATAAACTCATAGGCACCATTACGAACCTGGTCTCTAAACCAAAAAAACTGTCAATTTTTACACAAACTTGAATACAACAATACATTGTTTTACATTAAAAGAAAACGTAGACATCTACCCAGGCGGGTGGATGTTTACGCCATAATCGACTCAGAACGTGATTATGAGTCATTCATTATGTTTGAAGCTGGTTCTTGAACTATTACTTTTGGGAGTTGCAAACTTATTCATAAACGCATAATACTTCTAGCATATGTGTGGTGTTGTACTTGTGTTAGTTATTCAGCCAAAAACTTTTCAATATCTTATATATAAAAGAACAATTTTTTTTTGTTAGTGACACCGCTTATAACTCAAGAACGGCTGGACCGATTTTAATGAAACTTGAAAAAAAGACATACCCGATATCTGGGAATGCGTTTTAGGCTTATTTATTTTTTGAAATTCCGACTGGGCGTGGCACCTCCTATACAAATTGAACACTTTTTTCACATACCTTAATACCTTTTATAGCTGAAGTCTCCAAATTTGGTATAGGTAAGTTATTTACTGATATGCATAATTGAGTTGTTTATGGGCGGAAACAAATAAATGGGCGTGGCACCTCAAATACAACGAAAAAAGTTTTTTGCATATATTTCAATAACTGTAATAGCTGAAGTTTTCAAACTTCGTACGAATGTTTATAGTGCTAATATGCACAATTGAGCTTTGTATGGGCGGGAAAAAATAAATAGGCGTGGCACCTCCCATACAACGAAAATAGTTTTTTGTATATATCTCAATAACTGTAATAGCTGAAGTCTCCGAACTTCGTATGGATGTTTATAGTGCTAATATGCGTACTTAAGCTTTGCATGGGCTGGAAGACATAAATGGGCGTGGCACCTCCCATACAACGAAAATAGTTTTTTGTATATATCTCAACAACTGTAATAGCTGAAGTCTCCAAACTTCGTACGGATGTTTATAGTGCTAATATGCAGAATTGAGCTTTGTATGGGCGGAAAAAAATAAATGGGCGTGGCACCTCACATACAACGAAAAAAGTTTTTTGTATATATCTCAATAACTGTAATAGTTGAAGTCTCCAAACTTCGTACGGATGTTTATAGTGCTAATATGCATAATTAGGCTTTGCATGGGTGGGAAGAAATAAATGGGCGTGGCACCTCCCATACAACGAAAATAGTTTTTTGTATATATCTTAACAACTGTAATAGCTGAAGTCTCCAAACTTCGTACGGATGTTAATAGTGCTAATATGCATAATTAGGCTCTGTATGGGTGGGAAGAAATAAATGGGCGTGGTACCTTCCGCACAACGAAAAAAGTTTTTTGCATATATCTCAATAACTGTAATAGTTGAAGTCTCCAAACTTCGTACGGATGTTTATAGTGCTAATATGCATAATTAGGCTTTGCATGGGTGGGAAGAAATAAATGGGCGTGGCACCTCCCATACAACGAAAATAGTTTTTTGCATATATTTCAATAGCTGTAATAGCTGAAGTCTCCAAAGTTCGTACGGATGTTTATAGTGCTAATATGCATAACTGAGCTTTTTATAGGCGGGAAGAAATAAATGGGCGTGGCACCTCCCATACAACGAAAATAGTTTTTTGTATATATCTTAACAACTGTAATAGCTGAAGTCTCCAAACTTCGTACGGACGTTTATAGTGCTAATATGCATAATTAGGCTCTGTATGGGTGGGAAGAAATAAATGGGCGTGGCACCTCACATACAACGAAAAAAGTTTTTTGTATATATCTCAATAACTGTAATAGCTGAAGTCTCCAAACTTCGTACGGATGTTTATAGTGCTAATATGCATAACTGAGCTTTTTATAGGCGGGAAGAAATAAATGGGCGTGGCACCTCCCATACAACGAAAATAGTTTTTTGTATATATCTCAACAACTGTAATAGCTGAAGTCTCCAAACTTCGTACGGATGTTAATAGTGCTAATATGCATAATTAGGCTCTGTATGGGTGGGAAGAAATAAATGGGCGTGGTACCTTCCGCACAACGAAAAAAGTTTTTTGCATATATTTCAATAGCTGTAATAGCTGAAGTCTCCAAAGTTCGTACGGATGTTTATAGTGCTAATATGCATAACTGAGCTTTTTATAGGCGGGAAGAAATAAATGGGCGTGGCACCTCCCATACAACGAAAATAGTTTTTTGTATATATCTCAACAACTGTAATAGCTGAAGTCTCCAAACTTCGTACGGATGTTTATAGTGCTAATATGCATAATTAGGCTCTGTATAGGTGGGAAGAAATAAATGGGCGTGGCACCTCACATACAACGAAAAAAGTTTTTTGTATATATCTCAATAACTGTAATAGCTAAAGTCTCCAAACTTCGTACGGATGTTTATAGTGCTAATATGCATAACTGAGCTTTTTAAAAGCGGGAAGAAATAAATGGGCGTGGCACCTCCCATACAACGAAAATAGTTTTTTGTATATATCTTAACAACAGTAATAGCTGAAGTCTCCAAACTTCGCACGGATGTTTATAGTGCTAATATGCATAATTAGGCTCTGTATGGGTGGGAAGAAATAAATGGGCGCGGTACCTTCCGCACAACGAAAAAAGTTTTTTGCATATATTTCAATAGCTGTAATAGCTGAAGTCTCCAAAGTTCGTACGGATGTTTATAGTGCTAATATGCATAACTGAGCTTTTTATAGGCGGGAAGAAATAAATGGGCGTGGCACCTCCCATACAACGAAAATAGTTTTTTGTATATATCTCAACAACTGTAATAGCTGAAGTCTCCAAACTTCGTACGGATGTTAATAGTGCTAATATGCATAATTAGGCTCTGTATGGGTGGGAAGAAATAAATGGGCGTGGTACCTTCCGCACAACGAAAAAAGTTTTTTGCATATATTTCAATAGCTGTAATAGCTGAAGTCTTCAAAGTTCGTACGGATGTTTATAGTGCTAATATGCATAACTGAGCTTTTTATAGGCGGGAAGAAATAAATGGGCGTGGCACCTCCCATACAACGAAAATAGTTTTTTGTATATATCTCAACAACTGTAATAGCTGAAGTCTCCAAACTTCGTACGGATGTTTATAGTGCTAATATGCATAATTAGGCTCTGTATAGGTGGGAAGAAATAAATGGGCGTGGCACCTCACATACAACGAAAAAAGTTTTTTGTATATATCTCAATAACTGTAATAGCTAAAGTCTCCAAACTTCGTACGGATGTTTATAGTGCTAATATGCATAACTGAGCTTTTTATAGGCGGGAAGAAATAAATGGGCGTGGCACCTCCCATACAACGAAAATAGTTTTTTGTATATATCTTAACAACAGTAATAGCTGAAGTCTCCAAACTTCGCACGGATGTTTATAGTGCTAATATGCATAATTAGGCTCTGTATGGGTGGAAAGAAATAAATGGGCGCGGTACCTTCCGCACAACGAAAAAAGTTTTTTGCATATATTTCAATAGCTGTAATAGCTGAAGTCTCCAAAGTTCGTACGGATGTTTATAGTGCTAATATGCATAACTGCGCTTTATATGGGCGGGAAGAAATAAATTGGCGTGGTACCTTCCACACAACGAAAAAAGTTTTTTGCATATATTTCAATAACTGTAATAGCTGAAGTTTTCAAACTTCGTACGAATGTTTATAGTGCTAATATGCACAATTGAGCTTTTTATGGGCGAAAAATAAATAGGCGTGGCACCTCCCATACTACGAAAGTAGTTTTTTATATATCTCAATAACTGTAACAGTTGAACTCTTAAAACTTTGTAAAGATGTTTATAATGGTAATATGCATAATTTAGCTGTGTATGGGTTAAAATCTCCAAATTTTGTGTAGATGTTTACGATGTTGATGCTTACAATTAGGCTGCGTTTGGGCGTGAAGATTATAATAGGCGTGGCACCTCCTTTACAAGAAAATATCTTTTACATTTATGTGTCAATAAATGTAACAGCTGAAATCTCCAAACTTAATATGGGTATTTATTATGTTAATATGCATAACTAAGACGAGTATAGGCAGGAAGTGAACTATGGGTTTGGAACCTCTATTAGCATGGAAATATTTATATGTGTATCTCAATAACTGTAACAGCTAAGGTCTCCAAACTTTTTGGTGTGGCACCTCCCATACAATTGGAATTTTTTTTACATGTACTTCAATAATTCTTATACCTAGAGTCTCAAAATTGTCTATGTATGTTTATGTTTGCTAATATACATAATTGACGTGAGTATAGAAAAAAAGGGAATAATGGGTATGACACCTTCCATACAACAAAAATGCTTTCTTATATAAGCCTCAATAACTATAAAAAAAAAAATTCAAAAACGTGTTAATATTTTTCTTAAACCAGTTGAACGCAATTAAATTTATTAGTTTAAAAGTAACAGAAATAACCTAAAAATTGCCACTAAATGTTTATCCCTTTTTACCCCCCCCTTAGGATCAAAATTATTAAAATTTTATATTCATATTTTTCGAGATCTGTCGAACGCAATTTCAAAATATAATTTGAGCCCCTTTTTCGGTTCCGAAGGTACAAAAGTGTATAAAAGCTGTTTCAAAATATGGGTTTTTATCCTGTCTCGCCTCTGGTGGTTTAATATTTCAAAAAAAGTACTAAAAAGGCATTCATAACTTTGAAACCTGTCGAGCGTAAATTAAATTATAATTCTATCTTTTTTTAGTTCAGAAGCTAAAAAATTAACCAACACATATTTCAAGCCTTGCCCTAAGCATTCAGGCTATGCAATAATGAATCTGTCTGTCAGATAGTCTTTAACGCAATTTTTTTCTATACATTGTTTTGTAAGCACAACAAACATTTAAAAAAATAAAAAAAATATTTACAAGTGGCGGATAGGGCTACAAAATAATGAAGCCATTATAAACTGAACTGTTTGTGAAGTTTTTCTTGGTAATAGCTTCCCATGATAAAATATGCAATATGCTACAGATTTCTATTCACGTTTTATCAGGAATTTTCGGTAATTATCAAAGAAACAAACAAAACATGTTAATAACGTTATTGACACGCTATTAACGATAATATTTTGTGAATCATGTGTGTTTAGGTAAAAATTCGTTTGCTGATTATATATATTGTTAGGCAATACGTGTTCGGAGATACTCGATGCTAGATGTATTCAATGAAATGGCAAAAACGAGGCTTGCCGCATGCACACATTATTATTTGGTTATTTGAGAAGTTCGACCAGACCAGAAAGGTGATATTGAAAGTGCCGAGATCCCTGATCCTGAAACAGATCAAGAACTACATGATGTTGTAATTACATATATGATTCACGAACCGTGTGGCACCATCAACCCCCAATCTCCGTGCATGGTCGACGGCAAGTGTTCCAAACATTATCCACAAAAATTGACGGCGGAAACTATCACTGGCAATGACGGTTATCTACTGTATCGGCGTTGATCGCCCAATGACAACGATCAAACTATTACAAAGAACAACAGTTGGACTGCGCTATATTTGCCACTTCTTTCCAAATCATTTAAGACAGTTTGCAATGTTGAATATTCTAATTCAGTGAAGTCGATCAAGTACATCTGCAAATGTGTCACGAAAGGCAGTGACTTAGTTGTTTTTAGCATCCAAACCTCCTATGGCAACGATGAAATTACGCGTTATCAAGTTGGGCGGTTTGGCGTATAGTCTCATTCCCTATTCACGAGTGTCTTCCCACTGTTGCACATTTAGCAGTGCATCTGGAAAATGGCCAACGATTGTATTTCACTGCGGCAAATATTGTTCAACGTGCTGAAATACCTCCAGCGACAACATTGACAAGTTTCTTTGCTGTTTGTCAAAGCGACCTGTTTGCACAAACTTTACTTTACTCGGAGATGCCACGGTATTACAATCGGAACGCTTCTTCAAAAAATTTTAACGTTGAAAGAAAGGCACTATGGTTCCTGGGCATCCGGATGTGCGTTCAAGTGATGCTCTTGGTTGTATTTATTCAGTTCATCCGAAGAATGATGAATGGTTTTATTTGCGGTTGTTGCTGGTGAATGTTCGTGGTCCAACATCATTTGCAGCGTTTCGTACTGTTAATGATATAGGCTGTCCAACTTTCGTGCTGCATGTAAAGAACTCAATTTGCTTAAAAACGATACTCATTGGGATACGACAGTCGCTGAGGCATATACGAACATTAATGACATGCTTTCCGTCAAGTCCAAGCCACCTGTGGAACAAATACAAGGACAATGTGTCATTTTACATCAATATCGTGTCAGCTAGAGAAATGCAATTCTTGAAGTCAATGCGAAGATGCATAACCTTATTAACCTTATTTTAAGAACCTAAATTTTGGTCTGGTACTGACTGGACTAATATCAATTACATAATTTTAAGATCTGAATACATGTTGTTAGTTCGCATTAGCGAAGATTCAATAATAATAATATGAAGAAAAAAAGATGCATAACCGGGCATTGCTCTTAGTTGAAGACTTGTGTTACCTTATTTGCGGCAGTTTGTTAGTCAGGTTAGGACTGCCAGCACCAGAACATGAAATGAATGAGCTACTAAATCGACAATTGGAGCGTGAACGTGAATACGATCGACATGAGTTGAACCAATTAGTTCAAACCAATGTTTCCATCTTAAATCTCCAACAGAAGGAAGTCTATGATATAATATTGAAGGCAGTTGATGATAGAAATGGTAGTTTTTATTTCCTGGATGCCCCCGGTGGAACTGAGAAGACATTCGTCATGTCATTGATTTAAGCCACTGTTCGTGCGAGATCCAACATTGCTGCAGCGGTAGCTTCATCTGGAATAGCGGCCACATTGTTAGAAGGATGCCGCACAGCTCACTCAGCGTTAAAATTGCCATTAAACCTTCAAAATAAAGAGCAACCGACACGTAACATTGCGAAAAACTCCGCCATGTCCAAAGTTTTAGTAGGGTTTAAAATCATTATCGGCACAATGGCACAAAAGACGTGCAATAGAAGCTCTTAAAAGAACACTAAAAGATCTGCGCAGTGACTCAAGATGTTTTGGAGGTGCAATAATTTTACTGTCTGGTGATTTCCGCCAAACACTGCCAGTCATTCCAAGATCGACGGCTGCTGATCGAATGAATGCTTGCGTTAAATCCTCAAGTCTGTGGTGTTTTACAAAGATACTGCAGTTGACAGAAAACATGAAAGTTAGATTGCTCAACGATTTATCAGCTCAAGATTTCTCCAACCAATTGTTGACTATCGGTAATGGCCGTATTCCCGTGGACGAATCAAACGAACTGATTTCGTTTCCTCAAAATTTTTGTAATTGTGTATCGTCAAAAGAAGACCTTATCAAGAAAGTATTCGCCAACATAATTGCTAACGGGAAGAATTATGACTGGTTAAGCGAACGGGCAATTTTATCAACTAAAAATATAGATGTGGATGATTTAAACTATATATGTAGTTCAAAATCAAATCAAACTATGCATTCTTTTAAATCTATTGATTGTGTAACAAACGAAGATGAAGCCACTAACTATTCAACTGAAGTTTTAAACTCCTTGGATGTACCTGGCTTACCACCGCACAGCTTACAACTGAAGGTAGGCTCGGTAGTTATCGTGCTTCGAAATTTAAACCAACCAAAACTTTGCAACATACACGCAATTATACTTAGAGGAAAATTCAAAGGTGAAGAAGATCTCATTCCGAGAATTCCGATGATACCAACCGATATGCTTTTTGAGTTTAAGCGAACTCAATTTGCTATTCGTCTTGCATTCACAATGACGATTAAAAAATCACAAGGACAATCTTTGAGTATTTGTGGTCTTAATTTGGAGAATTCATGTTTTTCTCATGGCCAACTATACGTTTCATGTTCACGTGTGGGCAAACCATCTACTTTATTTATACTTGGCCCGAATTAAAAAACAAAAAATGTCATATGTCACAAGGTACTGCACTAAAGGGAACTAACCTCAAGCAAATACAGAGCTTCCTTATTTTTGTAATCTTTTTGAATTTTTGTTTTCCTTATAAATATATTTCAATAAACTATTTGACTAAATAAGCTTTGTATTTTTTTTTAAAAATCCATATATTCAATGATTGTTAGGTGGTACGAAGTTCACCGGGTCAGCTAGTATTACATATATGTGCCTCTATAATTACTCTATTTCTTACCAGGTAAGCAAGAATTTTGTGAGGAAGCTATTAAATTCATTAATTTGTTTATTCTTATTCGTTATTTCATTATTTTATTTAATAACATTAAGATCGCTTTAATAAAAAGTAGTTAAATTTATATTTTTTTCGATGATTTGCATTAAATTTACAAACAAAAGCAAAAAAAAAAGTATAAATCTTAAAATAAAAAGCATTTGGTAGTTTCTTTGAAATTCCAAAGTGTAAACTTTGTCTAAATTTTTTACTTTTCTTGTATTGCATTTATCATAGTTAAAAGGACTTATAATGGTTTCACCATTTGCTATGTAACATTCATATCACCCGCTAAATAAAATTCATGTAAATCGTTTTTTTCTTAAACAAGTTGCCAGATCATATGCTTTGAACTTATGAAAACTTTGTTTTAAGACAAAATTAAATTATTACTGTGGAGCCTAATTTGGTTGTACAATTAAAAACATTTTTTAATATCTAAAAACAAAATATTTTCATGAAAGTATTGATCCTTAGTTGTGACTCTTTGCATATCATATTAACGGTCGTGCCTAATTATATTTGCTAAATTTAGAACATGGCTGGCAACCGAAACCAATAACGGTATCGGGGGCATTCCACCGTCACGTGTTGGACAAATTCAACTATTTTTTAGCACTTATTTTACATACAACTTCTAATTGGTAATTCAGAATTCAATTTTTTTTCTTTTATTAATTAAACTGCGTGGTAGTCTTCAATCTTACATCGAACTTGTTTTTAATAATTCAGAAAATATTAAAGAAAAAATTAAACAAACTTCGTCACGTGTGGGACAGCCTGAGTCAACCAACATTTAAAATTGTAGTGTTTAAATCCAAATTTCAGCGAATCAGTTGCACATAGAGAAAAGATGTCTAAGAAAGAAATTACAACTAACAACTACGCTTTCTTATGATGGTAATAAATTTTTAATAAAAAAAATATTTATAGGTAAAAATTAACTTTTTTATTTCGTCACGTAAGGGACAAATGGCGTCACGTAAGGGACACAGTTGAAATTATTTTTATAAAATACACAAAAATCAAAAGTTAATTGCAGTTTTGTCTACAGATAAGCTATAACTTTGCAGTCCACAATATTTTGATTGGCCTTGATGAAATAAAAGTTTGAAATTCCTCTAATGGCATGGTGATTCGGATTAAATTTTTTCTCAGATTTTTGAGGATAGCACATAAATTACCTGGGTTTTTGAAACTAATTAAGAAGCCAAATAAGCAAAAAATTTAGCTGACTAAATGACAAAATGTTTGCTTTGGCTTATCATTCTCTCTCATACCAATCTCCTTATATTTTCGCCGATTCCATCTATTATACCCTTTCCATTAGTTGTAGCAAAATATTTGCAAAAAATGGCTTTGCGTACTTTGCGCTCAGCATTGATATTAATTTTACCATATAGCGGTTTTTCAATTCTGATGTCGAGCCATTGCTCCAAACTATTTCCACTAAAGGTAAATCTTCATTTTTTGTATTTACTAAATCGAAAAGCTTATTTAAAAAATAAAAAAATTCATTTTTGTCTTTAAAATTCGCATCCGAGCACATAAGGTGGAGTAAGTGCGGGTAACGTTGTATAGACTGGTATTGTGGTATTGTAAGTTTTTTCTTAAGCTAATAATATAAAAATAACAAAAGCAGGCTAAATATATTGCTGCTCTCAGAAAATTAATAAAGCAATACTTTAATTAATATTTGCAAGTAATTATGGGAGTCAGTTGCAAGAAATCGTTTTGGTGTGTGATCGACTTTTTTTGCTGGTGGAAAAACACAAGTTTTTCCTTAAACGGCGTGTCCGCTATGTTGCAAGATGTTTCGAGCTAGCGGATTGGGATGATTTTCCAGCTTATTAAAGTACTTGTCCACATATTTAAGGATTTCGCATTTTACTTGTGGAACTTCTAGTTCCTTGGATGTTGCTGCTCTTAACATGCCAAGGAGCACCAGTTATTATTCTTAGAATTTTGTTTTGACGGCGTTGAATCTTTTCTATGTTAAAGGCGGAAGCAGTGCCCCATACTTGTATCCCGTAGCACCAAATTGGTTTAAAAATTGAGTTGCAGAGCAGAAGTTTACAATCAGGACGTAACACAGAGTTTCTACCAATTAGCCAATGGATTTGGGCTGTTTTAAGTTTTAATTGTGACAACTTTTCATCTATGTGGAGCTACCATGTGAGGCGGCGATATAAGTGAATGCCAAGATATTTTGTTTCAATACGTTGATGCACCGTATGGTTGTTAATAAAAATTGGGGGACACGTTTCCTTGCGTAACGTAAATGTAACGTGGGTGCATTTTTGTTCGTTTATTTTAATACCCCATAATTTTGCCCATTTTTCTACTTGGGATACGTGATGCTGCAGTTGTTTCGAGGCCTCTTTAGGGTCTTTATGAATACTGAGAACGGCGGTATCATCAGCAAAAGTCGATATATGAGTAAAATCGTCACGAAATTAAAAGTGTGGCAATCTAAAAAACATATAGGTATACCACATTACCCGCAATTACTCTATGCTTGAAAATTTACTTCGTAAAAAGTTGCAGCTTAAACAACAGAACACTCGTTCGCAACCATAGTGCGCTTTGAACTTCATTCTGGTATTCACAAGCGAAAGGCATTGCAAAATCAATTTGAAGGATACGTACACCTTCATTAAGTTTTTTTTTAATTTCATCGCCTTGGATTTTTTTTAAATTAACATGTTTCATCACAATATGAACTGAATTCAGTTTGTCTTTCAGTTCAACTTAACTTGTTTAATGGGTTGTCAAACGTAATTTATTATCTGAATTTTTCCCCTTCTTTCCATATGCAGACTTATGCTTAAGTCTATGGACAGTAATAGTTTTTTATTATCAGAAAAAAGTCACATTAATTTTTCCAGCACTTAAAATCTAAATAAAGATCACATAAATTTTTCAGCAACCAGTCGTTACAGTAGTTTTGTTTGTCTTCATGTGTTATAAATTTGCACTGATCTGAAGGAGTATTTTTTATGGGAAGCACATCTTAAGGTCTAAGACTACAAAGTTTTTAAAATTTTATTTCTATATTAGGATTAAATTCCGTAAAAATGCAAAAAGCTTCCCGTAGATACATAGTTAAATAATTCTTCCAACGCCTTTCTTTAATTCCATTTCCCCAAACCACAACCAAAGCATTTGCGCCTGGACAGGTTTTTACTATATCTGGACGGTAATAAAAGGCTTTCACATCCTCGTATTACGAGTTGACATTTGACATGTCCAAGTTTGAACTTTCGGCTGGAGCAATATTCAATTTAGGCGCGTATTTGGTTGTTGTCGCTCTTTTTTTGCTTGCCAATTGAGGAAGGGCTTTTAAAGCCTTTTAAATAGCTTTCGATAAAGTTTGTTTGGACTTTTAAGAAGGTTTTGGTACTAACAGAAGGTCTGTCAAAATTTTGACATCGATTTCTTTATTAGGCCCTTTGCAGGCTTTTTTTACATTTTTCCTTAACTTGCAAAGTTTTTAAATCGATTTCTGAAATACTTTCTCTTTTTCGCTTATAAAGCTCACGTATTCTTCTCTATCAGCTAGGGCTAAAGGTTGGATCATCTTTCTTACGCTTTCCGCGAAGTTTCCGGATATGTTCAGTACTGGTGGAAGGTTGTATTTAAGTCATATTTGGATAAGCCACAAATGTAGTGCAGTAAATTACAAATATAGTTTGTAGATGGCAGAAAGATTGAAAGATTTCAGATATGTTAATTCTTGGCGTCACGTGTGGGACACTTTTTATCACGAAAGAAAAACTATTTGCTAAGTGTTTAAGTGCAAATTTTTTTGTCAGCTTTTAGACCACCAAAAGTTAGCTGTAAACAACAAAAATCAATTTGTTTAGTTGACTTGCCTTACAGTTATTAATAAAAAAAGGAAAACGGCGTCACGTGTGGGACATAGAAATTTACCTTTGCATTGTAATTACTTTCTCGGGAATGAAGCACTTTACAACAATTAATATTATACAGTTTAATACTGCTCACCACTCCCTTTAACACAGAAAAGAATATTAGTTCTAATGTGAAAAAAAGTATTAGAAGCGACCTCTCAAAAAAAGGTGTAAAATGAAAAAGAAAAGCTAGATTCTTTATACTCTCAAACAAATAACGGTATTAATGAAAATAGTGATCTACTCGTCACGATGAATGTCAATTTTTTTGAGATGAGAACTTAATCTATCTATGTAGATGCAAAAATATAAAAAAAGTCAATGTTTGTAATATTGTTCAGATTTCCGTTTTTTCATGGAATGCTCCATCGGTATTGGTACCGGTATTAAAAAATGTATCATTGCAGTATCGATATTGGTATAAAGTAGATTATTAAAACAAAAAAAAACTGAGTGCCTTCTTGTATTTCATTTAAATAACCTTTTATCAAAATATCATGAAGGGGTTCATAAAATGCGACTCAGACGTTCATAAAAATCAGGAATTTTTCTTTTTCCTTGTTCTGCAAAAATGTTAATACATTTATGTTCTTGTCGAATTTGTGTATAAGAAAGATTCTTTTAACAACTTGCTGCAGAGTATGTTATTTTTTATTTTTTTTATTTCTTGTTTTCCAAAGTTTTAACTTAAGAATTTGTTTAAACTTTTTTTGCATTCGTTTCTTTTTTTAGTTTTTTTTCTGTTTGAGTAAAATTTGTTTCCATACGCATAGCAAAATAACCCCATTATAAGTGAAGATTTATGCAAAGTTTTTAAAAAAAATATATATTTAAGGTTATTGCAGTGATATACCTTTTTGGCTTAAAAAAATTGTTGATTTGTCATGTTGAAATTAGCTTTAGAGTAAGAAGAGTTTTTAACTGTAAAATCTAAGGAGATTCACACTACTAAATCAACTTATTTCACTTGAGTTTTTTTTTTAATATAATTATGACTACTTACGATATTAAATTAAACATTACCTTGAAGCGCAGAATGCTAATTTAATTTACTTGGTCGTGCATCATAAAATGAAAAAAATTAAAACAAAATTTTTCCAAGTGTAATTCTTTTAAATAGTTGCATTTCTCATGCCGCTATCTCTTATAGTAGAACATTTTGTTTTTATTTCAAATAATTTTTTTATTTTAATTATTGGCTGTTCCTGCTTGCTTTCTGCTGATATTTCAGTTATAGGTACAATAATCTTTTTTTTTGAAATAACAATTGTATAAGAAATATTTTTAATAGATTGGTGTCGCTAACGGGCCCACAGAGCTTAGACTTCAAAAAGTTGATTTAGAAACTGGGTAACCGTACATTGATTAATCGTTTTAAATATAGGAGCTAAAGAAACCAAAATATTATGTTTTATTGGTTACGTTTTTACCTTCTACAATTATTTTTTTATTCCATTTTGATAATAAACCGGCTCTTTTTAATACAAACAATAAAATCACAAATCAGTACCGAATTCCAAATTTTATTATTATTTACACACTTTGTTTACAATACAGGTTTAATTACTGATAATCAGTTTAGTTACTTTAACACTTTTTATTTCTAAAAGACCCAATTTTTTAACTTCTTACTAACCGTTAACAGAGACTTGCTGCTATATTTTTAAACTAGTTTAAATTAATTAAGCTATTAAATATTTTTTAAAACCTGCCAGAATCGATATTCAAAGACTACTAGTAAAATGTTTAGTAGTTTACGTTACATCTAAAATTAAACTTTAAGCTATGCTCAAAAATATTACGCAAAACTTAGACTGGAAACCTTATTTTGATACGAATAAATAAGTAGCGCTCTTCGGGATATTTTATATTACAAAAAAACTGTTTATCAAAAGCAAGGAAAATTAAAAAATTTTAAAAATTTATATAACTTTAGTGCATTACACAATAAGAGAAAAATGACAATGACTATTTAAGAAGAAGAATTCTTCAATGTAGATTGCAGAAATATTCCGATTTCAATCTGGAATTTTGGTCAGAAAGATTAACGTTTTCGCATAAACTCTTGACTTGCTATCGTATTTTGAAATTTAAGAACGTGAGCTTAAACTTTGTGAACACATTTTTAAAATCAAAAACGTGATCTTAATTTAAAAATTGTTTCTTTGAATTTAAGAACGTATAACTAAAATGAAGATTTATTGCTTGATTTTTTTCAGAAATTAACCATCAATGAGAACGTGTAGTTTTTAAATTGTATAACGCTGAACGAAGAAAGAAAACGAATTGCGAAAAAAAGGATAAAAGAAATTTCAAATTATTATAATAAGCAGTTAAAAATGGAAAACCAGAACACCGATTAAATGGTGAGACAATTTGTTACCAATAGCAAGTGGAAGTTATATATTGATCAGCATGCTGGAGGAAGTTGTGTCGGAGTTTTTAGACGGCGCTTAGTTTAGAAATCTTCTAAAAATGTTTAAAATGGATGGTATGTTATGTGGTATATTCTTGTGAATATGACATAATCATTACGTTTCCTTTTTGTTTTTTAGTAACTCCAGTAAGAAGAAAAAGATCCGATAGAAGCGAAACTACTTTAATAATTATCTAAAATTTTTGGTTAATTGACTTACGCCAACATTGTGAAAAAAGTAGTTCTTGTCAAAAAACATTCATTTCAAAGTACAAAAGTAAAGTTTTTTGCCTTTTTTTTTACCACTTAAAGTCCAAAATTTTCTAATAGAACCAAAAATATTTTAATATTTTTTGAGATATGTTGGCCTAACTTTTTTGGTTAAAAAAAGGTACAAAAAGTGTCTAAAAGGAGCCAAAATACAACTTTTGATTTTTTTCGGCTTTGGGGATTCTTAAAACTTACAAAAACCAAAAATGTATACATGTTTTCATAAAGACTTATTGAGCGCAATTAAGTTAAAACGGACCCAGCAGGTACAAAAATTTAATTTTAGTTCCTAAAAGGGAACCCAACAAAATATCCATATACATATTTAGAGACCTCATATTTAGTAATTAGTTTTATTTGTTTTTTTTTTTTTGACAAAAATGAATTCTCGCTGGAACGGCTTAGTTGATTTTAAGATCCTTAAATTTTTTTCAAGCACATTAGTATCGATATGGAAACACTTGTGTTTCTTTTTTTGTAAACTTCGATTTTTTTTTTACCTTCAAGAAAGGCAATGGCCAGCTTGCTATGTTTTAAGCGGACACACTGCCTAAAAAGACAGACACATATCTCAAAAAACGGTGCATGCAAATTGGAAAGAATATTCGAAACTCTTTAATTTCCATGGTTCTGAAACTCTTAATGTGGCAAAATACAGCCAAAATTTTAAAAGCTTGTTGAAAATTGATTTTCAAAAAAAAAAATTTGTTGGAGTTTATGTTAGAATATCAGTAACTTTTTTTACAAAATTTGTTTAATGGAATGAACATCCTTTGTTATAATTTGAAATGGATTATTTTGGCTGTACACCACAGACGAATTGTTGTTACAAAAAGAAATAGAGACGAATATTCCGCGTTCTTGAGAAGTGTATCGCTCCATGGCTTGTTCACTTGTATTCTGCACCTGTCTTACTCACAAATAACAGATTTGACATTGACCGCCATTTGCAAAAATAAAAGCATCTTCCAATGGGTGATTGCGTTTTGCCCACCTTGTACAAAAATCACTTTATTAAATGGCAAGGCTCAGATTGCACAGATAAAACGGTTTTGATTCAAGATTAGTTGATGTCATAACATTTCCTTAAAATTAAAAATTAGAACAAAAAATACGATTTAAATTTTTTTCTTTGTAAAATAATGTAACGTTTTGTAATTTATTATTTCTTTAAAGTAAATGGAACCTACATATACTCTCATCCCGAAAACTAAATATTTTTTTCTGCAAAAATTAAGAGTCAAATAAAAACGTAAAACAAAAATACAAGAAAACTAAAGAAAAACGACAAAAGTTTTTGTTTTGCATTATTAATGCATTTGAATGAATAAAAAAGTAAAAAAAAACCTAATCGTAGAAATAAATTTGGGAAAACTTTTCAACATTTGAACTAATTTTTAACTATTATTGGTCTGATAAAAACAACAGTCCCATACTAATACATACAATATTTATGTAAACACGAATATATTTTAAAGTTGTAAAAAAAGGCTAAAAACTGCAAGGATGGCATTGAAAAACAAAAGCTATCGAAGCTGTAAAAAAATTCACTCCATTCCTTATTTATAGTTTTGTATGTTTGTTGAGTCTGTAGTGCTAAACAAAACGAAATAACTTCTGATATAAGTTCCTGTTTGAATTTTGCAAGTGTTTAAATACAGATAAATTTTAATTTGAACCAATTTACAAAGTATTGTGGAGAAATATATTGAATACCAAAATATAAAAATTTAATCCCTATCGAAAAAATAAATTTTTAAAATTATTAAAATAATTCAATTTCAAATCAACCAACACACGGGTCGGTTTTGGTCTTTTATTTCTTCTGAATTTATATAAATTATTGTATAGACTTGGTGTAACCAACGTTAATGCAATATTAAAGGTCAAATAACATCAAAACAAGTAAGAGCGCTATATTCGGCTGTGCCGAATCTTATATACTATTCACATTGGCCTTTTGATAACATACCCAGCGAATTTTAAAGTTCATAGAAAATTGTCCAAAATTTTAACGTTCGTATGGATAATAGAAATAGATGAGAAAGCTTTGAGGTCGACAGTAATAAAAGTTTTCGACATTATTCATATTAAAAGTAAATAAAAGTGGTTAATTTTTATGGGATGTTCTAGTCCCCCCTGCTCCTCTCCAACTTTTTTTTCCAAAATGTGTGAAATATTTTATTATTACTTTTTGAAGAATAAACGAAGTCGATAGCTGTTATAGTTTCCGAGATATAGCGTATCAAAAATTTCATAAAAATTGTTAATTTGTATGGGAGCTACCACCTGTTTGCCAAAAAATTTTTTCTTCAACGCGTAAGTCTTGATGTCCAATGACTTTTTGTGGAACGTTTGATTTTGATATCTGTGATAGTTTCCGAGATATAGCGTATCAAAAATTTCATAAAAATTGTTAATTTGTATGGGAGCTACCACCTGTTTGCCAAAAAATTTTTTCTTCAACGCGTAAGTCTTGATGTCCAATGACTTTTTGTAGAACGTTTGATTTGGATATCTGTTATAGTTTCCGATATATAGCGTATTGAAAATTGAATAAAAATTGTTAATTTGTATGGGAGCTACCCCTTGTTCGCCCCCCCCCCCCCCCCCCCCAAAAAATTTTTTCTTTAAAGTGTAGGTCTTATTGTACAATTACTTCTTGTAAAACATCTTAATTCAATAGCTGTTATAGTTTCCGAAATATAGCGCATAAAATATTTCACCAAATTTCTGCAATTGTAAGAAAAATACCACTTCCCCTGATCCAATCTAAAAAAAACTTTTTCATTGTTTAGGCCTCTACGTTAAGAGTATTCTCTCCGAGTTTTGTGGCAAGAGTGACTATATTTACTGAGATATACAGGGATATATGCACGGATTTTGTCCTAAAAAGATGGGTTACTTTGGGTTTTCGCTTATATCTCGGTCAATAGTAAACCGAGTTTGCTGATTTTTAATATTGATTGTCTTCAGGATATTTTTAATAGTTTGACACCATTGACGGGCCCGTATCTTTTTATTTGACTCCGGAAACTTGATTTCAAGAGACGGACAGACGGACCGACGGACATCGCTAAATCGGCTTCCCTATCTATAAGGACCCAGAATATATATACTTTATAGAGTCGCAAATGGATAATAAAGGAATTACAAACGGAATGACAAACTGATATATACCCTTATGACTATGTGAAGGGTATAATAAGAAACATTTTTTAAATAATGTTATGGGTAAACTTTCTGTACATTGTGATAAACATAGTTGTAAGATGTAAATATTTTTACTCAAAATATTAACAAACAATGAAATTATCTTAAATTCTAGTTATGTTCTATTTTAGTAAAAAAATCGTGGTCATTCTGTGTTTTCATAATGTATTCTTATAATGAGACCTCAAATTTTAGTCTTGTACTGACTGGACTAACATCAATAACTTAGTTTTAAGATTTAAATTCCTATTGCTAGCGAAGATTCAATAATAAAAATATGAAGAAAAATTCTTTATTCTTAAAAAATTTCATAATAATTTACATTCAATTGTTTAAAATAAAAAGTTTAAAAAATTATTTGATTTGGTTTTGTCTGGAATAAATATCTTAAGTTACGAAAATTCTTCCTATTCCAAAACAAAATTGTAACAATTCTATTAATGGGCTTAGGCCAATTTCCTTATTTTCTAACGTAGGAGAGTTCTTTTAAAAAATAGTACGTTATAAAATAGATGTAGGTCTAAATAATTCATACTCTACTTAAAAACAGTATGGCTTGATATTAAAAAAATCTTTTGATAAGGCCTGCCGTAATGGTAGTTTATTTAAAATGTTAAAATTGATGATTATTCATTTTTTTTGATGACGTAGTGTGCGGTGTTCCGCAGGGCACCGCATTGGCGCCTGCTTTGTATAACATTTGAATTAAGTGAACCCAAAGGTATACTTTATACGGATGACTTACTTCTTTATGCGCATAATGAGTCACCTTAAATTATAATTCACAGTGTTTCAATTCTTTCCAAATATGTTGATTGATATTATTCTAATTGGGGACTGAAACTTAATTCTTCAAAAAGCAATGCTTTAAATTAAAAAAAATGCTTCTGGGAAGAGCAAATACACTATTGTTCCTGAGTCCAAAAATTTTAATTGGTTTTAAATGAATCCGAAGAACTATTTAAAGATTAAATAAAATATCCTGGAGTGCACTTAAACAACTTAGATCAGCTAAGCAATTTTAAATCTGGAGAAAACCAGTTGGGTCAAGGGTGCTTTTTTTAAACTTTTTAATAGGAAATCTATGCCAGTAAAGACAAAATTTCTTTTGTATAAGACCATTCTTTCTATATAAATTACAAATATTGCTTAGCATTTTGAAAAAAATTTAACAGAACAATTTCAATTATATTTTTATATATGTTCAGGCAAAAATTTCTTCTATTTCCATTTGTGCTCTTGATTTAATAAGGCGTGTTGTAGAAAGACTGCAATATTTTAAAAATAGAGTCTTCTGAGCAAGAAATTAGTTGGTTCAATACGAAGTATCTTTTACCGATAGGTGCCTAAGAGGAACCGCTGTGTAATTCTTAGTCAGAACTTTTACCAACGTACAACTCCTGCTGTTTATAGGGGTAAATATTTATTTATCATTTTATTATTATTATTTTTTATATTTTTTATATAATTAACACAAAAATTATTTTTTAATTAGTTCTAAGTTATAATTTTGAGGTTTTTGTTATTAGCATTAAGTTTGCTAAAAGTAGATTTTACTCTACCAGTGAGTGAAGGCTAATGCCGGGTCATATTTATAAATTTATATAATTAATCCTTTGTAATTAAGGTAGGCTAGTAGCAGTATCATTACGTTTTAGTTTAAATGTTCTTAATTGAAGGTTTGTAAATATTCTTAAATGAAAAAATTAAACTCAATAAAGTAACTTTTAACTAACTGTTGCCGTTTTTTTCAATGCCCATTTGTATTGTCAAAAAATAGAATTATTAAATAGATTTAGTACAACATTTTTGTTATAAAAATTTTAGTTTTAAGTTTTTTTTAAAGCTTGGTAACTAATTATATGAAAATTTTTTATTAGTTATTTAGCAAAAAGGGTAACCTGTGTTTCTGTATCTCTAACAATACTTGCTAACTTACTAGGTGAGTAAAGGTTTTGCTGGGAACTTACAACTATGATAATAAACATACAAATATAGTTGTTTACGAATCTCGGTTCGTATTCGTAATGTGTAAAGTATTTTGATTTTTATGTTGCGTATACGCTTTGAGGTTCATACGCAAGTATAAACGTACTACAATTTTTAAATAACTATATATATAAATGTTTATAGGGGGTGTTATTTTTTTCGATTTGGTACTCCAAAATCTATTTTATTTTTTCTAATTGTTCTAATAAGTAATACTTTAGCGTAAAAATGACGTTACAACCTTCGTGAGGCTATTCTAATAAACGCATCGCGCACTAAATCAGTTAAAAACTCCAAATCACTATTTTAAATTACAGGTTTAAAAAGTCTGAGTTTAACAGTAAGAAAAACTATCTCAGAATAAAGTTTATTTAAATGCTAGCAAAATGATTTGGTTCTGGCTAAGATTTAGTATGCGATTGCATTTCACCGAAAAAAACACACAAACTTATTATCATATTAACAGCCAAATTTTATATACAACTAGCTAAGCCCCGGTGTGCTTCGCTACCCCAATCATAGTAAAATTATTAAAATATGTAAACAAAAGAATTTATATATTTTTTAATTTATTGGTTGCCTCACATAAGTTGCAATAAATAATAAGTCAGCCCTACTGTTAACTTAGCACATAAAAATTGGAAAATTACCAGGCTTACAGTTTTGGAGATATTTAGAAAGCTTTAATAAGCAAATATTATTTATAAACTTCTATATATAATCTTAGCCCCTTATTAACATATTAACATTTTTTGGTAACCTGACGAATGCAATTTAAATTATGTTTCTACCTTCATTGGTTTTAAAGTTACGAAAAGTACTAAAATATAATTTTAACCTTTTTCCCCCCTAAGAGTCCAATTATTCAAAAAAGACCCAAAAACGTACTCATATTTTTTAGGCCTGTCGCATCCAATTTGAATTATGTTTCTATCTTTATTGGTTGAAAAGTAACAAAAAACGCATAAACAAATTAAAATATATTTTTAACCCTGTTTTTCCCTTTTGAGTCTAAAATTAAAAAAGTACGAAAAACGTAATAATATTTTGTTAAGACCTATCGAACGCAATTTGAATAATGTTTATATCTTTATTGGTTTAAAGTAACAAAAAATACCAAAATGAACAAAAAACTCCAGATACCTGTCTGTTTATTTCTTAAGGAAAACGCAAAACTTTTTAAATTTTGTTTCTATCTATCAGCTATAAATTACAAACATACATACATACATACATACATACATACATACATACATACATACACACATACATACATACATACATACATACATACATACATACATACATACATACATACATACACACATACATACATACTTACATACATACATACATACATACATACATACATACATACATACATACATACATACATACATACATACATACATACATACATACATACATACATACATACATACATACATACATACATACATACATACATACATACATACATACATACATACATACATACATACATACATACACCCCTTCTTTATATAATAGATAGATACAGAGATCACATTTTAAATATTTTTCAAAAGAAGTTCAAACTTCTCTTATATTGTTATATCCAAATTTTATTATGCTTTTGTGCAAATTTTTGTACCTCACCAAAGAAAATGGTCTGAGACCCACCTCCAATTATACCGATCGACACAGAATAACTTCCTGAGTCGATTAAAACCTGTCAGTCCATCCGTCCGGCTGGGAGTTAGGCTGAATTCCAAAACGCAGTTTGCTTTGCATTACACATTTTCAACTTCTTCCCTTATACACTCCCTACAATTTTGACAACGTTTTTTGCTTCCAGGGCATTAATATAGCTGCAAACACTCATTTGGAAGTAAAAGATATTATCAAAAACCTCATCTTTGCTTTCAGGAAAAACTTGAAATTTTGTGATGCAAAGCAAACTGCGTTTTGGAATTCAGCGTTAATATATGTATTCTTGTAAACAAAGTAAAGACCGCATTTTTGCAGATATTTCGATGAATATTGGAACAGATAAGTTTTTTGGCATAAGAAAAAAGCATGTTGTTTGTGGTGATGATCAGTTAATTTTTCGACAGAGCTCCCATACAAATGTCCTCCCGGATTAAGCGTTTTGGGCTATAACTGGCTTAAATATGTTCTTATCTTCACATAGTTTTGCACGTTTGTCTATCTTTATGCCACCAATTTTTGTACCGAAAATAAACATGATCGGTCTATTTTTGAGCTTCATAAAAATCGCAACAATAGAAGAACCAGTATGAAAACTTACATTTTTGTGGGCGCTGCAATCCTCAATTTTTGTCCTTTAAAATTTCGGAATTAGAGGCCTTCTATATGTGTGCCAATTTTAAAAAATCAGTGCAATAAAAGAGACAGCATAATAAGTTTAACTTTTATGGGCGTGGCACCGCCCACTTTTTACCTTTAAAATTTTAACTTTAAAAGCCGCTTATGTGCGAACTAATTTCCAAAAATCGGTCTGGAAGAAGAATTTAAATTATGTTTCTATCTTAATTGATTTTAAAGTTACAAAAAGTACTAAAACATAATTTTAACCCTTTCTTGCCCTAAGGATTTAATAATTAAAAAAGTATCTAAAAACGTACTCATATTTTTTAGGCCTGTCACACTTAATTTGAATAATGTTCCTATCTTTATTGGTTTAAAGTTATAAAAAACGCATAAAAAAATTAAAATATATTTTTAACCCTTTTTTCACCCTTTGGGCCCAAAATTTAAAAAAAGTACGAAAAACGTAATCATATTTTTGTAAAACCTATCGAACGCAATTTGAAAAATTTTTCTATCTTTATTGGTTTAAAAGTAGCAAAAAAGTACCAAAAAGTACCAAAATATAATTTTAATCCCTTTTTTCGCCCTTTCGGACCAAAATTAAAAAAAAAACTTCAGGTACCTGTCTGTTTATTTCTTAAGGAAAACGCTAAACTTTTTAAATTTTGTTTCTATCTTATATACATCAAAAGATAGTAGGTTACAGATTTTTCCCTTTTTGTTCCCTTTACGGGCCCAATGTTTAAAAATTCCTGTGCATTTAAACAAACATGTAAAGCTTAACACGTGTTATAAATTTCATGTATTTAGCTCTACGCGTTTGATCAATATGGCCTTGGGTAATTTTGTTAGGCCATTCATAACCTAACCTTCCCACACAAATGGGCGTATTGTGGGCGTGGGAGCAATAGTTTTCAAAAAAAAAGTAGCCTATTGTTCCTTCCAGACTTGAGATAACTCCCTGTACAAATTTCAAAAAAATCGGCCCACTGGTGTGGCCAGCTATAAAATACAAACATACATACATACATACATACATACATACATACACCCCTTCTTTATATAATAGACTAGCTAAGCCCCGGTGTGCTTCGCTACCCCAATCATAGTAAAATTATTCAAATATGTTAGCACAAAAGAATTTATATTATTTTAAATTTATTGGTTGCCCCACATAAGTTGCAATAAATAATAAGTCAGCCCTACTATTTACTTAGCTCATAAAAATTGGAAATTTACCAGGCTTACAGTTTTGGATATTCAGAAAGTTTTAATTAGCAAAAATTATTTATAAACTTCTATATATAATCTTAGCCCCTTGCTTCCAGACTTTAAGTAACTCGCTGTAAAAATTTCAAAAAAATTGATCCACTGGTGTTAACAGCTATAAATTACAAACATACATACATATGTATTTACATACATACATACATACATTCATACATACCTACATACATACATTCATACATACATACATACATACATACATACATACATACATACATACATACATACATACATACATACATACATACATACATACATACATACATACATACATACATTCATACATACATACATACATACATACATACATACATACATACATACATACATACATACATACATACATACATACATACATACATACATACATACATACATACATACATACATACATACATACATACATACATACATACATACATACATACATACATACATACATACATACATACATACATACATACATACATACATACATACATACATACATACATACATACATACATACATACATACATACATACATACATACATACATACATACATACATACATACATACATACATACATACATACATACATACATACATACATACATACATACATACATACATACATACATACATACATACATACATACAACCTTTCTTTATATAATACTAGCTAAGCCCCGGTGTGCTTCGCTACCCCAATCATAGTAAAATTATTCAAATATGTTAGCACAAAAGAATTTATATTATTTTAAATTTATTGGTTGCCCCACATAAGTTGCAATAAATAATAAGTCAGCCCTACTATTTACTTAGCTCATAAAAATTGGAAATTTACCAGGCTTACAGTTTTGGATATTCAGAAAGTTTTAATTAGCAAAAATTATTTATAAACTTCTATATATAATCTTAGCCCCTTGCTTCCAGACTTTAAGTAACTCGCTGTAAAAATTTCAAAAAAATTGATCCACTGGTGTTAACAGCTATAAATTACAAACATACATACATATGTATTTACATACATACATACATACATTCATACATACATACATACATACATTCATACATACATACATACATACATACATACATACATACATACATACATACATACATACATACATACATACATACATACATACATACATACATACATACATACATTCATACATACATACATACATACATACATACATACATACATACATACATACATACATACATACATACATACATACATACATACATACATACATACATACATACATACATACATACATACATACATACATACATACATACATACATACATACATACATACATACATACATACATACATACATTCATACATACATACATACATACATACATACATACATACATACATACATACATACATACATACATACATACATACATACATACATACATACATACATACATACATACATACATACATACATACATACATACATACATACATACATACATACAACCTTTCTTTATATAATATAGATACAGGGATCACATATCAAATATTTTTCAAAAGAAGTTCAAACTTCTCTTATATTGTTAAATTCAAATTTTATTATGCTTTTGTGCAAATTTTTGTGCCTCACCAAAGAAAAAGGTCTGAGACCCACCTCCAATTATACCGATCGACACAGAATCACTTTCTGAGTCGATTAAAACCTGTCAGTCCATCCGTCCGGCTGGCAGTTAGGTTGAATTCCAAAACGCAGTTTGCTTTGCATCACGAAATTTCAAGTTTTTCCTGAAAGCAAAGATGATGTTTCTGGAAATATCTTCTACTTCCAAATGAGTGCTTATAGTTATATTAATGTCCTGGAAGCAAAAAACGTTGTCCAAATTGTAAAGAGTGAATAAGGGAAGAAATTGAAAATTTTTAATGCAAGGCAAACTGCGTTTTGGAATTCAGCCTTATTAATGTATTCTTGTAAACAAAGTAGAGACCGCATTTTTGCAGATATTTCGATGAAATTTGGAACAGATAAGTTTTTTGGCATAAGAAAAAAGCATGTTGTTTGTGGTGATGATCAGTTAATTTTTCGACAGAGCTCCCATACAAATGTCCTCCCGGATTAAGCGTTTTGGGCTATAACTGGCTCAAATATGGCCTTATCTTCACATTATTTTGCACGTTTGTCTATCTTTATGCCACCCATTTTTGTACCGAAAATAAATATTATCGGTCTATTTTTGAGCTTCATAAAAATTGCATCAATAGAAGAACCAGTATGAAAACTTACATTTTTGTGGGCGCTGCAATCCTCCATTTTTGTCCTTTAAAATTTCGGAATTAGAGGCCTTCTATATGTGTGCCAATTTTAAAAAATCAGTGCAATAAAAGTACCAGCATAATAAGTTTAACTTTTATGGGCGTGGCACCACCCACTTTTTTACCTTCAAAATTTTAACTTTAAAAGCCGCTTATGTGCGAACTAATTTCCAAAAATCGGTCTGGAAGAGGAATTTAAATTATGTTTCTATCTTAATTGATTTTAAAGTTACAAAAAGTACTAAAACCTAATTTTAACCCTTTCTTGCCCCTAGGATTTAATAATTAAAAAAGTATCTAAAAACATACTCATATTTTTTAGGCCTGTTACACTTAATTTGAATAATGTTCCTATCGTTATTGGTTTAAAAGTTACAAAAAACGAATAAAAAAATCAAAATATATTTTTAACCCTTTTTTTACCCTTTGGGCCCAAAATTTGAAAAAAGTACGAACAGCGTAATCATATTTTTGTAAAACCTATCGAACGCAATTTGAAAAATTTTTCTATCTTTATTGGTTTAAAAGTAACAAAAAAGTACCAAAAAGTACCAAAATATAATTTTAACCCCTTTTTCGCCCTTTCGGACCAACATTTAAAAAAAAAACTCCAGATACCTGTCTGTTTATTTCTTAAGGAAAACGCTAAATTTTTTAAATTTTGTTTCTATCTTATATACATCAAAAGATAGTAGGTTACAGATTTTTCCCTTTTTGTCCCCTTTTTATCCCTTTACGGGCCCAATGTTTAAAAATTTATGTGCATTTAAACAAACATGTAGAGCTTAACACGTGTTATAAATTTCATGTATTTAGCTCTACGCGTTTGATCAATATGGCCTTGGGTAATTTTGTTAGGCCATTAATAACCTAACCTTCCCACACAAATGGGCGTATTGTGGGCGTGGCAGCAATAGTTTTTAAAAAAAAAGTAGCCTATTGTTCCTTTCAGACTTGAGATAACTCCCTGTAAAAATTTCAAAAAAATCGGTCCACTGGTGTGGCCAGCTATAAAATACAAACATACAAACATACATACATACATACATACATACATACATACACCCCTTCTTTATATAATAGATAGATACAGGGATCACATATCAAATATTTTTCAAAAGAAGTTCAAACTTCTCTTATATTGTTAAATTCAAATTTTATTATGCTTTTGTGCAAATTTTTGTGCCTCACCAAAGAAAAAGGTCTGAGACCCACCTCCAATTATACCGATCGACACAGAATCACTTTCTGAGTCGATTAAAACCTGTCAGTCCATCCGTCCGGCTGGCAGTTAGGTTGAATTCCAAAACGCAGTTTGCTTTGCATCACGAAATTTCAAGTTTTTCCTGAAAGCAAAGATGATGTTTCTGGAAATATCTTCTACTTCCAAATGAGTGCTTATAGTTATATTAATGTCCTGGAAGCAAAAAACGTTGTCCAAATTGTAAAGAGTGAATAAGGGAAGAAATTGAAAATTTTTAATGCAAGGCAAACTGCGTTTTGGAATTCAGCCTTATTAATGTATTCTTGTAAACAAAGTAGAGACCGCATTTTTGCAGATATTTCGATGAAATTTGGAACAGATAAGTTTTTTGGCATAAGAAAAAAGCATGTTGTTTGTGGTGATGATCAGTTAATTTTTCGACAGAGCTCCCATACAAATGTCCTCCCGGATTAAGCGTTTTGGGCTATAACTGGCTCAAATATGGCCTTATCTTCACATTATTTTGCACGTTTGTCTATCTTTATGCCACCCATTTTTGTACCGAAAATAAATATTATCGGTCTATTTTTGAGCTTCATAAAAATTGCATCAATAGAAGAACCAGTATGAAAACTTACATTTTTGTGGGCGCTGCAATCCTCCATTTTTGTCCTTTAAAATTTCGGAATTAGAGGCCTTCTATATGTGTGCCAATTTTAAAAAATCAGTGCAATAAAAGTACCAGCATAATAAGTTTAACTTTTATGGGCGTGGCACCGCCCACTTTTTTACCTTCAAAATTTTAACTTTAAAAGCCGCTTATGTGCGAACTAATTTCCAAAAATCGGTCTGGAAGAGGAATTTAAATTATGTTTCTATCTTAATTGATTTTAAAGTTACAAAAAGTACTAAAACCTAATTTTAACCCTTTCTTGCCCCTAGGATTTAATAATTAAAAAAGTATCTAAAAACATACTCATATTTTTTAGGCCTGTTACACTTAATTTGAATAATGTTCCTATCGTTATTGGTTTAAAAGTTACAAAAAACGAATAAAAAAATCAAAATATATTTTTAACCCTTTTTTTACCCTTTGGGCCCAAAATTTGAAAAAAGTACGAACAGCGTAATCATATTTTTGTAAAACCTATCGAACGCAATTTGAAAAATTTTTCTATCTTTATTGGTTTAAAAGTAACAAAAAAGTACCAAAAAGTACCAAAATATAATTTTAACCCCTTTTTCGCCCTTTCGGACCAACATTTGAAAAAAAAACTCCAGATACCTGTCTGTTTATTTCTTAAGGAAAACGCTAAATTTTTTAAATTTTGTTTCTATCTTATATACATCAAAAGATAGTAGGTTACAGATTTTTCCCTTTTTGTCCCCTTTTTATCCCTTTACGGGCCCAATGTTTAAAAATTTATGTGCATTTAAACAAACATGTAGAGCTTAACACGTGTTATAAATTTCATGTATTTAGCTCTACGCGTTTGATCAATATGGCCTTGGGTAATTTTGTTAGGCCATTAATAACCTAACCTTCCCACACAAATGGGCGTATTGTGGGCGTGGCAGCAATAGTTTTTAAAAAAAAAGTAGCCTATTGTTCCTTTCAGACTTGAGATAACTCCCTGTAAAAATTTCAAAAAAATCGGTCCACTGGTGTGGCCAGCTATAAAATACAAACATACAAACATACATACATACATACATACATACATACATACACCCCTTCTTTATATAATAGATTATTTTATTATAAAATATGCACTTACAACTTAAATTGTAAATACAGTAAAGATTTTTATTAACAGCCGTTGCAAATTGATTTTTGAAAATTCTAAAAAGATGTAGAAAAATTTTAAAATTCATTTAAATATAACTGGCTCAACAAAAAAATTTAATACATATTTATTTTTAGCGTATTTTTGAACAATTTTTATTTCTAAAATTTCCTTTATAATTTATCAGGCTAATTGGTTCAAGTTTATTGTGATAAGATGCTGCCTTCATACTCATCTAAATAAAGATGAATAAGGCAAAATTAAAGTGGTGAGATGAAGAATAAATAAAAGAAAAGGTGTTGCCGTGATGTAAAAAATGGCAGGCCGTAAATTTCGTTCTAACCCAAGAATTAATAATTGTTATGAGAGTATGTGTAAAATACAAATTAGTATTTCCGTATTCAAATTTCAATTAAAACTTGGGTTAAATAGAAGATATTTACTACCAATGCTCAGTACCGAACAAAGAGTGCTGATGAGGAGTTGTAGCGGGCTCTGAAAATGCATTCCACTCGGCTAGTGTCGGGAAACTAAACTTTTTCTGAATATTTCTTCAATGAAAATCTTATCACAATAAACTTGAACCAATTAGCCTGATAAATTATAAAGGAAATTTTAGAAATAAAAATTGTTCAAAAATACGCTAAAAATAAATATGTATTAAAATAACACTAGGCATGGTGTAAAAAAATATGTCCGCAAAGTTAATAAAACATGTTCAACAACTCGCTGACGACTGATCGTCAGCAAAATACAATTTAAAAATATAACAAAAAGCGAGACCAAACTAATGCATGCAAAAGCATGCTGCCTTCATACTCATCTAAATAGAGATGAATAAGGCAAAATTAAAGTGGTGAGATAAGGAATAAATAAAAGAAAAGGTGTTGCCGTGATATGAAAAATGGCAGGCCGTAAATTTCGTTCTAGCCCAAGAATTAATAATTGTTATGAGAGTATGTGTAAAATACAAATTAGTATTTCCGTATTCAAATTTCAATTAAAACTTGGGTTAAATAGAAGATATTTACTACCAATGCTCAGTACCGAACAAAGAGTGCTGATGAGGAGTTGTAGCGGGCTCTGAAAATGCATTCCACTCGGCTAGTGTCGGGAAACTAAACTTTTTCTGAATATTTCTTCAATGAAAATCTTATCACAATAAACTTGAACCAATTAGCCTGAAAGGAAATTTTAAAAAAAAATTAATATTTTAAGTTCATAGTCAAATAATTTTTTCTAATTACCATTTTTGCTGTGCAAGGGTGATTGAGAGAAATTTTAAACTGGTAAAAACTCAAGCAGTTTAAGACACTAATGGGCCCACATATATTTCAGAGTATATAAAAGTTATATCTAATGCAAGGATAGAACGTATTGCCCTATACGATTGCGAAGCATCTAATGCATTGAGAAAAGACCTTCAGCACTACAAGTTCTTATAACCTGTTGCATAAGAAAAATTTCACAACATCACGAATAAAAATCGAATAAAAAATAACTCAAACATGGTAAGTCGCGTAAGATCTTTTCAATTTAAAAAATAACTTTACCTTTGTAAACCTTTTATGCACGACGCTCTATGAAATTTTTTTAGTTAATTGCATAGATGTCAAAGTAAGCTGTTTTATAAAAAAGTATTACGTAATATTTTGTCTAAGAAATATTACTTTTGTAATGCAAAAACTGATATAAATTTTCATACAACTCGTTAGCTTGTACGTTAAAATATTTTACTGTCCAATTACGCTGTGACGGGTTTGACCATTTTGCTCAATATTTTGCTTATAACTTAAACGGTTCAAGATTTTAATTTGAAAAAAGGCTACGACTTCCAAAAAATGATATGAAGACACTGAAAGTACATTGTTTTTGCTCACAAAGACCACTTGAAAACGGTGATGGGTGTGACCGTACAAATTTTAATTTAAGGGAACTTTGAATTTAAGATCGGGTTTTGTTAATTATTCTTGAGAACGGGAATATTTTTTTTACTTTCAATAAGGTTAAGTGTTTTAAATCGTATATGACACATGTATATGACATGTATATGACATTTTCATCAAAACGTAAAAAAAATTAAGAGCCGATTATCAGTATGTGATGATTTAACGCTTTTGTGTTATAAATAAAAATATGAACCAATTTATTTTTATTTTATTAATTTTCAAATTTTTTTAGATGCAACTTTATCGATTTTTTTAATGAAGTTAATAACGATAAAATACAAATATTTTGGGCTAAACAGAATTTACTACCAATGCTCTGTGCCGAACAAAGAGTGCTGATGATGAGTTGTAGCGGGCTTTAAAAGTGCATTCTAATCGGCTTGTGTCGGGAAACTAAACTTTTCAAAATAATTATTTAATAAAAATCGTATCACAATAAAATTGAAATAACTAGTCTGATGAAACATAAGGATATTTAAGAGATCAAAAATTTTTAAAAAAAATTCGCTAAAAATTTGATATTTCCCCATTTTTAGCCCTTTAAGCTTTAAATCAGATTTGCCGGCTTTTTACTTAAAAACAAGTTCTCTTGCAAATAGACATTATTTTCATAAAGAATCTCCAAAGCAAAATTTAACTTTTTTGCATTTCTATGTATATAAGTTTAGGTTCGTACGTACTTCTACTTAATTATTTCTCATAGTTTTTTTTTTTTAAATTCAACTCTATCTATTATGTACTTACTCTTAATTATCATTATCATATCATAAAAAACATTTTCATTTTTTGTAAAATGTATGTATGTATATCGGTGTGTATATTAATTGATATGTTGATGGCTTTGTTTTTGTTGCTTCTCCTGCTGCTGCTCTTGCATTAGTACTTAATGCAGAGAGTAAATATCTTGGTATGCGTGCTGTATGCTGTTTTTGACAGTGGTTGTTGTTGTATAAGTAGAAAATGCCTTTTTTGTTTTTAATTTATATTTAAAATAATAAGAAAACTGTAGCAGTAATCACCGTCTTATAATAGTTGAGGATGTAGAGTTTTTCAACCAAATGTTGAGGTGTGTGAGTGCATCGATGTAAGACTTGTAGGTAGATATGCATTAAATGTGTTTTCAGAAAGATTATTCATATACAAGTAGCACAGACATTTCAACAAATAATATATTTTGTTGTTTTATTTTAATATTTAACTTTTTTGTTTAACTTTTCGTTTAGGATGTTTATTAATATTTTTTATGTTTTATTTATACGCATCATTTATATACTATTTATTTTGAAGACGTGGTGTTGTACTAATTGAAAATTACATATTTAACATACACATTCGCTTAAAAACAAGAAAGAACGCTTTAATTGGCTGTTTCGAATCTTATACACTATTTACATTAGTCTTTTTATATACTTAGTCATCTGATCTAGCCGAGTTATTTCGTACTGCAAATATTGTCATAAAAATACCTTGTGTCGGGTTTGAACTCGATAGCTCTCCTAGTTTTTGAAATGGTCATCTTTTCAAAAATTTGACGTTTGTGTGTAAAAAAGAAATACCATGTAGAAGGTTTGAGGTAGAGAGTTTAACAGTTTTCACATTATTCGTATTAAAAGTTAAGTAAAAGTTTTTTTATTTGTATGAGGGTTCCCCCCCTTATACATAACTTTTTGTAGAACATTCGCAGTCGGTAGTTGTTATAGTTTCCCAGATATAGCGTTTCTAAAACTTGACAACAATTGTTCATTTGTATGGGGGCTACTTCTTTCCCTGCTTCTATCAAAGTTTATTTTTTCCAGAATGTATGCGTTATTGTAAAATTACTTCTTGTTGAGCATTTGAACTCTATAGCTGTTATAGTTTCTCAGACTAAGCGCGTGATATATTTCGCAAAATTTGTGCAATTGCCCATATTTGCCCATACCTGGTCAATAATAAATCCATTTTATTGATTTTAAACAGTACAATCGCTATTTAAAATCAGCAGAAATTACGAACGGAATGACAAACAATAATATGCGTTTAACACTTTGTGAAGAGTATAATAAACACAAACTGTAGAGCAAATGTATGCACAAAAATTAAAAGAAGTAAAAGAAAGTGCCAAAATAAATGTTTTAAAATGGGGTAAATAGAGCAACCAAGGAAACAGCGGTTTTAATAAAGTTATTCAGGAAGCATAGTTTGGAAGTTGTGTTCAGTTTTCTTCTGAGACATTTTATGTTTTATTTAATATCAAAAAATTACACTTAATGTGATAGTTTGTGATAGTAGGTTGGGCTTATTAACATATACATATGTGATGCTTAAAGTACTTAAAACTTTTAGCGTAGAAACTGTCTCTATTAAAATATGTTATAAATTGCCTGCGAGACAAAAGAAAGTTTTAAGTCGACAATTGCTTTATTTCATCTTCTAATATGATTTAATATACTAAGATTTTAATTTAAAAAAATAATTTTTTGTATCAAACTATAATAAAACTTGTTTCTAGCATGATCATTTAATATATTATAATAAACATATTATTTTTCTTGTAAATATTTGTCATGTTCAATGTTTTTTAAGTTGTTTCTGAATTAAAATTGGCTGCAATACAATTGAACAAAAATAACTTTGCGTAAGGAAATCGCTTCGGATGGTTAATAAAAAAAATCTTAGGTATAATAAAAAAATATTATTTCTTTAAGGGGTGGATTTGATTTGTTAGAACGCTTTCAGTAACAAGTAGCTAGAAATCTTTTAAATTTGTTTATTAGTGTCAAATAATTGAAGGAGATGTTGTCGGCATAAGCGAATAAATTTAAATTTAACCAAAACTTTAAGGATTAATAAAAGTCCATTGTCTCTCTTATAATAAACATTTCATATCAAAACCCTTTAAAACAGTTAGGGGATTCACTAGGTGTCCTATTCGGTCCTATTGTCATATTGTTATAAAATTTCACAATGTTTTTTTTGTCCTTTATACAAAAATAGTTTTTAAAAAATACTACGTCGTTTAATATGCTTATAAAATTGTCACAACAACTCCAAATACACCTGCGCCGAGTATCCAATAGTTGGCAAATGTTTTTAAACCATTGTGCAATATGACAAATAGAACACTTTGTGAATCCCCTAAGTATATGTAATATTTACGACAAAGCGTAAATTTCATTCTAACTCAAAAAAAAATATTGAAACTAAAGCGGGTATCGAATGTGCCTTCATTCATTATTTTTTAATAAAAAATTATAATTATAAAATTTAACTTGAAAGCCTATTTGAAAAACTTTGAATAAATTAAGGAAAATTATTAAAAACTATTTGATACAACACAAGGCCAGGTTACTATGGTAGACGTCTAAAATATGCATAGATATGTGAATTGATATATACAAGTAAACTCAAATAATATATATTAAATGCACTTTTAAGAAAAATTATATTAAAGGAATATTAATTAAAATAGGGTTTTAAAGTATATCGCGTTTAAATATTGCATTTGCAATCATAACAAAACTAATAAAAAGGAAACGAATTGAAGTATCCTTACTTAATACCTCTTATTAGTAAACCACATTAGCCTTTTTTAATTAAAATTATGCTTTAAAAATTTGTTTTGTATTCGCAGTTAATGGGACTTTTCTACATGCAGCTTCAAGTAAGTAAGTGAGCTCACATATAGGAAACACAATATTTTACAAAATTCATGTTTTGCACTTTTTGTAGTTCTACTAAAATGCCTTATTATTAACATCAAGAGAATATGTTTTTCAGATTTCTTTATATATTTTTTTAACTAAAAATAAGTACAAAAATATCGCATTTTCCGCCCTGGAAATACCCATATTCAATTATTATATTTTCATATAAACCCTCGTTCTTTGCTCTTATCTTAATATTTTTCTTCAAAAATACAATTGGAAAATTCACAGCCTTAAGTATATGTAAATTTTAGATTTTAATATAAAATTTGTTTTTCTTTTTGACACAAAAGCAGTTATAGCCCCTAAGACCTAAGAGTGTAAAGAGTTTTTGAGCACAGGTAATATAAAAGGGACAGCGGTTAAATTCTAAATATTGCAAAGGCACTGTAAAGCATGGAGGCGGCAATATAATGGTCTGGGGCTGTTTCTCTAGGTAAGAGTTTGGGCCAATTCATAAGATTAATGGAAATATGTATCGTGGCATATCAAAAGACGTGATGTTACCTTATGCTGAAGAAGAGATGCCATTAAAATGGGCATTCCAGCAAGATAACGACCCAAAACATACGTCAAAAAGGGGTTAAGGAGTGGTTCAAGAACAATTCGATAGAAGAAGAGATCGTAACTTAAAAATCAGCCGAGAAATTTGCAAAACCAAAGACAATTTATTTGAAGCCGCAAGAATAGCTTGGAAAGCAATATCACCTGATATACTTAATAATCGAATATCCTATACGCCTTAAAGATGTGCGTGTGTCATCCAATATAAAGGATTTGCAACGAAATATTAACTTCTATAGTTTTGTTGGTACCTTAAATGGGGGGTGCTTTAGTTAAGTCCGCGACTTAAAAAATTTATTGAATTTTAACTTTTTTTTATTAAATTTTGAATTCCTTAAGATTGTGTTTTTCACTAACAAAGATATAAATAAATAAAAAAATACATTTTAATAACTTTGTTTTCTTAAAAAAAATAAAATATATAAAAAAATGTACTAAGGGGTGCTTAGATTTTGGCCGATATATTTAAAAGTCAAAAAACAAGTTAACTCATTTTTATTTAAATAAAGGAAAATTTTTGTATATTCTTTTTTGGGCAACATCTTAAGGACTTATAATTCGATTATAATGTTGCTCTTTAAACTGTACAGAGAAGAACATGAAAAGGGTATTGGGCAGAATTTTTGGCAAGAAAAAAAGTTTAACTGAACTTACGCGATGAAATTTTTTACGAAATTATTTGCACAAAATTTTTTTTTAAATGACAAGGTGTTGAAGAGTAGTCTCTTCCTTACCCTTTTTGTCTATAAACAAAAGTTTAATGGGGATAGCAGGGCACACTCAACAAGGTAATATTTAGGGCCCAGCTGATAAAAATAAAATTGCCTTTTTACATTACAAATCAAGGCACATTCAACAAGATAAACTCAAGGCGAATTTAAGACCAATTTTTTTGAATTCGCCTTTAGTTTACCCTGTTGAATGTGCCTTGTATTAAATTTTGTATAAAATTTTAAATTTTTCTGACATTTCACCGTTCAAATATAAAAAGAAAATGTAGAGGGCGAGTTTTTTGAATTCGTCTTGCTGTTACCTTGCTTAGGGTACGCTTGAAAATAGTTTCATGAAAAATTTCATCGTGTTGGTCTTGTATTTGCTTAAATTTTTGAATTTAAATTTTTATCATTAAAGAAGAACTACTTAAATGATAAAACTGCTCAAATTTTCTCAAAAACAGAGGGATTTTATTGCCTTGAAAACAAAACGCATTATCCTTTTAAAATAACACTTTATTCCAAGTGTTCTTAAGACATCCTTTAAAAAGGTTTGTTCATAAATAGTGGCATTTTTCATTTTGTAGCTATTTAAACTGTGAAGCAAAAGCGATTCATAATTTGACTGTGAATTGTGTAAGTGCAGCAATCACGTTTAAAATTTCTAAATTTTGTTTTTGATTTGTTTTTTTTTTTTTAATTTTTGTTGTCTCTGGTACTGATATTGTGTTTTTTCTACTTAAATTTCACTACTGCTGTTAACGACAACGACTTTTGCAATTTTTCTTTCCGTTTCCGGTTGTTAGGTTTGTTACATTTTATTTTTCACTTGTTTATCTTTCTACGTTACTTGTAATGCGTAGCATTGCTGTTATCTTTTGTTGCAATAATATACACAAAAACAAACATTAAAAAAAGAGAAAATATTAATGAAAATATTAAACAAAATGAAAAAATATTAAACAAAATAAATAAACAAAACAACCGAACTTGGTGACTTCTTTTGAGTGAATTTTTTCAGATGTTTTTGTTAACCAAATTGCAAAATAATTGAAGGACACTGCACAAACTATGTGTTTATATGATATTTTTTTAAGTTTTTTTTTCTTTTTTCTAGCTATTAGCAGACAGTCAAACAAATGCGAACACAAACAACATTGCTTTTGAGCATTCGAATTCACAAACTCTCACAGATATAAAAAATACAAACTCGTGCAACTGGCAATCTGTAGATGCTTCACAGAATAATATTCAATTATAAGCAGCAAATGGTAAAATGAAAAAGTGCTATTGCAACAATTCATACTGCCAACAACAACAAAAAAGCGATTACAAAAGCAACACATGCTACAATTCACCCAGTGCCATCGCCAAACAAACAACCAACAAATACCACACAAAACGGCAACTAAAAGTTACAGTCACAAGAAAAAATCATTTTTTTAAATACACAAACCAATACACACCCACACACACAGACGCACAAATACATTCACACAGAGAGGAAATCGCTGAAATGAAAAGTTGAAAATCACCATGAAATGAATAAAATGCATTTCTCTATTTAATGGTTTTTGGCCAAAAAGTATTTGACAATTTTGTATTTTTTTGTTAAGCGATTGTCTTTGAACAAAATACACTCAGTGGTTGTATAAGATACGCTTTCATTTTCGCGTGCTACAATAATGTTTTAAAACATTTAAAAGTGTGGCAAACTACGCTTGGAAAGCCAGAACTGTTGATTTCAAATCTTATCGTTTGGTTTTGATTTCAGGTTTAAATTGGGATTCGTTTGGTTGCAAGATCAAAGTAAGTAGTTCTATTAACAAAAAGTTTGTTTGAAATAATAAAATTGTTTCATCAGTAAAGCAAACTTAGCGTAAAATTAAGATTTGAATAATCTCAAGAAGTTTTTTTTGCTGCACCAAAAAAACATTTTGGTTTTAAGATAATTTATTTTAGGATAAGTGTTAACGTACGCAGGATAATATGATTTTAGGGAGTCTCATATGCACATTTCCACAATGAAGAATGCGACATTCATACGTCCTTAAAGTGAAGAAAAAAATATACAACAGTCTGAAAATTTTGTTTTTTTTCTTGATATTATCTTTAAAGCATTTAAGCAGCAACATTTACTTTGAAAAAAAGTTTATTTTGTAAAATTTTTTATATTTTATAATCAAGCACGTGACAAAGAATGAAAATTTTTTCCAACTGCATTTGAAAAAGTTTAATAATGTCCTTGTTAAAGTATATTTTTTTAAAAGATTTTTCTTACGTGGTATAGTTTGTTCAGCTTTAGGTCACTTTTTCCTTCATAAATAAACAATTTTTTTATTTATAGTTGTTTTTGTAAAGAAAAAAAATATTATTTAAATTTCAATATTTCAACCTGATTCGCAGAACATATTTAGGGATATTTATTTATTTGCTACAGATAGCTATAAAACTAAGAAATTTCTTTAAATTTATTTTTATTTTTTATTAGATTTTGTATGATGGAGAACGTGACATTAGCAATGCAATAAAATTCCTGTTTGAGTTAGTTTAACTGCAAAATTATTTTATCTCAAAAGCGCATTTAAAATGTTACTTTTTTTGGTATATTTTTTTTTAAATTTTAGTTTGCAAATTTTGATACCCACAATATAAGACATAGTAAGTATGTTATCAAATATTAACAATGCAATATTTCGATCCCTAGAATATTTTTTCCATTTGTGGTTACCAAGAAATCTCCTTTGTTGTATTGACACTATTAATAGTGTGAAAACTCTAGGTACTTGTTGTTGCATGCATTTTTGAAAAGAGAAAATTAAAACACTTGAAAAAATTTTCTTTAACATAGATTTTCACCTTAGGAAGCACTTTCTTTCACTGGAGGTTACAAAAAAGTTATATGTACTAAACTGTTTAGCAACCGATTTCGACCAAATAATTAAGCAAAAATTACAATAAAACAAAACAATAAAATAGAGAACGCGACAAACTTTAGCATGAAAAATAATAAATATATTGTAATTATTTAAAACAAAAAATCTTTGTTTTGGTTAAGGGCACGAAGTTTTTTAAAAAAATTTATTTTCTTAGACAATTGAATTAAAAACGATCAAGGCGTATTATTGAGAATTGTTGATTTAAACGAAAAACGTAACATTAAAATATGAATAGCGTTTAATAATATAGTTGGCTTTTATCGACCCTTTTTTTATTAATTTTTTTTTAATAGTGTCAATTTATTGTTGGTAGAAGAGTTTGATAAAATAAATTCAATATAATATTAATAAAAATAATCGAAAGCAATTTCTACGCGTAGTTGACAATAGCTCGGTTTAATTACTTTGCAACAGATTTCAACTAAGAATGAAACGTATTAATGCAAATTGAAAATAGAACAAACTTTGCCAAGTATACTAATATATTTTTTGTAATAATTTAACAAAAAGAATTTTTTGTTTTAGTTAAGTACACAAAATTTTTTAATTAAATCAATATTATTTTCATCCTTCTGACTACAACGATTGTGGGGTGTTAATAAGAAATGGAACGAACGTGACATTTTCATATAAACAGAAGGAACACAATTTTACCGTTGATCGATCTTTTTTCGACTTTTATTCAATAGCGTCAGTTTGTTGTTGGTAAAGGAGAGTTCTGTTAAAGTATATTAAAAAATTACTAAAAAGAAAATTCCATTAAAAGTAACGATTTTTGAGATCATGTACCCAAAATAACATCCAACGTAATTGTATTGTATTCTTGAAAATATGGAAAACGGATTACTATAAAATTCAATACAACAATTGGTGGCATCAGTTCCAAACCATATGACTATAAATTAAATTAAATAAAATGAAATATAAAATGCTTATTCCGGAAAGGCATTTGTAGAAATGGACAGATTTTAAAAAGGTCCAGTATAATAGTTGGTAGCATTAGGTGTTAAACATATTAAAATTTTGTTGGCAAAAAAGTAATATTTGAGGCAGTGGCAGCCAAAATTATTACTTCGAAAGAACTATATTATATAATTTACAGATCATTACCAATTTAAATGCGCTTAAGACCAAGTAAATCTTCTCTGTGCCAAAATTTATCTAAATTTTTGTAATAAAATAGATCTGTATTTTAATTACAAATGGACAACAAGCGAGATGGACGGACGTTTTATCCCACATCTAAATAAAAAAAATAAGAAAAAAAATTATTAAAAATGACACAATATTTTATTAATGGAGTCTTAAATACAATTTTGCTTAATAGAATAAGGTGTTATAACCAAATCCGATTCAGGTTTTGAACAAAAACGGGTGACATTACTTTTTTGAGGGGTCCACTGATTTTCCAAAACTCTTAAAGCCTTTGGTAGTTAAACAGTTTAACGATTCTTAAAACTATAACCTTATATCCACAAAAATGATTGCAATCACATGTCTATTTTCTGGGTGTGAAAAATTTTTTATTTTTTAAGTTATGATAATACAATTTGATGAAATTCCGTATGAATATCCCAACTATATGAATTTATGTATATGCAAATGAATGTGTAAAAATATTATAAGCTTTTTTGCAAATGCATGAATGCATCTAACAATGCGTTTATAGACACAATCATAATTACATAGTTATATTGATGTAAGCGTGTGTTTGTATGGATGCAAGTGTGTATTTAAGGATATGCATTAAGAAAATTTATGCTGGCTGACCAAAATTAATGCGATGGGGTAACCAAAAAGTTGCAGTTAAGCTAACATCCGTTATGTGTTTTCGCATCTCTTTAGTTAAATATGTGAACAGAACACATTTCAATTTTTTGTTTTTCAAAAAGAAAAACTACATTTCCACAAGAGTAGTTGGGTGGTGTTAAAGTAAAAAGCGCGCATTTGAAAAAAAGGTTTTTTTTATGCTACAGAAACAAAAAAGACAAACACACATACATATACACATATATAAAGAAAGAGTTAAGTATAAGAAGTATTTATTTGTTTTCTCTTTGCTTTGCTGCTGCAAATTAATTGTTTTCCATTATTCATACGACCGTTAATTTTTCAAACGTTTAAGCTACAAACATAAATAAATATCAGAAAAGTATCGAAAGGATAACTTTGCCTTCAGCGTTGAAATGAACACCAGCTTCAATATTAATTTTAAACAAAAGCACAAAAAGAATTTAGCGAAAAAATGTAACTGAAAAAAAAATTAAAAAAAGTAAAAAAATACAGTTTCGATATGCTCTTTTCCCTTTTTGCAAATTATTTAATTTTTATTTTAATTGCATTTTACTTGTTTGAATTTACTGTAGAAACACTTACACTTTATTAAACTATTTTTTTTGTAATTATTTGAAAACTATTTCTATTTAAATATAATTATTGTCTTTATTTTCGTTTTGGATGGTTTGTTTGTAACAATTTTTTTTTATTGAAAATTTCTTTATTATAAATTATTTTTATCCGCTTTCCTTAAAAAAAAATATTTATTTGTTTTCATTTATTATCCGCTATTTGTATGACGTCTTAACTTTAACTTATAAAAGCCCTATTGTTACTAAACACTACAATCCTTGTATGTGTTATTGTTCCCTACAGCTTCGTTTGCTAACTAACATCTCGTACCACTTCCTTCGTCTGTTGCTATATCCCGAAAAATTTAAAGTTCGTTTGATTGCTGGGCGGCACGAAGTTTGGGTTATGCAGTGTAATGCAATTTACCCATTGGTGGGTTGAGTAAGTCTCCCCCCTTTAATAGTAATTATACTTGGAATATGTTAGTATCTGAAGCATGAGTCGTTATATATCATCCGCCACGTGGTATTAGTTTGACCTACAATAGGCAATAAGAAGTCTCTTTGTGCCGGTACTACTCTCTTCGATTGCCAAAGAATTTCGCAAAACAATCAAAATGTTGTTGAAAGAATCCACATTTCTCCGTTTTTCTGTTGGTGTAACTGCAAAATATTTCGGTCTGCGCATGTCATTGGAATTTCTGTTGCTTTTTATGAAAGTAACACAAGTTCAGTTTTAACTCATGCTAATCAAAGGCTTTCTTTAGTCATTTATGAATGTTTCTACAATAAACGCTTATTGCTTCTATTGTGCTGAACGCAGCAAATATTAAGAAAACTCAAATAACATAACAGTGATTTTTTTAAATCTAAAAATAATATTTATATGATGTATCGCATTCTGTTGAAGCAAGTAAAGGACTCTTTTTTTTTAAATTTCAACTGAGATTAATGAACTTCTTGACAGTTTTAAGCCACCTGTTTACACCGTAATATCTATAGACATATGGATGTGTGTATATTAGAGAGTAACGTTTTGGAATGATTCAACCTCGTAAACCCAAACGCGTAAAACTTTTAACTTAAATGCTGGACTACTTCACCTAATGAAAAGAACCACTAGGAAAAGATTTTGGGAAGTTTGGACTCCAGTTTTTTATATTCTCTTCTAATTCTAATTTTCCCATTTTCATCGTAGTTCCAATTTTATAAGCATGTTAAACTGTGATAGCAAGAGGAAAGGTATTTAATGTTCTCAATTAAACCATCAAAAAAAAATTTTTTTGTTTAACGGTGTTTGCATAATCTCATATTGTTATAGAAATCAGTCTGGTAGAAGCAGCTGTATTAAGATTTTATCTGTTTTTTGGCTTGGCACAGCCTACTTTTTTGTCTTAAAAATTTTGGATTTTTAGTGTTTGTTGATCCTCAAAATATAATACAGATCGATCTAGTAGAAGCAGCTCAATTAAAATTTAATTTTTCTGTGGGCGCGGCACCGCCCACATTTTTGGTGGTAAACGTTGAATTTTGATACGCTTAATTATGTCAAGGTTTGCTCGTGGTTCCTACAACACCGGTATTCTTCGTCAACGCAGATTGGTTTACCAATTTTACAAAGAATTTTCCTCTCGAGCACTCCAAGCACTGCCTCGTCAGCCTTTGAGGATACCAAGGCTTTAGCGTCATATATAATCAGAGGTAGTATCAGCGTCTTGCAGAGAGCGATATTTTTCTTTCGGGAGGTTGCATTGTTCTTAAACTGCTTGCTTGATTTAAAGTACCATCTTTAACGCTGATTTTCACAAAGTCCGATTATAACTTAACAGGAAGTTAGGCAAAATTGCATTTCACAAAGTACGGTTAGCTTTTAAGGGCAGAAATTAACCAGAAAGTCCCTGTTAAATTTAACTGAACAAAATCTTCCGGTTAAATGTTTTACTTAAACAAACATAAAAAAGAAAATGGAAAGAAGAAATCCACATTTACATTTTTTTAATGTTTTCAATATTCCAAGCTTGAAAGCCAAAAAGAAAAAAAGTTTTTACACGACAGGAGCATTTCTCTTTACTTGTATAAAATGTTTTTTATTTTCCACAACGAATACATTAATATGCATGCACATTTAACAATTCATACTTACCAAGGAATAGTATATAAACTATTTAAGGTAAAAAAATTTATTTTAAATATATTTTTCTCTTGCATAAAAAAAATTGCTAATAATTTTTGTATAACCATGGTACAATTATCTTAAGGTAATTGCACCATGTGTATAATTTTTTTTTTGATTCTTTTCTTTCATTGCACGATTTTTCGTAAATAATAAAAACCAGTATTACCATACTTTTTCTATAATGTTAGTGTTAACTAACCGAAAGATGGTGAAACGCAAAACACTAACCGTATGTTAAAAAGTTCCGGTTAACGATATCGGCGGTTTGTTAATGTTCCTGTTAAATTAAAATAATCGGACTTTGTGAAAATGGTCGTAAGTCAATATCGTTTTTTTTTAATATTAAAACGGATGTTTTTTGTTTTATCAATGGTGGTGCCGAGGTAGATAAAACTGTTGAAAACTTTAAAGTCTTGTACGCTGACACCGGCATTTGGGTTAAATCCTCATTTACTTCCAGGCCCACTTTGACTGATTCTCCCTCGACTTTGTAAAGGAGGCATTTATTGCTCGCAATATTCCTCCACGATGTTGATATCGTTTGCATAAGCGTGTAGAATGCGGTTTTATCCCTTACAGAAAAAGAAAAAAACTTCCAAAAAAAAAATACATAAACTATTTTCACTTTCATTTTTATTATTTTACAAACAACTTGTACATTTTTCTAAAGTGTATTACAAGTAAATAACGGGTAAGTTTTAAATAATGGCCGTTTCAAAATGATAAAATTGGCACCGCAACTGTAGTCGTTTTACATACATACATATGTACATATGTACTTATATTTCATTACAGAACTAAATTCTAATTATTTTATTTCAATTAGTTAAAGGATAAATTTCTTTATGGCTAAACAAGTGAAATTTAAACAGTTTCACAGATTTTTTTGTTATCACACACCGTAAGCGTATAGTAAATGGAAATGTTAATATTGGCGGCAATTACAACAACCCAGATTGATGGTTTTGAATAAAGAATGTCTTTAGCTTAAGCAAAATTTTAAAAGTAGTAAGTAGTTTAACGAAAAATATTTGAAATATTGTAGAAAAATACCATTCATCAACAGTAGCAATTTTACAGCTCTCGACAAGAAGGTAAGAATGTCAGTTATTTAACTTGCAATAATGATAAAGTAAATATTTTACCAACATTTTCTTTTGGTACAGCGGGTACTGGCAAAGAGAAATAGTTGCCCTGCAGTGTAATTACTGTGTCACATAAAGTTCAGTGACTTTTTATACTATAAGTTTATTTTAAATATTAAAATATATAGAATTTAAACTGTTTTTACCAAAATGTAAATTTTTTATCTTTATAAATATTAAAAAGCAGAAGATGATTAATTAAGAAGTAAATAAAGTTGGGTAACTCTAAAACTATCGGGCAATTTGATATCCTTGTTTATTTAAATAGGAAAAATTAAAATACATACCACTTTCTTATTTACTCTTAAATAAAGCCTTAAAAGACCTTTATAATCACTTAAATATATTTTCTAAAAATTGTTTTGTTCCTAAAAATATTACCAACCCTACTACTGCCAGTACTCCTGCCATATTTACCTCATATTTTTAACACTATTATATTCACAAGTACTTTTCTTAACAGATGGCAAGTTGCAAAGATAGTACCAATACCAAAAACAGATTCGGAATTTAGACCTAAAGCTATGCTATGTTTTTTATCTAAAGTGATGGAAAAAATTTTGCATCTACAAATGTCGTCATACATATATTAAGGAAAAGATCCTATGGTCTGATAAGCAATCTGGATTTCGTCCAAATCATACGTTACTGGATGTGTCTGAAAATGTACGGCGTAGTTTGGATGAAGGAAAATTAAATTTCTTGATTTTTCTTGACCACTCGAAAGCCTTTAATACGGTTGACCATGGCATACTTTGCACGAAACTACGATTTTTTTTAATTTTTCTGAAACTTTAATACGTCTTTCATTTTCTTACCTTTGTAATCGTTCACAATTTGTGTATTTGAATAATGTCCAATCTTCCTTACTAAATTTAACTAGAAGAGTACCAAAAGATCAATTCCTGGACCACTGCTTTTTTCAATTTATGAAAATGATTTGCCACTACATCGTTTGTACTGCGAAATTCACATGTACGCAGATGATGTACAGTTGTAATTGAGCAGCCCAGTACAATCTGTTGCTAAAAATATTTCAAGACTTAATGACGACTTAGGCAGAATTCAATGCTGGGCAACGGCAAATGGCCTTTGTTTAAATCCTCATAAATCAAAGTGCATAATAACAGAGTACAAATTTTCTCAAGAGTGAGCTATAAAAAAACACAATTCATGAAAAATCTCGAGAGCGAAAAATCCTAAAAAAAATTTTTCTTCTCACGTTCATTAAAGAGCGTGAAAAAATTTTTGCCAACCCTCACTCACTTATGAGAAGTTTGTCGTTTTTTTTTCACGCTCACAAATCACAAATGAAAAATAAAAACCAAATTTTATTTCTCACTCACAAATGAATGAGAAATTTCTTCTTTTCACTTTCGATTCATTCTTTTATGAGTGCGAGTGTTGCTTTAATATTTTTCAGGCTTTGTAACAGAGTTGCCGGAAAATATTTTTTTTAACTTGTGAAATTTGTACTCCCAATAAAATTAAAAAAAATTCTTGCATTTTCATACAATATTTTTTTTTTATTTTGCTGCTTGTATATACTTATATGTTGTTAAATTTAAAAATATACTACACATCTACATTTTGATCAGTCTTTTGAGTATATTTTTAATTAAGTGACTTTTAATGCTATTTGAAAAAAAGGAATATATTTTTAAATAAAAAAACAAACACAAATTTATAATAAAAATTACGTTTGTTTCCCAGAGTAAGGCAAAAAAGCTATTTTAAAAGAATTGCGTTACTTCATTTTTATACTGAGGAATCGATATGTAGGTTTGTAAACACCCTACGGGGAAGTGAACTGACACAGAACTATTCACGTGACCGGTTCTTTGGGGATGGGGACTGGTTCTAGTTCTAACACTTTATATGAAAGGGACATATCACTTTTACATGGCGTTGTCATTGGAGGGGACAATTTGCCCAACTTTAGTACTTTATATCCAGTTCAAGACCGATCCTAAATGAGCATGTTTAGAGCAAGTTACTAAGGATCCTATTTTACCTATTGCCCCCAAACAACCTGTCTTAGAACAAACCTTAAACAACTTATTCAGAAGTAGTCTTCTAAGCACTTGTCACGGAGTAACCTGAAACAACTAGCACAGTTCCAGTTCCATTTGAACTATTTCAGAACTAGTCCCTTAATGCAAAAATAAGCTTAAAATTTTTAATATTTTTTTCATACATTTTAACTTTATTTTTTATTTAAAAAATAGGTTTTTGTTACATAAAATAAACAAATATGCAAAATTGAGATATGAAAGTAATTTTAAATACATTAAAAAATTAAAAAAAAATTAATGATTATCTTTAAAGTTAGTTTCGTTTACATTTTTTCAACCAAAAATAATTTTGCTTTCTTATTTTCGGCTTACGACAATTTTTATGAAATTTAATTTTTTGTCATGTAAAATAAACTTAAGCAAAAAAAAAGAAGCAACAAAAAACGAAAGCAAAAATTATTTTATAAAAATTAAAGTAATTTTATCTGTTAAATTTAACAACAAAAATTATATTTTTCAAAATTTATGGGAAACTCATTTAGGCCTAAGTGACTTCTAAATATTAAAATCTTTCTTTTTAGTATTTTGTTTATCCTTTAACCATTTTTAGGGGTCGCTTTTTTTATTAGGTGAACTGCTTTTCTAACATTTTCGTCATTGCCTCTAATATCAGGATTTGCTCTTATTACTTCTACAAAAGGCAAAATAGATTTGATTAGATTAAGTACATATTTACGTTAAATATTTTTGTTAAATACTTGCCTTCGATGAAGTTTTTTAAAAACATTTAGTCTTCTTTTTCTATGGGTTCCCTACATTATACTTGAATACAAGGCGGGCCAAAAGAAGTCATCCGATGTTGTTTGCGATGGGTTTGGCGGTCGACAGGCAGTAGCTGATGCACTCCTACTTGGGTTATTTCTTAAGCGCCGTTCTTTTCAGTTTTTCCCGAATAGGTTTGTTATTCTAATTTGGTAAATTTTGCTCACAAATTCTATTATTTATTTTTTTTTTTTTTGAAATTTTCTCTTTTCTTAACACAATCTTATTTTTTCATTAATCACGTAATATTTCTCTTACTTTTTTTTTCTTTTCCGCGCATTTCAACTTACTTTTTTTATTATTTGTGAACTTTTTCCAATAACTTTTTCGTTTAAATTTTGCTGCGAACGCACGATGTTATTTTTATTAATATAACAATATTTTTTAAGGGCTTATTTGACAATTGTTTCACAGGCATCTGTCAAATATAATTATTATGAAATAAAAGCTACTTTTTATATATCGTTTTTAAAATATGTACATATGTATGTATGTATGTATGTATGTATGTATGTATGTATGTATGTATGTATGTATGTATGTATGTATGTATGTATGTATGTATGTATGTATGTATGTATGTATGTATGTATGTATGTATGTATGTATGTATGTATGTATGTATGTATGTATGTATGTATGTATGTATGTATGTATGTATGTATGTATGTATGTATGTATGTATGTATGTATGTATGTATGTATGTATGTATGTATGTATGTATGTATGTATGTATGTATGTATGTATGTATGTATGTATGTATGTATGTATGTATGTATGTATGTATGTATGTATGTATGTATGTATGTATGTATGTATGTATGTATGTATGTATGTATGTATGTATGTATGTATGTATGTATGTATGTATGTATGTATGTATGTATGTATGTATGTATGCATGCATTTTGATATGTGTAAACATACATGGGTGTGTTTTTTTTTTGTTTTTTTTTTACTTCTTAAACTAACACCTTTAACCCAGCACTGTGATGTGTCCCATTTGTACCGATCACGATTATTCACTTTTGCGCTTCTTATGTTTTGTACCTGTCACAGGACCAGTACGCTTAGAACAATTGTCACACATTTCCCGCAGGGCAATAATAAATAAATATTAACATAAAGGATTACTTATAGCAGTATTTATTGTGAAAAAGTCATATTTATAAAAAAATTGTTTTTGTTAAGAAACTTAAATAATACATTATATTTTATGTTGTGATTTTTTAGAAATATTATAGTCTTCACTGACACAAATTTTCATAGCAATCTTTAAAAATATTTTTGAACTGTTTTCCCAAATTTTTAATTGACGTTTTCTAATAAAAAAAGTATTTCTTGTGCATTGTGTTCAAGGTCGTAACTGCTCTTTTTTTAATTTACCTTACTTTTGCAAATGGAACTCCTTCAAACTCTTAGGTTCTATTTAATTGACCTGAAAGGTAAAGTTTTAAATTGTTGTACATAAAAAGATTTGCGTGTGTATTGTATAATAACCACCACAATTTTTTGTAGCAATATACCCAGTACCTAAAAGGATGACAGACAGGCAGGTACTAAATACTTTCCAAATTAGTGGAAAATCCCAAACAAAATTAAATGATGAACAATTATCTCTAATGGTGGTAAAGCCGAATGCAATTTTTTCCAATCCTTTTAAAATTTGCATGAGTGTGTGTAGCAGCTCTATGTTTTTTGCAATATAAACGTTTGTAAAAGCTCCTTATTTGGATTTTAAATAGCGTGAAGTGAATAACAAACAATGCCTAAAAGACAATTTAATTTTGAAAAATATGTGTTGTACGATGCATCTTCAAAAAAAGTATTTGCGTAATAGAATCGTGCAAAAAAGAACTTAGTTAGAAAGTGAAGGGAAATATCAAAAGACATTACAAACTACTTCACAAACAAGATATACAAAGTAATGGTGACGATGCTTTTGTTTGTCACTGGAGTAATGCTCCCCTTTTTGTGAAACCTTAACCGCATATTTTTATTACTAAAATCATTAAATCGGATTCATTGAAAAATTTAAATGAAATGAAGTTAAATACACATTTATGAATGCTTCGCGAAAAAATTCATTTATGATTTCTCACTTATGAGAAGTACTCGAATTTGATGCTTTTCATTTATGTTCGTGAAAAGAAAAAAATATTTTTTCTTTTCACTTCTCATTTATGACTGGTGAAAAAAAAATTTTTTTTTCTCGCTCGAGAGTGAGAAGGCACAAAATGTTTTTTAAAAACTCATTCATTAATGAAAAATTGCTGCAGTAAACACAGCGCTCACACTCGTTCTCACGAATGAGAAGTGAGTGAGCAATTTTTAACTCTGCATAATAATTTGTAAGAAAACACTAGATTTTGTTATCGATGTTGCCATCTTGATAAATGAGGAAAATATAAATATTGTAACTTCTGCCAAAAATCTTGGGTTGATTTTTAATAATAGTCTTACTTGGATAGACCATGTAAATACACTAATACGTAGAATTTAGTCTAAATTAAGGTCTCTGTGGTCATCACAATACTATACACCCTTGAGGATAAGACAATTACTCACTTAATCCTGCATTCTTCCAGGTTTAATTTACGGTTGCGAAAACTAGTTATTTCGCTTACTATTGTTAAAATAAACAGTCTACCTTCCAGAAGATGTTTTATATATTTTTACTAGTTTCACTTTTGCAAAAAATTTCACATTTTACACTCGTTTGCGTATTTTTTGGAGAGAGCATGTTTTAGTATATTAAAAAGGAAATATTTTTTCATAGTTAGAATATTTTGTCGGAAAATAAAAATAATTTTTTTTGCAAAATGTTCAATAATTAAACATTTATTAACCAGGTTTAATTAATATGTTATTATTATACTTTTTATATTAATTGCATAAATTAAAGAAAATTAGGAATCGTTTCATATTTTAAAAATTAAAAGCTCTGAAAGTCTTTTCCATCTTGAGGTGCTCAAATTTGTCACTCTCTATTTTACGCTATATTGTAACGAGTTCCATTCAAATTGAGTATTATGAAAGCTTATATCATTGGCTATAATCGCCCCCCATATGTTATGTGCATAATGTTTCCATCCGATAAATAGTTTAAAAGTTACATATACAACTATTACCAATTTTTTCTTCAGCTTCTATGTATTAATATTTTAAAAGTGATAATGTCTCAAAAAGTAGCCATTGGATATAACATTTTTTAACAGATTCGTGTTCAGCACGCCAAATGCAACACGATATGATGTCGATTTATAGAAAATTAGACGTTTTTAAAAATTTTGAAAATTTACAATGGAAGTTAAATGGTATCTCAGTATTTAAAAAAACCCAGTATAAAAATACCGGATTTTTTTCATTTGCATTTTGACATTTGTCTAGGCATGAATTTGTCTCGTCAAGACGTACAATAAGGATCTAATAAAACATTGCCTGTAAAAAATTTAAATTAAAAAAAAAATATTTGTTTAAATAAAAATATGGGAAGGTTTTTTGTGTAATTTTCTTAATTTATTTCAAAATGATTACATATATTTTTCAGCTTATCTTAAGGTGATTTTTTCCTTAAATATAAAAAAGCTTTTCACGATTTCAACATTCAACTGCATTATTTTGTGGTCTCGGTTTGTGTAAAAATTTAAGGTCACATACATATAATAAAATGAGATTATCTTTTGGGCAAAAAAGTATTATATTTTATTATATAATTTCAGCTACTTGCTGCTCCTTAAATAAGCCTTAAACTAATTGTTATCTATACTTCAATACTTATATAATAAAGAGGAAAAGTTTTTTTGTATGTCTTGATTTTTCTCTGAAACCACTTATCCGATTTGAGTGATTGTTTTACAAATGTTTTTTTTCTACCTTCCAAACGGACATAGACAATGTACATTTGTTTTTGTTTAAAAACTATTTGAAAACTAAAATCGCTTTCTGATTAAAACTCCGTTAAAGTCACATTATTTTACAGTCTAATTCTGATGCAAAATAATTTTGAGCTCATAGATACAGCCGTTCGAAGTATTTTACATAAACTGCATTTTAGCTCAACAGAAAATGACCTGCGTTTGTATTGTAACTTGCTGACTTTTGCCCAAATAATCATTTTAATATTAAACTGACTTTTGCAATGTTTAACAATCATACCTTTAATCATCATCGTAGTACCTTATTTAATGTAAAAAAACTTCCGATCCTCTTTTTTATCGTTTTTAAATTGTAACTTTCCGAGTTGTAGGGTCTTCATGAGTGCAAAGAAAAGCGGTAACATGAGTAAATGTCGAACGACCCAGCAAAAACTCACATTACTTTGTTATAAGTTAAAATCCAAAAAAACTCTTACTCATTAGCATTTTAACCCATTATTTTAACATGGTGATGACATTGGAGGCAAGTACTTACCATGCTCGCTTACAAGGAGGCACCTACATGACCTATTACTTTATTGGCACTAAAATAACCTTTTTCTTGGGCCCCTAGTAACGCATGTAAAGGGTTTTTCTTTGATGTTTTGGTTAAAACAGGTTAAAAATATTAAACTCAAATAAAATATAATATTCTAAAACTTATGCTATATGCCTAAATTTAAGATAAGAAATTACTCATTATCTAACAGCTGCTAAGTAATACAGACGGTATGTAATATATCTAGGTGTAGGTAGGAGACGCTTTTTAAATGCGTTTATTAAGGCTACAAAGGCAATCATAAATGTATATAAAACGTCTTAAAAATAGTGGTCACCTCAAACATTTACCTTGGACTTAATAAACCTTTTTATGCTCAACCAAAATTTTAGCAAATTTGTAGAAATTTGCAATTTGTAAAAAATATTATAGTTTATCGGCGTATGAAAATCTTGAGTTTTTCGTTTAAATAAAACAAATTTGTTATGTTGTTTGTTTGTTTTGCTAAAAGTATTTTAATATGATATAAAATTTAAAAGTCTTTAAACATAAAACCGAAATCTGCTATAATTGTTGCACAGATTTAAAGACCCATAAGTTTTTAGAATCGTGGCTTTTCTTAAATAGTTTGATAAATTAGTGGCAATTCTTTAAAAAGTATCCTGGTATAAATCAGTTACTAAACCCCCATCAGCATTTGGTGTTGCGTAAGAAAACATTTTAATTAATAAAATGGATATTTGTGGCAGTATGTTCTCGTAATTTTTGTTTATATTTATGTAAGTCATTTCAATAGATTTTTTCTCTTATCCACTTTTACTTTTCGTCTTAATTCTCGTTTGTTCGTAGGAGGCAAATGCAGGATGTAAAAAACCAATTAAGTTGGGATTATGAAATAACAACTGTTTGGCCTAAAGACTTTCAACTCGTTATGTAGTGAAAACAATAAAACTCAAGAACAACATCTACTTGAAGTTTGTTTCTTATATTTTAATTTTCTGCCTAATTTATTAATTTAAGTACATGATCTTAATAAATATACATATTTATTTAAGTATATGGATATGTGTATATACTAATATATGTATATCCATTGCAGATATGTTTTGATAAGAAAATGAAATATATATTATTTTTTATTAAATAAATAAAAGTTAATCTTTGAAGTTTACGTTTACCGAAATGTATAAAAAAATTAAATGAATTTTTTTTAAAACCAGCTTTTAGTTTTTGACACAAAAATGAACTTAAAAAGTTATAATAAAAATTAACTCTTTTAAGCAGAGCAACAAAAAAAAAGAATACCATACGTTCTATATGCCCTACAAAAAGTAATTCGACAACAAAACCTACGTTTTGAAGAAAAAATTTTTCGGGTTCGGGGTGAACAAAGGGTAGCTCCAATACAAATTAACAATTTTTAAAAAATTTTCGATACGCTATATCTTGGAAACCGTGACAGCTATCGACATCAAGTGTTCCTCAAAAAGTAATTAGACAACAAGATCCACGCTTTGAAGAACATTTTTTTGGTGGGGGAAGGAGAAGGGGTAGCTCCAATACAAATTGACGATTTTTATGAAATTTTCGATACGCTAAATCTGGGAAACTATAACAGCTATCAACTTTGAATATTCTACAAAAAGAAATAATCAATAAATTCAATTATTTTGGAAAAAAAAGTTGGAGAGGAGCAGGGGGCCTAGAACGTCCCATAAAAATTAACAACTTTTTTTCACCTTTTAATATGAATAATGTCGAAAACTTGTATAACTGTCGACCTCAAACGTTCCTCATCTATTTCTATTATCCATACGAACGTTAACATTTTGCAAAGTTTTCTATGGACTTTAAAACTCACTGGGTATAATAAAAGACCAATGCGAAGGGTATATAAGATTCGGCACAGCCGAATATAGCGCTCTTACTTGTTTTTAACTTCTTTTTTATTTAGATGCATATACATACATATATCTTAAATATTATAAAAATAATAATTTTTTTTCAACCTGTTAGTTTGTTCGATTGTACTAAGTTAACTTCTAAAGCCAAACTGGTGATTTGAAATGCAGTTGTTGTCACGTAGGATCGGATTGGTAAGGCTACACTTTTAAAGGATCTCTACCAGGCTTAGAAATCACCTTTACTAAGGCAACTTTCCATATTGGCTAGAAGTATTAAAGCCGTACTATGGCGCTAAAAATAAAAATATTTGTCCTTTTAGCTGTAAAAAGTAGCTCCTAAAGCATTTGGTTGCTTATTTCATCAACGCTAGGAACCTTTTGTATTTACATATTATTTTTATTATTTAAATATATCTCAACCAATTTCCTCTTCAAGGTAAGAAAAAGTCACTAGTTGCTATTTGTTGAGGGCTGTAAATAGTAGTTATTGTAAGTGAGTGGTCAAAAGATAAATCCAACGAGTCTTGAGCTTAAACAAGTTTTGGAAATATACCTTTTGCTACGCAAAAATCTATTACGTCTGGAATTTTATTGTGGTCGGTTGGCCAATAGGTTGGTTGTCTAGTTGAAATAATACAAAGCCCCATCTCAGACATTCAATCATACAAGACACGTCCTCTGGGAGCCCCAGTACGCGTGCTTGGCATTATAGTCTCCAGCAGCTATGAAGCGTGGATTTGTAAAAACTGTTGTACTGATCCTTCGTTATGGAGAATCCGGGTCGACAATAAACTGACAAAATAACGATATTATGGTAAAATTCATCAATGCAGACGTTCGTTGCTTGGATATAACATTTCGAGAGGCCACCCAACTATTGGTGTTTAATTCTTGATTTGATTAGAATAGCCGAGCCACCACATAATCTATCCCTGGGATCATTTGAATCGTAAAAAAATGCCACTTTTTTTGAAAGTGCTTCTAGACTCATATGACGAGTCTCGGGAATTAACACGACATCACATTTTTGGTTTATTAAAATATATTCGAGTTCGGTTTTTGTGTTGGCGGATGCCTTTTGCGTTCCCGAAATAAACCCTAAGGGCATGGCCTGCAAAAGGGCAGACTGCGTTTTTTGCATTTCTTGCATCATGCCAGAAATTTGCGCCATGATCTGCGTAAATTGTTTAACCAAATTGTCAATTACGGCTTCCAAGCGGCTAAAATTTGGCCCGGTTGGTTCGTTTGTTGGCACTTCTTGTTGTGTTGTAGGCTGGTTAACGCAGTGGCACATAGAATCGGTCGTACTTCAAGCGTTGCTTTTTTTAACTGACATCAATGTAACAACGCAAGAGGTTAGCACATAGAATTCTTTATAAACGGATATTAAATCAACTGTTTTTTTATATTGTTGAATTTCACAGAGTTAAAGTAAAAACAATTACAATGGAGTTCGAGGAAATTTTGGAGTTTTTATTGATTTTTATTTGCCTCTATGAAACAAGAGTTTGTCTTTAAGTTATGAATAATGGTCGCAGGTTTTGGGCCAGGCCACTATATCAAGACCGAGATATTAACGGGTTTTTTGCAGTAAACCCTTATGGAAAAGGCAAAGAAACATTTTAACAGCTTCAATCAGCTTTTTTCCTTTTTATTCACTTTCAAACTTAAACAATTTTTGGCCGCGTGCAAAAACAACTAATCAAAATTAAGGTTATAAACCAGCTGGTAGTTGTCAAGGTACTTTACGTACGTTAAAAGTTAAAAGTTGCCCAACTTAAGTACATTACGTTGAAGGATACGTACTGAATGCGACATTGTTCATAATAAAACATGTTTTTTAACTTAGCTGTCAGTTAAAAAAGGCGAAGTATGACGTACGACGGATTCTATGTGCCACCGCCTTTAGACTTTAATGCGTTGGCATTAGAAACTTGATTTGTAGTTGGTTGTGCTAATGGAGGCATATTTAAAGGCTGGGAAAGGGCAGGAGCAACTTTCGGCTTAGATTAGCACCTAACTGAATCGCAAACAGAACAACTCTATAGTTGGCCGTGTGGTTTCTACCGCAATGGCTGCATTTCTTCACCCTAGGATTATCTTTTGGTTTGTAGCACCTGGTCTTAGCATGCAGGTTCCCATACACAACACAAATACAAAATGATAACCCTAGAAGGGCGTCTTTCGACTCTTGGTTTTTATGTTGTAGCAATAATAAATTTAACTTAACGGTGTTAGAATAACATTTATGTCTTTTCTGTCTTAGGAGTTCGATTTGCTTTTGTTGAAATGGTGGACATTGTTACTTTAGGCTTTTGAGTAAGAAATTTATTTAAATTAACATGTTAATATGCAGCAAAATAAAACATGCAAAAAACTGTCCAACGCATCTTACATCACATTTTTTTAATTTAAAATATGAAGATTTTTTATTTTAAAATCTAATTTGACATTTACAAGCTAGGGTGGCGATTTTGTATATACGGTACTGTAATGGTGCAATATTTTGAAAGAGTTGAAATTTTGTGTTTACTGGGCTGTGGGGGCACAACATTTTTGAACCATCGTTTAATAATCGTATATTTCTACCTAGGTAGTTATTTATTTTATATAGTTTTGGTTATTTGCAAAAAAAAAAAAAAAACAGAAAGAGTTGACGTCGTTTACTTTAAAAATTTTAACGTGAAAATGCACCATAAAATACGTAGAACCTTCAAAAGAGAATTAAAAATAATTTAATGAATGAAATTCATTATGTAAATCTGGAAATAGTTATAAAATAATTTATTATCTTCCTCTCTGAATTTACAGTTTAAAATTCAAAATAGGTAAAAAATTATAACTACTTTAAATAAAAAAAGTATCTTAAGAAAATTACTAAATATATGTCCCGTTCATAAGTTATACTACGGCAACTCTGGTTTTTTCACAGTTTTATTTACTTAGATTTATTCATAAGCAACAGTTAACTTGTTCAATTCAATCATGTGAGTAAAACTCATACAATCGTCTTAATCACAATGAATAAATTCAGGCGTTGACCAAACGAAGCTGATTTCATTTAAGGCAGATTTTTGTACAACTCACTCAAATCGCTCAAAATTTTAGCATCAGATTAAATCAAGAGAATACGTGATTATGCAATTCTCTGCAAAGAGCCCACAATCTCTTCTTTGCAAAGGTCGTGAAAACATCGTCGCCTCTTGGTCACAAGTGTTCGTTTTGACGAGACAAATTCATGCCTAGACAAACATCAAACTCAGTGTATAAAAAACCAGAATAAAAATTCCGATTTATTTTTAAATTTAGATTCAGACCAAGGCACATTCAACCAGGTAATATTAAGAACCCAGCTGATTAAAATCAATTTGACATTTATACGAAATAAAAATTAGTTTTATATGGAATTTTTAATTTTTCTGACATTCTACCGTTCAAACACAAAAAGGAAATGCAGAGGGCGAATTTTTTGAATTCGCCTTGAGTTTACCTTGTTCAATGTGCTTTGATTCAGACGTTTGCCCAGGCGTAAAATTTTTCACGCCGTCCTACTTGGCTATAATATTTATAGTAATGTCTATACACTTATGTTATAAGTAAGGCGCCGCTGATCTTATTTTGGTTAAGTGGGCCCCTTGCTTTGATGGATTGTCTAGCACCTTTCCTCCCTCAACACCATCTCAAAGCCAGTGAAAAAATTGTTTGCGCTATTTAATATGCACATAATTTTCAAATACTGTTCTGTTTCCCACTTCATCTTATTGATAAATTTTAAAGCTTGTCATGGCCTCAAAAGGTTTTATAACAAGCAAACAAGTTTATACTCAGTTTCAACTATTACGAACCCATTAAATTGCCAATATTAAATTGCGGTTCCGGGCTTAAGGGTGTATTCACACAAATAACATTTACAAATAAGCATTATTAATTTTTTTCGATTGTTTTCATTCATTAAGATGACTATTGTATTATGCTATTAGTGGTAAGACAAACACACATACATACATACACTCATATTTATAAAAACATAAACAAATAATGGAACACACAACAAACAAACTTCAGTAAATACAAAACGTACACATATATGTACTTGTGTATGAATGTATGTATAGGTAGAAGTGTATGAACTTATATCCCAGATAGCATTTGGAAGATTGTTTTTCGAAAAATCACCTTTCTGAGTCTTTTAAGAGTACTTTTGGTGATCAAAAACTGATTAATCACTTACACGATCAAAAAGGGACTAGAAAATGATTCGCGCTACTGAGTGAAATGAGTTTAATTTTAAATACAATAACAAATTGTATAGAAATCGCAAATTAACCATCCAGACGTTTAAAATGTGACTACTTTTTTCGTCATTTATTATCATTTTCCGCTCACCTTTACGATTGAAAAATGCTTAATCAAAAACAGATCATGTAGGCGCTTAAGAAGTGATTAAAATTATGTATTTTATGATCATATTTTGCGCAGATAGAGGATTGAACACTGCTTGTTAAGTAAATGTCAAACACTTAAATTTTTGTTCATTTAAAAAGTAACATCTTGGTATAAAATTCGTTTTGCTGTGAAAGTGAAATTAAAGGATTAATAATAAAACCGTGTAACTAAATTAAGTAATTATCCAAAAATCCTTAAAGTAAGATGTTTTAATCAAACAGTGAAATGCAAAGCAAGAGGAAAAACATTGCAGCTCAAAGTTGCAGAAGACAGGTAGAAAACTTGGAAGAGGAAGAAGAACTTAAGCAGCCATATGGGACAAAACAAGAACACGGAACAATTTTAATTACCTTCTTTTTTTGTTTTTTTTATAGTATATACATATGTATTTGGAAAATGTCAATAATAATAAATAATAAAATAAATAATGAAATAGAAATATGTGTGATAAATGACAATAAAGTGACTTACAAAAGACTCGAAAGCGACTATAGTTATGACTAAAAGACGACTCAAAAGAGAGTCACAAACGAACTAAAATTAGACTTATATATTATCAGAAAACACTTCAAATACTACTTAAAAAGGAGTCGAAAATGACTTTGAACTGATATCAAAAAAGACTCATAAAAGACTTATCAAGAAGAGTCACGGGAAGTTAACTTTTTCTACCGACAAAAGTATCTTTTATGCTCAGAAAATGAGCGCATATTTTGCCTTTTTAATCGCGCAGTGGAGTCAAAAAAGACTCAAATTTGATTAAAAAATGAAAAAATTGCTGGATGGGTAGTTAAGAAAATACATGTTGAACTCAAAAAAAAAATAAATAAATAAAAAAACATACCAACACATAAACACGTTAACACACTTGAATATAAATACTTTCATACCCTCAAGTACTTGCAGATAAAAGGAGGCACTTAACCCTCATGCCCTTTTGGCTTGACTCGTATGATGTTTATCATCCTGATGAAAATAATGATGATGGAATGAATAAAGCAGAAAAATGATATTTATTGTTTGAAGTAACAAAGTGAACAACATCAAAAATTGTATGAAAAAATCAGAATTAAATGATACCTTTACTTCAACGAGTGTTGCCAGGGAAAAGTAAAATGTTATTTAATCTTTTTTTTAATAAATGTTAATCAAAATGTTTAAACATTTTTTTGTAAACATTAAAGGTTTGTCATTTGAATTAAAAAACTTAACCCCACAACTCCTCAAATTGTGGATAAATTGAATGATTTTTCCGAAAAAAAGTTTTTTTACAAAGCGACGTACAAGGATTAAAAAAATAATGTTTGGCAAATATATTATAAGGGTTACCCTATAAAATACACAAAGTTATAAATAAAATTTGAAAAACTGTTACCATTTTAATATACCATTTTAAAATCGGTTTCCGCAAAGTTTTTCGTTAGTATAAAAATCTAAAAGTACTTGACAAAAATAAATAAATTATTTCTTCCTCACAAAAGGATCTATGTTGAACGAAATGGTATGACTGACTTAAACAATCAAATGCATGCTTTTGTACAAGCCAAGATATAAACATATCGCTAATCGAAATGAAATCGGAATTCTAGCAACATTTGTTAATGCAATAAATTGAGTGAAATAAAGCACAAATTAATGGGATAATTCAAATTTTATTTAGGAAGCAGATAAATATTTAAAAAATAAGAGTTTGTTTGGCTTTTGACAAGATAGCGTTGAGCATCCGTCAGATCTTTAAATTGAACTTGATTGAAATTATATGATTATCGTTTCTTTTTGCCTTCTCATAAGGTACCCAAACGGTCTGTGTGAAGTCCTCGAAACCAGCCAGGTGAATCGAGCCAAAACTTACCTAAACTAATCAATAAAAAAAATTTTTTTTAAAAGCAGGAATAATTTGTCATTCACATACATACGTTAGTTATTTCTTTTGAAAGCAGTCGTAAGACCTTGTTGATAACAACTATTTGGACCTTAAGCTGTTTCTGTTATATTTCATTAGGAATGGTAAACATATTACACCGTTCGTCTGAAGGAAGATTTTGAGAAGATTAAAAAAAAACAAGTAAGAGCGCTATATTTGGCTGTGCCGAATCTTATATACCCTTCACATTGGTATTTTAATATACCCAGCAGAGTTATCTTGTACTGCAGATAATATAATAAAAATACTTTGTACGAGTTTTAAGGTACCATTTAATAACTCCCAAATGAAATAACTCCCAATGAAAAAATGGAATAACTCCCAATTTTTTTCCATACAAATTGGGAGTTAATTCATTATGAAATAACACTCCCAATGCGTTGGGAGTTATTTCTTTTTATTAAAAAAATTATTTAACCAAAAAGGTGCTTAAAGTCCACGCACTTGTCCCAAAGCTGTAACGAAGCTGGCGGTTCGATCCACGGGAGTTAACTTATCCTGCGTCCAGACGGAGGCCGGCAGTCATTTGGTTTGTTTGTTTAGAAAATAATTTTACGTTAGTAACATCTAATTTATGGATACAAAAGGTTTTCGCATTATATATATTTTAATTGGGAGTTATTTCGTTTTCGTTGGGAGTTATTTAATTTTCGTTGGGAGTTATTTCATTATTGTTGGGAGTTATTTCATTTCCGTTGGGACTTATTTCATAAAACAATTATTTTTTTTGTAATTGGGGGTTATTTCATTTTTGTTGGGAGTTATTTCATTTGGGAGTTATTTCATTTTTTCCATTGGGAGTTATTTCATTTGGGAGTTATTTCACGGTACCGAGTTTTAAGCCCATAGAAAACTTTACAAAATTTTACGGTCCTATGGATAATAGAAATAGATGAGGAACGTTTGAGGTCGACAGTTATAAAAGTTTTCGAAATTATTCATATTAAAAGGTTAATAAAAGTTGTTAAATTTTATGGGATGTTTTAGTCCCCTGCTCCTCTCCAATTTTTGTTCCAAAATGTATGAATTATTTGATTGTTGCTTTTTGTAGAATAATCGAAGTCGATAGTTGTTATAGTTTCCCAGATATAGCGTATCGAAAATTTCATAAAAATTGTTAATTTGTATGGGAGCTACCCCTTTTTCACCCCCCACCAAAAAGATTTTTTTCTTCATAGCGTAGGCTTTGTTGTCCAATCACTTTTTGTAGATCATTTGATGTCGATAGCTGTTATAGTTTCCAAGATATAGCGCATAAAATATTTCACCAAATTTGTGCAATTGTAGGAAAAATACCCCTTCCCCTGATCCTATCTGAATAAACTTTTTTGATTATTTAGGTCCCTTTTTTAGGAGTATTCGTGCCAAGTTTTGTGGCAAGAGTGACTATACTTACTGAGATATATAGGGATCTATGCACGGATTTTGTCCTAAAAAAATGGGTTACTCTGGGTTTTCGCTTATATCTCGGTCAATAGTGAACCGATTTTGCTGATTTTAAATATCGATTGTTTCCAGAATATTTTTAATAGTTTGACTTTATTAACTGGTCTGTATCTTTTTATTTGACTCCGGAAACTTGATTTCAACAGACGGACATGGCTATATTAACTTCCCTATCTATAAGGATCCACAATATATACACTTTATGGGGTCGCAAATGAATAATAAAGAAATTACAAACGGAATGACAAACTGATATATACCCTTATCACTATGTGAAGGGTATAATAATCGTAAGACTAAATTAAAAGCTTCGACGACTTTTAATTTCTTTTTATCAGGGTGACACGTTAGTCGTTCGCTTAAACCTGATACTGAAACAAACATTATATATAAAAAATTTTGTAAATTTGTTTCAAAAATTACAAAAATTTGATCTTGCAAAATCCATTTATGGTGGCGATATATTTACACGCGTACACACATGGGTATTCTTTTTAATATTTGCAGATGTATAATTGTATTCATTGTATTATGTGTTGCAGGGGAAATAAAATAAACCGTGTAAATTAGATGTTATGTTAACAAAATACGTGACGCTAAATTATGATTATGTTTGAATTTTTGTCAGTCGTACTCTAGTAGCAATTACTTGAGATATTTTCCTCTGAGAGTATAAGCAAATATACACATGCATAAATACAAATATACATACATACACATATACAAACGCCCAAAAGCCGACTATGGAAAATGGCCAGCAAACAAACACACTCCAATTACCCATATGGGTTCACTTTTGTGGCTTTTCTTTTCAATTCAACATTAATTCGTTTTTATTTCTCATGTTTTATTGTATTAGTACTTTGTTTGCAAGTTGTAGCTAAAGTTTTTAATTTACTGTTTTGAAACGGAAAAAAAAAAATTGAAAAAAAAAAACAAGACAAGAAACAAAATGATACTAATCATAAAGTATTTCTATACTTCTTCCAGCTTTTTTCCCATCCTTCTGACATAAAAAGAACGCCATAATCAAGGCATAAAATTCATTTCATTTCTCTATTTCACTTAAATCTCTACGACAAACTAACTTTAAGAATTTGTTCTTAATACGAGAGTTCAGAAAAAAAAAGTTCAGCTGGTTCTAACAAAAATTCAATTTAACTATAAAAAAGTAAGGAGCGTAGAAGGGAGAGAAAAAAAACAATTGTACAACACAAATAAAAACATAATTTAATTTAATGGGCACTAAAAGTTTTTGCTTGGAGCAGAAAATAAAAAGTATAAAATATTAAACATTTAAAAGGATTTCATAAATTTTGTTTTCTGTGTGGTCAAGTTTATTGGATGAAGTTTTCAATTAGAATTTATTGAAATGTTTTTAATAAAACACACAAACAGATAATTTAATTTAACTTGTAAGAGTTGCAAAGTATTTTACTCATATGAATAGAGTATAAATTAAAAAGATTTCGTATGCAATTCTTTAGGAACTATGTATGTTAAAATTAATAGGACATGGTAAAATTTTAAGAAGAAAAAAATTAAACATTCATACGTTCATACATAGTTATGTATGTACATGTGCAAACATATGTATGTCTATGAAAAGCTTTTTAAAGGACTTGATTTATATAAATATTTGTCCTAAATGATTTAATTATATTGTAAATTTTAAATATGCACTGAAAGAAATTACGATTAACTAACTGTTGCATTAAAAAAATTTGAAAAAAAATTAAAAATACAAACAAAAATATTTTGCTACCAACCCACCGTTATCCAAGCATCCATCTAGCCGGAAGCAAATATTTCTGTTTCAATATTTCGAATTTAAATATTTTGTTCAATAACACAATGCAGAAAGCAAAATTGCATTCGCGGATTTTATGTTTTTTTAGTTTTATGGTCCCCTAAGTGCAAAAACAGTCGAAATTCAAAATTTTAGGTATAAGTTTTTTTTTAAAATTTTTTTCTAAAATTTAAGATTTTTGAAGAGGGGGTTTATCGCTTGTATCATAGATTGGGAAAATCTTTTTGCTCTAAAAAAAATTAATAACGCCAAAAGACTTGGAATAAAATTACCTTGAATTCGTGCAAATATTTTTTTTATTCTCAGCGGTTTTGGAACTTTTCGGACAAAAATTTCAGGATTTGTATTTTTTGAAAATTGCCGAAATATCCTTTTTTTTATCACTTGGTTATAAAACTAAATACATATAATTAAAATCCTTTAGGTCTCTTTGCGTTTAAATCAATGAATAAATTTTGATTTTATTTAAAATAAAGTAAAATTACCTGATTTTAACAAAAGTTGAGGGACTGTCCCCATCATCGGTGACGGTGAAGAGTGCTACCCAGCCAACGAGTGGTGGAAAAATCAATAATGTGAAAGATAATGAAGCGACAGAAGCCGATAGTTTAGTTGGTAAGCAGTATGCACAAAATTATCTGCAAGGTTTGACTGAAAGAACCCGTTTCCGACGAATGGAACCAGAGTGTGATATGATCAGTTCTTAAAAAAGGAGATACAACTATCTGCGCCTATAATGGAGTTATAAGTCTGCTACCCATTCCGTGTAAGATACTGCATGAAGATAGAAAAACTAAAGTCGACGAAATAATTGGCCCTTATCAACTTGGCTGATCTTTTAAGTCCACCACCGACCAGGTTTTCATTCGATGTCAAATTTGAAAGAAAACCTATAAGAGACAGATCAACAGTTACCACCTTTTCTGCAAAGCCGCTTTCCATAGTCAGATTCGTGCTTAGGTGTTTTAGGCCATGTCTGAGTTCGGTTTAGTTGCAAAGCTGATAAGATTGTGAAGGATAGGATGACTTAAATGGATAAAAAATTATCGCGATTAATTAACTCCCTGGCTTTATTTAGGTCGCTTCTTTTTCATTTTATAAATTAAAGAACTAAAAATAACACAAAAAGTTTAAAAATGTAAGCACGTTCTTGTTATCACTTTCTTTTCTAACTTCTATCATTTACTTTTTTTGCAGAAATTTTGCCTTAGTTCTGCCCTCCTTTATGTTCTTTTATAAAAAGAAGCAAAATTAATCCACCCAGTGCCAGACTTAAATTTAAGATTTCAAATGCCAAATATAAGAAAGCCCAAATTTTCAACCTATACCATTCAACAATTGCATATAAAGATCATCACACGTGGGGGAAATGGATAAATCGAAAAAACCCGTCATTACATTAAAATAGTTAAAAAGTTAGGAAAATGATGATTTGTTCAGGTTATATATATTTTTAAGATACAAGTGTTCGCCGAATGATACGCTAACGGGGCCAAAAAACGTCCTTCCAATATCGTAAAGAAACTCTCGAGGCTCAATACTGCCTTACTCCTACTGGAGTTTCGTGCCTTTTTTGAAGATTTAACACCTTTTAGGGTATTACCAGGCTAGGACTTGCTGACTTGGCTGAATTTCTAAATTCGGATATACTGCATGGTAGCCGAAAAGAAACCGCGTCAAAGCTTCAAAGCAAAGGAAAATCAGCGTTCTCCAGGAACACCATTTTTGAACAACAACGGAAACTAACACCACCCAAGGCATACACACATGCCACGATCAATGATAATTGGGAGACTCGTAAACCTTGCAACAATATCAGCGCCAACACCGGCTGCGAACGTAGTATACAGCAGCTCAATACCTACGAGTCCTAATCCTCCTTGTGGACATTGAGGAGTCACCGTTATATGGAAGACTGAGATCAACTAGAAGTGTGAAGGCAACAAATTCCATACACTGTCAAAGTATAGGGCACAACAGAAAAGTAAAAAGAACTGGATGCCAACTTTAAAGAAAGTTACAAAAAAGTGCAAAATAAGCACGAAAATAAGACCAGAAATCTGCAGCAATATCCACAGCAACGCTATCACCTACATCATCTACAGCGCCTACACCAGCAACCATACAGCCAGTCACAATGACCACCAATATAAATAGAACAGCAGCAACGTCAGCTTTAATGAGGACCAAGAGTCAACTATACCAACTAACTCCAATACCCAGGACAACCACTCAAGGCTTTTTAAACACAAGGAACAATCAGCAGCCAAACAGATAAGTACTTGGCAGAGCAGCATTTTTTTGATATAGCGTTTAAATTTTATGTCTTGTACCTTTGGCACGTGACACTCCTTGCATAGGGTGTAGGATAACTCATTTTTATATTGTTTACACTATTGACCGACAGTAGTTCACTCTGATGCTCATTTTCGTTCGAAGTCTGAATAAGACTAGATGGATTAGGATAAATTTTTAATTCATATATGTTAATATGTACGTATGTGTAAGTGGCAATAACCCTTGCTAAAATTTCAAAATTTATATATCAAGTCAAAGTAGAGAAAAAGTAACTTAGAGACACATGAAATAACAGCTTCCTTTTAGGAAACCAAGTGGCGATTTTAAGTTAAACTTTCAGTAGACATGCTTTTTTCCTTTTCGTTAAGGATGTATCTTTTCCATAAACCTACAAATTTTGCAATATTTAGAACGGATCTTCAGTCTTCCTTTTTCTTGTGTTCAACGCTATTTTAAAACTTGGCCAAAGAATATTTGTATTAAAATTTGTATTACCCCATTTAAGTAAGTAGAATTTAACTGTAGAGTTATATTATACGCGATTATCTTTGTTTGTGGGAGGCAGTTAATATTAAATAAGTTGTCTCGAAACAAACAAAAATATTTTATTTACAACAACCGCGTCCATATAAATATTTTAAATTATATATTATACTTCTTAATACATATGTATGTGCACGTTTTTGTATGTATTTACGTATGTAATTTTTGGCTCGGTGAGAAAGGGCTGAGCAGTGGTCATATATGAATTATTATTCGCCTTTCTTTTTTAGCTTATTTCCTTTGAAAAAGAAAAGGGAAATAAATTAAGAAAGGCAAAGACCTTCTGTATAGAATTAAAGAAAATTTCCCCCAAACACAAAAACATCATATTAAAAGGGTTTAAGAAATTTGTGGGAATTAGGTTTTATAAAAAACAAACAAAATCCAAATTATATATTGATGGTATAAGGTTTTTTATACAGGAAAATCTGATTCCGATGAAGCAGTATGTACTTGAGACAATTATAATCGATAAAACTAATTCAGGAAGCATTTTTTAATAGGGGTTAATAAAATGACGGCCCAATTTTCACACCTTTATTATTCATTTTATCACAAAGTGTGCCACCAAGTAAATATTTTAATTGCGAATGTGTGTGTGTATGTTGTAGTCATGGTTCTAATATTTAAATTTATCCTTCTTAACGCAAACAAAATCAAACATGGACTTAAGTACTCCTGTATAGAAAATATTTAATCCGGATTAAGTTAAAATTCCTTCAAAATGTTTTGTTTTAAGCAGAACAATTGCTAAAACAATCATGGAAGTCTTTTCTAAAAAAATTAAAATGCAAAGGCATTCATTTCAAAAGGCAAAGTGTTTGCAAGTTTGGGAGAAGGTTTACATTATATTGGTAACCAATGCAATGGTAATAAAATAAAAATGTGTATAAGTGTGGCATTTTTGGTAATAATTTGTGATTTTATTTATTTTTTTCTTCTATTTTGTAGAGATTAAAAAACATTGATGAGCTTTTATAATGCTCTTAACTTACACAGCAAAGTATCGTGTAACATAATAATTACACAAACTGGTAGAATTTGAAGACATGTCTAGCAAAACAAACTTATTCTTATAATTATTATTGAACATTCAATGAAGTTTTAAAATTGGAGCTTTGTTGCAGTTAACAGACTTATACTTATGCAGGGATGTATGTCCGTGTAATGAAGCACGCAATAATCAAAAGCATTACTCACACATTTTTATATATTGAATTGGTGATAACCAGGGCAACCAAAAAATTAAAAAGTCATATTTTCCTGTGAGTCGCATAACGAGTGGCCAAAATGCAAGGATTGATTAGGATATGTTTAGACCTCAAATTTAATCACTTCTGTCACAAGGATTCGTGTCTTTCTCATATATCCTTAAAGTGGAAATTGACATATCGTAGAGGGAAACATTTTTTTATTGTTAAAAATTTTGTACAGACATTTGGTGTAGCATGCTTTATGATCGGTTCAAATTTCATTCAGAACACGAGCAAGGATATGCTACCCTCAATAGTCTCCTTTTTCAGAAAAGTTAAAGAAGGGCAAAAAGTAAAAATAATCCCTTTTTATACCCTTCACATAGTGATAAGGGTATATATCAGTTTGTCATTCCGTTTGTAATTTCTTTATTATTCATTTGCGACCCCATAAAGTATATATATTCTGGATCCTTATAGATAGGGAAGTTGATATAGCCATGTCCATCTGTCCGTCTGTCTGTCTGTCTGTGTGTCTGTCGGTCCGTCTGTTGAAATCAAGTTTCCGGAGTCAAATAAAAAGAAACAGACCAGTTAATGATGTCAAACTATTGGAAATATCCCGCTTACGATCGCTATTTAAAATCAGCAAAATCGGTTTACTATTGACCGAGATATAAGCGAAAACCCAAAGTAACCCATTTTTTTAGGACAAAATCTGTGCATATATCCCTATATATCTCAATAAATATAGTCACTCTTGCCACAAAACTTGGCACGGATACTCCTAAAGAAGAGGCCTAAATAATGGAAAAAGTTTTTTCAGATAGGACCAGGGGAAGGGGTATTTTTCCTACAATTGCACAAATTTGGTGAAATATTTTATACGCTATATCTCGTAAACTATAACAGCTATCGACCTAAAATGTTTTACAAAAAGTAATTGTACGCTAAGGGCTACACTTTAAACAAAAAAATTTTTTAATGGGGGCAAAAAAAGGGGTAGCTCCCATACAAATTAACGATTTTTACGAAATATTCGATACGCTATATCTCGGAAACTATAACAGATATCGAAATCAAATGTTTTACAAAAAGTAATTGGGCAATAAGGGCTACGCTGTTAAGAAAAAAATTTTTGGTGGGGGCAAAAAAAGGGGTAGCTCCCATACAAATTAATGATTTGTATAAAATATTCGATACGCTATATCTCGGAAACTATAACAAATATCGAAATGAAATTTTCTACAAAAAGTAATTGAGCCATAAGGGCTACGCTTTAAATAAATAATTTTTTGAGTTGGGGCAAAACAAGGGGTAGCTCCCATACAAATTAACGATTTTTATGAAATATTCGATACGCTATATCTCGGAAACTATAACAGATATCGAAACCAAGTGTTCTACAGAAAGTGATTGGACATCAAGGGCTACGCTCTTGAGAAATAATTTTTTGAGTGGGGCAAAACAAGGGGTAGCTCCCTTACAAATTAACGATTTTTATAAAATATTCGATACGCTATATCTCGGAAACTATAACAGATATCGAAATCAAATGTTCTACAAAAAGTAATTGTACGCTAAGGGCTACACTTTAAAGAAAAAACTTTTTGGGTGGGGGCAAAAAAAGGGGTAGCTCCGTTACAAATTAACGATTTTTATGAAATATTCGATACGCTATATCTCGGAAACTATAACAGATATCGAAACCAAGTGTTCTACAGAAAGTGATTGCACATCAAGTGCTACGCTCTTGAGAAAAAATTTTTTGAAAGGGGTCAAAACAAGGGGTAGCTCCCTTACAAATTAACGACTTTTATGAAATATTCGATATGCTATATATCGGAAACTATAACAAATATCGAAATGAAATTTTCTACAAAAAGTAATTGGGCAACAAGGGCTACGCTTTAAAGAAAAAAATTTTTGAGTGGGGGCAAAACAGGGGGTAGCTCCCATACAAATTAACGATTTTTATGAAATATTCGATACGCTTTATCTCGGAAACTATAACAGATATCGCAACCAAGTGTTCTACAGAAAGTGATTGGACATCAAGGGCTACGCTCTTGAGAAATAATTTTTTGATAGGGGTCAAAACAAGGGGTAGCTCCCTTACAAATTAACGACTTTTATGAAATATTCGATATGCTATATATCGGAAACTATAACAAATATCGAAATGAAATTTTCTACAAAAAGTAATTGGGCAACAAGGGCTACGCTTTAAAGAAAAAAATTTTTGAGTGGGGGCAAAACAGGGGGTAGCTCCCATACAAATTAACGATTTTTATGAAATATTCGATACGCTTTATCTCGGAAACTATAACAGATATCGGAATCAAATGTTCTACAAAAAGTAATTTTACATTAAGAGTTATGTTTTTAAGAAAAAATTTTTTGGGTGAGGGGTGAACAAGGGGTAGCTCCCAAGCAAATTAACAATTTTTATGAAATTTTCAATACGCTGTATTTAGGAAACTATAACAGATATCGAAATCAAATGTTCTTCAAAAAGTAATTCGACAACAAAGCCTACGATTTGAAGAAAAAATTTTTTGGGTGGAGGATGGACAAAGGGGATCTCCCATACAAATTAACAATTTTTATGAAATTTTCGATACGCTACATCTGTGATACTATAACAGCTTTCGACTTTGAATATTCTACAAAAAGTAATAATCAAATAATTCATACATTTTGGAAAAAAAAGTTGGAGAGGAGCAGGGAACATCCCATAAAAATTAACAACTTTTATTAACCTTTTAACATAAATAATGTCAAAAACTTGCATTACTGTCGACCTCAAACGTTCCTCATCTATTTCCATTATTCATACGAACGTTAAAATTTTGTAAAGTTTTCTATGGACTTTAAAACTCACACAAGGATCTTTATTATATTATTTGCAGTACAAAATTACTCGGCTGGGTATATTTAAAGACCAATGTGAAGGGTATATAAGATTCGGCACAGCCGAATATAACGCTCTTACTTGTTTTAATAAAACATGAATACTTTAATTTATAAAATAAAATTAAAAGTTAAGTTAATGGCTATTACAGAAAATGTGTACCATTATCCAAACTAAGAACCAATTGCCAGGCGCTTCGATCTTCTGCTCTTCTTTTCCAATTTCTGACATCAAGTTTCGAGATGTTTTTCTTCACTAGATCCTTCCATTTGAGATTTACCCTTGATCCGACACCAGGTTCGCATTAAAATTACTTCCTAGCTGGAGCATCTCCATTCATTCTCTTAACATGACTTAACCAACGTAAACGTTGAATTTTGATGCGCGTAACTATGTCAATGTTGGCAAACAGCTCACACAGCTCACGGTTCATACGGCACCGGTATTCTCCTTAAACGAAATTTAATCAATATATTTTCCGAAAAATCTTTCTCTCGAAAACTTCAAGCACTGCCTCATCTGCTTTTGCAAGTGCCCATGATTCAGAACCATATATAACCCCGATGGTATCAGTGTCTTTTAGAAAGTAATTTTTGTTTTTCAGGGGGAAACTTTGCTTTTAAATTGCTTACTTAGTCCAAGGGGGCATCTTTTAGCCAATATTGCTCGTCTTTTTATCTCAAAACTGCTTTTTTTTGTCTGGCTAATTCTACTGGACGTCTTGTGTGTTGTTACCATCAACTTGGTTTTATTTGCATTTACTATCAGGCTTACTTTGTCTGATTCTTTCTCGACTTCTTCTAAGAAGGAAGTTACTGCTCGCAATGCTCTCCCCATGATGCCGAGATCGCCAGCGTAAAGGAATAACAAGTTCTGTTTTGTGAATAGTGTGCCAGTTCTATTCACTATTACGTCTCGTATAACCTTTTCTAAAAGGATCTTGAAAAGATCACACGAAAAGATGTCTTCTTGTTTAAAACCTCGCTTTGGGTACCAAGAGGCCCATAATTTTTCCTGCCTATCTTAACTGAAGATTGCGTATCAGTTAAGGTCATCCTGCAGAGCCGAACTAGTTTTGCAGGAATACTAAACTCGGACATAGTGTGAAACACCCTTGAACATATGGAACGACCTTATTGTCAACAAATAGTTGGTATATGTCAATCTGTTTTTCTTTGGTTTTTTTTTAGGATTTAGAGTAGTGTGTATATTTGGTCGATGGTGGATTTCACAGGTCTAAAGCCGCATTGATATGTCCCACAGCTCTTGTCGAAATCTAATTTCAATCTTTCAAACAATGCGCTGGATATAATTTTGTAACCAATGGGAAGGAGACTTTTTCTTCTATAGTTGGCACATAGTGTCTTGTCTCCTTTTTTTCTGCACAGGACATACTTAACTTTTTTTTCAATCCGTTCCGGAAATGCGTTCCTCTAGCCAGATTGTACAAACAAGCTGATACATACTCTTTATCAGCATGTTGCCTCCGGTCTTAAGCAGTACAGCTGGCAACCCTTCGGCTTCTGCTGCCTTGTTGTTCTTAAGCCAGGTAACTGCTTTTTGACCTCATTCTGGCCATGTGGTATGCATTCAATACCGGCTTCTGAGATTGGTTCTGCGGTGTCTTCATCGTTGCAATTATCAGATACAAGCAGGTGTGAAAAATGATATTTCCAAATCTTCAGCATACTATCTGTATTAGTCACCAGATTACCTTCTTTATCTTTGCAGGAGAATCTGCATCAGTTTGATGTTTTTCCTTTTTAGTTAAATTTTTATACTTCATTTTGACTCCTTAACATCCCGATACGTCTACACTCACACCTTTCTATTTCTGTCTCCTTTCTGCGGAATAGACGATTTTCCGCTTTCGTTTTCTTTCGACACGCGTAACTACTGGCTTCAGTATTGCCTTTTATGACGCATTCTTCGTGTCAGATTATACGTTTCTCGATACATTTAGGCGTGTGCAAACCTTTGCTGCAACAAGGTAGTGATCCAAATCAATGCTTGCCCCTCGGATAGGTCGTACGTCTAACACGTTAGACGAATGCCTTCCTTCTATCTCAACATAATCAATCTGGTTCCTCGTGTTTTGATTTGGTAACAGCCACGTGGCTTTATGTATAAAGAGATGTTAAAAACTCGTGCTGCTAACTACAATATTTTTTTCCGCAGCGATGTCTAATACCCTCATTCCCATATCGGACGTTTCCTCGTAAAGTCTGAGATGTCCGACTGTTGGACCAAATATATTTTCCTTTTCTATTGTTGCGTTAAAATCTCCTAGAATTATTTTTATGTAATGGCCGGGACAGCGGTCATATGCTCTCTCTAGGTGCTTTTAAAATATATCTTTGTCTGTGTCATTATCTTCTGTCGGGGCATGGACACAAACTAGACAGATGTTTAAGAACTTCGCTTTTTTACGAACTGTGTCTACCCTCTTATCTACCGGAGTAAATCTGGACAAGAGATGTTTAAGTTTTAGGCTTACAACAAATCCACAGCCAAACTCAAGTCTGGTTTTATGCCAGCATTAGTGTATGGCAGCGAATGTAAAACTTTTACTTTTTGCACACATCCCCTAACTGCAGTGCATACTAGAGAGCACTACTGCAAGGCAGTGAGTTAAAAAATAATTAATTTTATGCTGATTAACTAACACAATAACGCGACAAAAAAGCAGCCATTTATGTTACTATTGTTCTTGTTTCTAAGGCACATGTTTTAAACTTTTTTGCGAAATGTTTTATGGAGAAGGTTTTTATTTTTCCTAGTAATAACTATATTTTCTCAAAAACTTGCAGTTATTAGGTGGTAAGTTAAAATTTAAGAATCTTGCCCAGTGAAGGGACGATTTACGAAAAAATATAGGCATCTGTAGGTCATTAGCTAGAATCTTAACTTTTCTAATACCTTCCGAACAATATTGTTTTTTTTTTAAACCGACTAGGTAAACGTCTACCTATTCGGCAGTTTACCGAACTCCTAAGTATATAGATTGCGATAGGCGATGCAATGCCCACAATACCTTATATCTAAATGTACTTTTTTGAAACTTTGTACCCAAAAAAGGCGGGGCAATGCCCACAGAAATTACATCGTAATACGGACACTTCTAACTGACCGATTTAAATGAAACTTTGATCGTATATTAACCGCTTCTAGGGTTTAAAAGTGGAAGTAGTCACCTCTTAAAAATTTACCAATATATACTGGTACTTTTACTGCAACATTATTTTAGAAAATTTTTCGCATATATAAAGCTTCTACATCGGAATTCGCAAGGCAAAAAAGGTGGACAGTGCCGTGCCCAGAAATATATAAGTTTTTTTCATTTGTCCTTCTACTGCAGATTTCTACAGATTTTTTAAGTCTTATACATATGCATATATGGCCTATAATGTTAAAATTTTCAAGGCAATAAAGCAGGCGTTACCACGACCACAACAATTAAAACCTCAATATAAGTTTTAAACCTCACCGATTTTTATTAAACTTTGCACGTATGTAGGTGCCTTTTTATGTAAAACTTTGGAAGCAGAAACGTTGGCATGCCCAAAAAAATAAACTTTTTTTGGAATTTTTGCTGTACGATATATACATATATAAAAGATTTCGTTTTCAAAGTTATTTACGGCAAAGTTTTTTTTAAAAAAGGTGGTAATACGCCCGTAAAAATTAAACGCTCAACACAAGGACTGCATTGACTTTTAAGAGAATTTGCTAACGCATGGTAGATTTTTAAAAGCAAAATTTTTAAGACCAAAAAATAGGCGGTAGCACGCTTATAACAAATTTATTTACAGAATAGAAACTTTTGCGTGACTAATTTTTGTAAGACTTTATACACTTTCTGGTAGCCTCTGGCGTTAAAATTTTAGGACGGTTTAATGTCCACAAAAATTTTAAATTCAATGCAATGTACTGATTTTTGTCAAAGTTTGAAAACTTTTAATGCAAAAATTTAAAACTTAAAAATAGGTTTGTAGAAAATAAATAAAATAAAAATACTTAAATCAAACCGTAGCGGTGAGTACGGATTTTCTTAAGCCAAATGCGATTTATCGAATCGAATCGAATTCCATAATTTGGCCCCTGATGTTAGCTTAAAAAGACTGATTTAAACGTAAACAGGATTAATCTGGTTTTTTAAATATCAAAACTTTATTAAAGACGAAGAGTTTTATATTTTATTTTGATTTTAAACATATTCAACCTAGGATTATTTGAGCTGAAACACCAGCGCGCTAAATGTTGAAATAGGTTCAGAAACCAAAACAAATTTTAATTGATTTTCTAAAGTAATTTGAATATACTTGATTTAAGTAAATATCGTACTCATAGATTTTAAGTACGATTTTGGCCAAATTCAAAAATTATATTTTTGATTAGGGAATCTGTTTTTCTTTCTTTGTAGTGACGAAATTTTGATAGCAAGTAAAGAGCGCTGCAACGCTAACAACAGTTAAACTCATTATTCTGTATTTCCACTATAAAAATTTTGATGAGATTCCAATTTAAATAATTAGGCTAAGAATGCCCTTCAAGGAAATGGTAGGCGTTCTACACCCCATCCAGTCCAACACTGGTTACGTCTAAACTCTTTAAAGTTTATAAGATTTAGTCCAATATTAATACGTGTATGCTGGTTGAAAACGGGGAGAGAGGAAGAGAGCGATGTAAAGCAAAAAGTCTGCAGCTTAAAATAAAGAGGAGTGACAATTTCTATACAACCAAAACACGTTTTATGTTATATATTACTAAAAGTCACAATTATAGGGTTTTAACTTATATGAATAACTTTGATTTGTACAGTTTTGATAAGCGTGCAAGAGAAGAGGGTGGAAGCGATTGATTGTCAAGTTTCGCATGAGCAATTTTGATTTAAATGGCTGGTCTGAGAAAAACGCCGACAAATTAGAGAGAAAAGCACTTTAATTACCATGGCATCAAAACTATTTTATGTCATATATTTCCAACAGTTAGAGACTCAAAATTTCCTTTTATAAATTGTGACATCTTAGACTGCAAATGGAAATGTGTAGCACCACCATGCAATTGAAAAACTTTAAGTTAAATTTTTTTAAATGTCAAAAGCTTGAATATATCACTTTAGTTTAACAAGCGGTATGGTCTGATGCAGCAGAGCGAGCCGCGTAAAAATAGTGATAAATAAATAAAAAATTTTAAACTGATGTTTTAAAATAGTTTAAAACTCAACTTCTTTATTTCTGATTTTAAAAGGCAAACATTTTCGCTTGTAATTAGTTTCTACCAAAAAAAAACATGTAATAATTTAAGCTGCCAAAGTACAAAGGATTTTATCTTACAAACGCGTGTATGTATGTATGTTCGTTAATATTATCTTATAAAAGCGTAGACTACATTGTCGCTATGGCATTTATAAAAATTCAATAAAAAAATTTTAAAGCCGTTGGGATGGATGGATAAATGTTTCTGCGTGCATAGACAGTATGTGTGTGTGTACAAGTAAATCCTCTTAAGATCTTGGGAATAAAGATGTTGTTGCTGCTAATGATTCCTATGCTGGTGTAAAAAATAGCGACTGCTTAAGCGAGTAGCAAAAGCAAATACCAAGTGAATGAATAAAAAGAGGAGGCTAGAGCAAAAGTTAATAAAGAAGCAAACAATACATACAAGAATAATTCAATCGCATTATATAATAAAGCTTAAAACACACTTAAAGATTAACTGAAGTGATTGTACAGAATTAGTTGGAATCACAAAGATTAGTGTGAGCATTCCAAGAAGAAATAAAATCTTTTCAAAGCAAACAAAAAATCAAGCCAACCAAACAGCCAACCCACTAAAGACTTAAAAACAAACAAAAATGTATCTTTAAAATCATAATAAACCCCCTCCCACCTTAACTGTCGCAAAAGAATCTCTGCTGGAATAAGTGTCACTGATGGATATAATCGTTTATTCTATTTTACAAAAAGTCGAATGTTTAAGTGTGTAAGTATTGTGTTCTATTGTTACAATCAACAAATAACAAGTTATAAACAAATACGGTTCTTGTTTCATTCGCTTTCCTATTGACTAGATTAAAACATTTATTAGACAAATGTTTGTTATATTCAGCTTTTGCGAGGGTAATCTGTAAAGTGAGTTTGTATTTAATAGAGAAGCTTAGAAAATGTTACGTCATTTGATTTTGATTTTAGAGGTGACCTTAGCATGTTCTTTAGTTTTTTATAAATATTTATATTTGTCACTTTTTTAAGGACTTATTACACAAGGACTTGTCAATTTAAAAAAAAACTGACTAATCTAGACAAAAGTTTAATATAAAATTTTATGTTTTGTTACGTGGAAATATTCCAGTTACATATTTTATTTCTTTTATTAGATAGTGTAATACCAGCCTCACCGTTTTTTCCTATAGTGTAAGTGTAGCATTAGTATGATATTTCGTTTAGGTTGTAGTTTAAGTTAGCTAGCTGGTTATAGTTCTCATTTAGTCTATGTGGGATTTAGTATAAGATACGTAATTGAATTGAAGATCGGGGCGATTCAGACCCGACTGAAATACGCTAATCAAGTCTCAAAGACCCCGTTTAAAGTGTTTGCACTTCCACCGATTCAAGAACATTCGAGACACTTGGACACTTTCCTGAATACATGCCTGTTCGCTCACAGCGGCTTCGGCTGACTGTTCTCACAGCGATTTCGACTGATTGTTCTCACAGCGGCTTCGGCTTACTGTTCTCACAGCGGTTTTGGCTGACTGTTCTTACAGCGGCTTCGGCTGACTGTTCTCTCAGACAAGGCAGCAGAAGCCGATGGGTTGCCAGCTGATCTGTTTAAAGTCGAAGGCAACACGATAATAAGGGGCATGCATCAATTTAAAGTACAATCTAGCTAGAAAAACTCATACCTTAGGATTGGAACATAAGTGTTTTATGTCGTGGGTACAAAAGATGAGACAGGACAGCATGTGCCAACTACAGAGGATTAAATCCTCTTCCAATTGATTTTAAGATACCATCTAGCATATTGTGTGAAAGGTTAAAACTAGAAGTCGACGAAATAATTGGGCCATATCAATGCGGCCTTAGATCTGGAAAATCCACCATCGAACAAATATATACTCTACGTAAAGTGCTGGAAAATGTGCAGATCGACACATATCATCTATTTGTTGACTATAAGGCCGCCTTCGATAGCCCAATACGTTGAAAGGTATTTCAGGCTATGTCTGAGTCTTGTATCGCTGAAAAACTGACAAAACTCTGAAGAATAACCTTAGCTAACACAAGGTCTTTAGTTAAGATAGGCAGGGGTATCTCTGAACTTTTCAGTACCAAACGAGGTTCCAGACAAGAAGCACACCTTTCGTTCAGTTGACTCTTAGAAAAGGTTATGCGAGCCGCAAATATGACAAGAACTATCACACAACTCACAAAATAGCACACGGTATTAGCGAACATCGCAAGCAGTAGTTTTTACCTTTGAAAAAGTCGATATAAAATTAGGCAATGTGCGTCTGGAAGTAAATGCAAATAAGACCAAGTTGATGGTACCACCGCACAAAACGTCCAGTAGACTTGGCCAGACAGTCGAAATTAAAAACAAAAACTTTAAATTAGTCAACGATTTTATCTACCTCGGTACCGCCGTTAACAAAAAACATCAGTTTTGATATAAACTTTGGACTAGTAAAGCAGTTTAAGAACAATGACACCTCTCGAAAAAAAATTTACTCTGTGTAAGACACTGATAGTGTTCCTGATTATATATGACTCTAAAGCATTAGTACTTGCAAAGGAAGACGAGGCATTGCTTAGGGTGATCGAGAGGGCAGTTTTTCGGAAGACCTTTGGACCAGTCTGCGTTGACGGAGAATACCGGCGTCGTTTGAACCTCGAGTTCTATGAGCTGTTTACCAAGATTAACATAGTTACGCGTATCAAAATACAACGTTTTTCGTTGGCTAGTTCATGTTGTGAAAATAAATAAAGATGTTCCAGCTAAAAACTAATTTAAATGCAAACCTTGTGATCAGGGGGTGGAAGGTATCTTGAAACTTAGTGTCAGAAATAAGAGAAGAAGCGCAGAAGATCGAAGCGAATTGAAATCAAGTCTACATGTGCCTTATGAAACAATCGTTCTAAAATATCCACAAATAATTTCGCTTTTGCTCCTTAATTTGTAATCTTACATAAATCACTGAGGTGGAAGAGGCCAGTAACATTATTATCACTAATATCCCAGAGTAAAAGGCAACACCCACACTAAATTATGTAGATCGAACCAAAATCACAACTTTAATCAGATAAGCGAAAATCGAATTAAGATAACAAGTAAGAGTGTTACATTCGGCTTTTCTGAATCCTTTTTATCTTTCACAACATGTGTTGTGAAGTTAAGTTTTTTTCATATAAAATTTGACATAATTTTTCTTAAGACATGAATATTTTTGTAAAATTTATTTTAACCAGTGACTATGTATCATGGTATGTTTCCACAGAGAAAAAACCATGTTGTTTTGCTTAAAACACTTCAAAGTATTTCCATTGGATTTAAGGTATCTTAGAGTTAAGCACAGACAGATTTCGATATGTTTTAAAAGAAAACAATTCATTTTATTCACTCATTGAAACTGTATGATAAATCATGTAGCACAACACGTGTTACAGTGTTTTTTTACAAATGGACGCCTTTTTATACAGATTGTTCTAAGGTGGAAAGAAAAACGGAACTGGGAGTCTATTGAAACCGAAAGATTGAGATCGACTCTTCTCCCCCAAACTACAACACTGTCTTGCAAGCGGAATTCTAGTCAAAAATGGAATTTTTAGCCTAGCACAGGGCACACGCAGGTTCAACGGATGTGAAAATCTGTACAACTAGCCGAGCTTCCATTAGAGCAATTATGTTTCGAAACAACAGATCTATGACGATGACGGCGCTTTTTTATTATTTCTCGGAATATAGCCAGGTTTGGATTTTGTGTATGTCTGGGCAATGCGGGGTGGGTCTGCAGTGAACGTGTAAATAATAGGGCAAATAAAGGGTAAAAAAAAAATTTTTTTTGCTGTGATGTGATGACTAATGTCTGAGTTACAATTTGTTATTAACTCTATTAATCGTTAGAGCTTGATTCCGTTCATAATTAAATTTTGGAATAACGCAATGCTGTTTAGGAAAGCAGTTAATATTTCTTTTTAATTAAAACCATATACGTTTCATTCCTCTCCCTATTTTTGTTCAAATATTTTTTATGTTCAATCTTACTTAATTTTGTATTTATTTATTTTAATTTTTTTCTATTGTTTGACTTTCCTTTTACCTATATTGCCACATCGTATAGTTTAAGCATACTATTGCCCATTGCACACTGTAGTTATGAGAGTTTTAGTCTTGTTGGGTGAGAATCCAAAATAAACAAAATTCACATGGTTGGGAATCCAAAGCCTTTCGTTGCGGCAAAGGTGAGTTAAAAGAGTGGACAAAAACTGTCCACAATAGGATGGGTAACCGAAATGTGAATAGGACTAGAAGGATTTTAAAACTAGGGAGACCTGAATTGGGTATGCCGATGGGTCACTCAAACTAACAAGTATACGTCCTGCGGAGGGTGTCGATTGCTGGACATGCACGGAAGATATTAAATTAATAGAGCAATCTCTGTGACACTGAACAGCTTTTGGACAGGGCAGGGTTCAATGTTTTATTTCTGATATTTTACCAAATGTAGATCACTTGACAAACATTATATAAGGAATGTTATGATAATTCGTCCGCGTCGCACAAATTTCTCTAAACTTCTCTCTTAAAAATGCTTTCTCCATTGTTAGGAAGACCCAACGAGCCAATCATTGGCTTAGATATGTGTCCTATGGCTATAGATAAATGTAGCATTTTTAAGGTGGAGATTAGACTTTGCCATTCGGGCCGCGCTCAAAAGCTCTAGAGAGAGAACACGTTAGGTCTAGACTTTTGAACGACTGTCAATGTGCTTTCAAGGTGCATCATTGTGACGTTGACTGTAATGAATTTGTCAATAAACTGACAAGGAGGGGAGCGACGCAGGATATTTGGCTAGGTTTTAGGCCAGCACGATCATCAATTGGTTTCTAATATCATTTAAGAGGAAAAGAAATGTATTTAATTTATTTTCAAGGAGAACACAAGGTATCTAAGGGGAACAAGAGGAATTTTATGGGTCATTGTCATGCCAGATATATAAAAGTAAATAATACAGGACGTCTCCAGGCTTCCGCAGGTTGTAAAATCTCTGGTTGTAGGTTAGGAATCATCATAAGATTTACCCAGGGTACTTACATTTTCTCTTATTTCTTCTTATTGTTGGCAGCGTATTTTCCTTCCCTTTTTCTTCTCACTTTTTTCTTTCTTTGTTAACTGTTTCTCACACTTTTCTAAAGGGATAGGCAATCAGTATACAGGCCTTTTGGGTTAAAGTGCCAAACATCCCTCGTTACTACCGTTCACGACCTAGAGCCTATAGAACGACCATAAAGATTTTTTCTAAAATAAATAAATTTTCTTTAAAGTTTTGTTGTAATGAATATGATAATTATCAAGATATATTATCTGAGACAATAACATGAATTTTGTCCTCATTGTATAATGGCATGATTTGGCTTATAGCTTGGTCAGTTGAAACCGATTTTGCTGAGTTAACCCAGTACTTATGTCGAAAATATTTGGTTTTAAGCAAAATTCCTATTTGTAGGACTTTATTTCTCTCAGAAAGATTAATATCAATAGACGGGCTGATCGACAGATCGACTGAATTAAAACATAAATAAACCTAATTTAAACTGATGGGGCACAAAGGGTCCAAGAAGCCCGAAAATTTATGTACAAGAAGTGGAAGGCATATCTCTTAACAAAGCGACCCAATTTCACACAAAGTTAACCAGCAGCAATTTTCTATAATTTTTACATTTTTAACTCCCAGAATATTAACATTGGGAAAAAGGTTTAAGAACTTTTTCGAACTGACATTGTATTAGGATGTAGAAATGTTTGTTTAATGTTCGACTTAAGATAACGCATTGTTTTTAATTCCTTTTAATACCTCTTTTCTTTCATTTTCTTTTATTCGTATGAAATTATTGTTCGTGATTTTTTTTTAATTTAATTTTTGCTGCAAGTAAACTAAGCTCATCATATTCGGTTCATATAATTTAATACACTTGAAATTTATGGAAAATGTATTGTATATTCATACGTACATATATATGTTTATACACCCAAATATAATCTTAACTTTGTTAATATATAAGTATGTATATGTGATGGATTTTATTTTAATGACATAGAGCATACCATATGCACAAACATACATGTACTTCGAGTATATATGTACATTAATATACATTTTAATTTATTTTATTGTACACTAGATTTTTTAACTTTAACGCTGCCGATTACTTTTTAATTTATCGAATAAATATGTACACTTATAACCTACTTTATATACTAACTTATATGTATATATGTATGTATGTACACCAACTTAATTACGGTAAATGAGCGTTACTTAAGAATATTTTACTTTTTATTCATTAGATTTAAATTAAAACGTTTAAAAGCCAAAAGCTTACGTAAATATTTTAAATGGTAAATAATTCAATATAGTGATGGTTTTACCATTTCCCAGCAAAACCTTTGATTACCTACCCTACCAAAACAGTGATCGTCATATGGCCGGTTATTTAACTAGTATGAGGGACTGATATATCGGTCAAAGTTTCTATTAAGTTATTAACAGCAATATGAAAAATGTGACTAAAACTTTTGTATATATATGTGATTTTGCATCTCCTTCTAGCTTATGAGTTCTATCGACTGTAGAGCTTATGTATTTCTGAACTACTCACTCTACAGCTGTCAACAAATCAAAGGTGGAAAAATATCAGTCATACTTGACGTATATTTTTTTGAAATAAAACACATTTTTGTTTTACTGTTAGTTTCAGGCATTAAATTTTTGTAGGGTGGTTTCCTTTGTTTAAATATTTCAAAATTCACGACCCAGTTTACAATGTTTTTTACAAAAAACAATAAAAAACTTAATTACTATTTACTAAAGAGTTAACTATAAATTTAAAGTTTTAAGAACAAAAATTGCAGAAATTTTGAAGTTGCAATAGTCTTTGTCAAAAGGTGATTCTTCCGTGGAAGGACCCCTCATTACTCCGTAACATACAAAATAATAAAAACCTTTCACATAAGTTCAGAAAGACTTTTCTGGGTCGATTTTAACATTTGCTGGAACAATATCAAAAATCCACCCCAAATAAGTTTATAAGTTATGTATTTTAAGTGAAGCTTTTTTCAAGGATTAATCGCGCCAGAAATTCCCGAATATTTGAATTAATATCATTTTACGTTCTTCTTGGATTTTTTGCAGCTTTACATTTTTAAGCAACTATTTAAAATTTATTTATTCTGTTTTTTAATAGAAATATTTAAATGTTGTTTTTTTTTAATTATAATTTTTTTAATAATTAAAGAGTTACCATATCGTTACCTTAGTATAGAAAAGACTTAACTCGTATTTTTTAAGTTGCGATTTTTTGGCTAATTGTAATGTATGAGCAGACAACTTATCAAAATAAGCGAATATCTGAAGTTATAATAACATAATAATAAAGGATTTTATAAATTGATGTAACTATATGTATGTATATTAAAATCAAGGTTCTGTTTCAATTATTTATATAAAAAATTAAATTTTTCTTATCTAGGCAGACAAAATTAATTTTCAAACTTTTGTACTTTTAACGACCCTTGGTTTAACTACAAATATTTAAGATTAAAGTAACTGGAGTTAGCCTTTAAAATTTCGATGTTTTTCAAAATCAAGAAATAAAACAAAAACGTTCTCGAAACACTCTATTTGACAAAAAAAAGATGTAACTATTAAAAAGTTTACAAACATATGTTCGATTTACAACCTGTGTTGTATCGTTGTATCAACCAACATCGTAAAAATTTCAAATGTATTTGTTTTCAAGAAAAATTTAACATAATTTAGTGGTTTTGAAATATAAAATAAATTACACTAGAAACGCTTAATTTACAATGCGACACATGACACAATATTTGGTATTCAATGAAGGCGAACGCTTAGGTGAGCCAGATGGAAAACCGGAATTAATGTTTTTAAAGTTATTTAAAAACAAGTAAGAGCGCTATATTCGGCTGTGCCGAATCTTATATACCCTTCACATTGGTCTTTAAATATACCCAGCCGAGTAATTTTGTACTACAAATAATATAATAAAAAACCTTGTGCGAGTTTTAAAGTCCATAGAAAAATATACAAAATTTTAACGTTCGTATGAATAATATAAATAGATGAGGAAAGTTTAAGGTCAAGAGTTTTAAAAGTTTTCGACATTATCCATATTTAGAGGTTAATAAAACTTATTAAATGTTCTAGCCCCCCTGCTCTTCTGCAACTTTTACTCCAAAATGTATGAATTAATTGATTATTACTTTTTGTAGAATATTCAAAGTCGATAGCTGTAGTAGTTCTCCAGAAGTAGCGTATCGAAAATTTTATAAAAATTGTTAATTTGTGTGGGAGCTACCCCTTCTTCACCTCCCATCCGAAAATGTTTTTCTTCAGAGCGTAGCCCTTGATGTCCAATCACTTTTTGTAGAACATTTCATTTCGATATCTTTTCTAGTTTCCGAGATATAGCGTATCGAATATTTTATAATAATTGCCGATTTGTATGGGAGCTACCCCTTTTTTTGCCTCCACTCAAAAATTTTTTTCTTTAAAGCGTAGGCCTTGTTGTCCAAATACTTTTTGTATAACATTTGATTTCGATATCTGTTATAGTTTCCGAGATATAGCGTATCGAAAATTTCATACAAATCGTTAATTTGCATGGGAGCTACCCCTTTTTTTGCCCCCACTCAAAAATTTTTTTCTTTAAAGCGTAGGCATTCTTGCCCAATTACTTTTTGTAGAACATTTCATTTCGATATCTTTTATAGTTTCCGAGATATAGCGTATCGAATATTTTATAATAATTGTTGATTTGTATGGGAGCTACCCCTTTTTTTGCCGCCACTCAAAAAAATTTTTCTTTAAAGCTTAGGCCTTCTTGCCCAATTACTTTTTGTAGCACATTTCACTTCGATATCTGTTATAGTTTCCGAGATATAGCGTATCGAATATTTCATAAAAATTGTTAATTTGTATGGAGCTACCCCTCTTTTTGCCCCCACTCAAAAAAATTTTTTCTTTAAAGCGAAGGCATTCTTGCCCAATTACTTTTTGTAGAACATTTCATTTCGATATCTTTTATAGTTTCCGAGATATTGCGTATCGAATATCTTATAATAATTGTCGATTTGTATGGGAGCTACACCTTCTTTTGCCCCCACTAAAAAATTTTTTTCTTTAAAGCGTAGGCATTCTTGTCCAATTACTTTTTGTAGAACATTTCATTTCGATATCTTTTATAGTTTCCGAGATATTGCGTATCGAATATCTTATATATAAAAGAACAATATTTTTTTTGTTAGTGACACCGCTTATAACTCGAGAACGGCTGGACCGATTTTAATGAAACTTGAAAAAAAGACATACCCGATATCTGGGAATCCGTTTTAGGCTTATTATTTTTTGGAAATTCCGACTGGGCGTGGCACCTCCCATACAAATTAAACAGTTTTTTTCACATACCTCAATACCTATTATAGCTGAAGTCTCCAAACTTGGTATAGGTAAGTTATATACTGATGTGCATAATTGAGTTGTTTATGGGCGGAAACAAATAAATGGGCGTGGCACCTCCCATACAACAAAAACAGTTTTTTGTATATTTCTCAATAACTATAATAGCTGAAGTCTCCAAACTTCGTACGGATGTTTATAGTACTAACATGCATAATTGAGCTTTGTATGGGCAGGAAAAAATAAATAGGCGTGGCACCTCCCATACAACGAAAATAGTTTTTTGTATATATCTTAATAACTGTAATAGCTGAAGTCTCCAAACTTCGTACGGATGTTTATAGTGCTAATATGCATAATTGAGCTTTGTATGGGCGGGAAGAAATAAATGGGCGCGGCCCCTCCCATACAACGAAAATAGTTTTTTGTATATATCTTAATAACTGTCATAGCTGAAGTCTCCAAACTTCGTACGGATGTTTATAGTACTAACATGCATAATTAACCTTTGTATGGGCGGGAAAAAATAAATAGGCGTGGCACCTGCCATACAACGAAAATAGTTTTTTGTATATATCTTAATAACTGTAATAGCTGAAGTCTTTAAACTTCGTACAGATGTTTATAGTGCTAATATGCATAATTGAGCTTTGTACGGGCGGGAAGAAATAAATGGGCGTGGCACCTCCCATACAACGAAAATAGTTTTTTGTATATATCTCAACAACTATAATAGCTTAAGGCTCCAAACTTCGTACGGATGTTTATAGTGCTAACATGCATAATTAAGCTTTGTATGGGCGGGAAAAAATAAATAGGCGTGGCATCTCCCTTACAACGAAAATAGTTTTTTGCATATATCTTAATAACTGTAATAGCTGAAGTCTCCATACTTCGTACGGATGTTTATAGTGCTAATATGCATAATTGAGCTTTGTATGGGCGGGAAGAAATAAATGGGCGTGGCACCCCCTATACAACGAAAATAGTTTTTTGTACATATATATCTCAACAACTGTACAAGCTGAAGTCTCAAAACTTCGTACAGATGTTTTTAGTGCTAACATACATAATTAAGCTTTGTATGGGCGGGAAAAAATAAATAGGCGCGGCACCTCCCATACAACGAAAATAGTTTTTTGCATATATCTTAATAACTGTAATAACTGAAGTCTCCAAACTTCTTACGGATGTTTAGAGTGCTAATATGCATAATTGAGCTTTGTATAGGCGGGAATAAATAAATGGGCGTGGCACCTTCCATACAACGAAAATAGTTTTTTTTTATATATCTCAATAACTGTAACAGCTGAAATCTCCAAACTTCGTACGGATGTTTATAGTGCTAATATGCATAACTGAGCTTTGTATGGGCGGAAAGAAATAAATGGGCGTAGCACCTCCCATACAACAAAAATAGTTTTTTGAATATATCTCAACAACTGTAATAGCTGAAGTCCCCAAACTTCGTACGGATGTTTATAGTGCTAATATGCATAATTGAGCTTTGTATAGGTGGAAAGAAATAAATGGGCGTGGCACCTTCCATACAACGAAAATAGTTTTTTGAATATATCTCAACAACTGTAATAGCTGAAGTCCCCAAACTTCGTACGGATGTTTATAGTGCTAATATGCATAATTGAGCTTTGTATAGGTGGAAAGAAATAAATGGGCGTGGCACCTTCCATACAACGAAAATAGTTTTTTGAATATATCTCAACAACTGTAATAGCTGAAATCTCCAAACTTCGTACGGATGTTTATAGTGCTAATATGCATAACTGAGCTTTGTATGGGCGGAAAGAAATAAATGGGCGTAGCACCTCCCATACAACGAAAATAGTTTTTTGAATATATCTCAACAACTGTAATAGCTGAAGTCCCCAAACTTCGTACGGATGTTTATAGTGCTAATATGCATAATTGAGCTTTGTATAGGTGGAAAGAAATAAATGGGCGTGGCATCTCCCATACAACGAAAATAGGTTTTTTTATATATCTCAATAACTGTAACAGTTGAACTCTCAAAACTTTGTAAAGATGTTAATAATGGTAATATGCATACATAATTCAGCTGTGTATGGGTTAAAGTCTCCAAATTTTGTGTAGGTGTTAACAATGTTCATGTTTGCAATTAAGCTGAGTTTGGGCGTGAAGATAATAATAGCCGTGGCACCTCCTTTACAAGAAAAAAATCTTTTACATATATATGTCAATAAATGTAACAGCTGAAATCTCTAAATTTAGTACGGATGTTTATAGTGCTAATATGCATAACTAAGATGAGTATAGGCAGGAAGTGAACTATGGGTGTGAAACCTCTAATAGCATGGAAATATTTATATATGTATCTCAATAACTGTAACAGCTAAGGTCTTCAAACTTTTTGGTGTGGCACCTTCCATACAATTGGAATTTTTTTTACATGTACTTCAATAATTCTTATACCTAAAGTCTCCAAATTGTCTATGTATGTTTATGTGTGCTAATATACATAATTTACGTGAGTATAGGGAAAGAGGAGATAATGGGTATGGCACCTTCCATACAACAAATATGCTTTCTTATATAAGCCTCAATAACTGCAAAAAAAAACTTCAAAAAACGTGTTCAAATTTTTTTTTAAACCAGTTGAACGCAATTTAAATTATTAGTTTAAAAGTAACAGAAATAACCTAACAATACCAATAAAATGTTTATCCCTTTATTCCCCTTAGGATCAAAGTTATCAAGATTTTATATTCATATTTGAGCCGTTTCAAAATATGGTTTTTTATCCTGTCTCGCCTCTGCTGGTCTAATATTTCAAAAAAGTACTAAAAATGCATTCATAACTTTGAAACCTGTCGAGCGCATATTAAATTATAATTCTATCTTTTTTTAGTTCTTTTTTAAGTCTTGCCTTAAGCATTTAGGCTATGCAATGATGAATCTGTCTGTCAGTTAGCGAGTCATTAACGCAATTTTTTTTTCTATTTATTGTTTTGGTAAGCACAACAAACATTTAAAAAAATAAAAACAAAATTATTTACTAGTGGCGGATAGGGCTACAAAATAATGAAGCCATTATAAACTGAACTGTTTGTGAAGTTTTTACTTGGTAATAGCTTCCCAGCTTTTCTATTCACGCTTTATCAGTAATTTTCAGTAATTATCAAAGAAACAAACAAACATGTTTATAACCCCTACAAGAAATTTGTGACCGAAACTAACACTAAAACATTTTCTTTCGGTCATTTGTGACCAATATTTCTATCACATCTGAAGGTGCGAGATGCAAGATCACACGTACACAAAGTTTCGGTAATTTTTTTCACATCGCCCTTAAGAAAATGATAGAAAATAATAACCGATTGATCGGTCATCTGTGTCGGTCATATGACCGGTCAAATGACCGTCACTGTTCTGGTAGGGAACGTTATTGACATGCTATTAAGGATAATGTTTCGTGATTTGTGTATGTTTAGGTAAAAATTCTTTTGCTTATTATATATATTGTTAGGCAATACGTGTTCGGAGATACTCGATGCTGGATGTATTTAATAAAATGGCAAAAACAAGGCTTGCCGCATGCACACATTCTTATTTGGTTAGTCGAAAAAGTTCGACCAGACCAGATAGATTATATTATAAGTGCCGAAATTCCTGATCCCGATACAGATCTAGAACTACATAATGTTGTAATTACAAATATTATTCATGGACCGTGTGGCACCATCAACCCCCAATCTGCGTGCATGGTCGACGGCAAGTGTTCCAAACATTATCCACGAAAATTGACGGCGGAAACTATCACTGGCCATGACGGTTATCTACTGTATCGGCGTTTATCGCCCAATGACAACGGACAAACTATTACAAAGAAAGTGAAAGGAAACGATTTTGTGATTGACAACAGTTGGACTGTGCCATATTCGCCATTTCTTTCCAAATCATTTAAGACACATTGCAATGTTGAATATTCTAATTCAATGAAGTCGATCAATTACATCTGCAAATATGTCACGAAAGACAGCGATGTGGCTGTTTTTAGCATCCAAACCACCAATGGCAACGACAAAATTACGGGTTATCAAGTTGGGCGATATGTGAACTGAAATGAGGCAGCGTGGCGTATTTCTCATTTCCTATTCATCCCACTGTTGTACATTTAGCGGTGCATCTGGAGAATGGCCAACGAGTACATTTCACCGCGGCAAATATTGTTCAACGTGCTGAAATACCTCCAGCGGCAACATTGACAAGTTTCTTTGCTGTTTGTCAAAGCGATCCGTTTGCCCAAACTTTACTTTACTCGGGGATGCCACGGTATTACACTTGGAACGCTTCTTAAAAAAAATTTTAACGTCAAAAGAAAGGCACTATGGTTCCTGGCCACCAAATGTGCGTTTAAGTGATGCTCTTGGTTGCATTTATACAGTTCATCCGAAGAATGTTTTTATTGCGGCATTTCGTACTGTTTATGGTATAGTCTGCCCAACATTTTGTGCTGCGTGTCAAGAACTCAATTTGTTTGAAAACGATACTCATTGGGATACGACAAGCGCTGAGGCAATTATATCTGCATATCCAAGCCAGATACGAACATTACTTGATATTATCATTTTGACATGCTTCCCGTCAAATCCAAGTGACCTGTGGAACAAAGGACAATATGTCAAAAGACATTTTACATCAATATCGTGTCTGCTCGAGAAATCCAAATCTTGAAGTTAATGCGAATATGCATAACCGGGACTAGCTCTTAATTGAAGACATGCGTTACCTTATTTGCGGCAGTTTGTTAGTCAGGTTAGGACTGCCAGCACCAGAACATGAATTGAATGAGCTACTAAATCGACAATTGAAGCGTGAACGTGAATACGATCGACGTGAGTTAAACCAATTAGTTCAAATTAAGGTTTTTGATGATGGAAGGCAATTGATGATGGAAACGGTGTTTTCTTTTCTTGGATGCCCCCGGTGGAACTGGAAAGACATTCGTCATGTCATTGATTTTAGCCACTGTTCATGCGAGATCCAACATTGCTGCAGCGGAAGCTTCATCTGGAATAGCGGCCACATTGTAAAAAGGATGCCGCACAGCTCATTCAGCGTTTAAATTGCCATTAAACCTTCAAAATATAGAGCAACCAATATGTAACATTGCGAAAAACTTCGTCATGTCCAAAGTTTTAGTACGTGTAAAATCATTATCTGCGCAGTGACCCAAGATGTTTTGGAGGTGCAATGATTTTACTGTCTGCCAGTCTAAGATCGACGGCGGCTGATCAAAAAAATGCTTGCGTTAAATCCTCAAGTCTGTGGCGTTTTCCAAAGATACTGCAGATGACAGAAAACATGAAAGTTACATTGCTCAACGATATATTACCTCAAGATTTCTCCAACCAATTGTTGACTATCGGTAATGGCCGTATTCCTGTCGACGAATCAAATGGATCGATTTCGTCTTCTCAAAATTTTTGTAATTTTGTATCGTCAAAAGAAGAGTTGGAAAGTATTTTTCAACATAATTGCTAATGGGAAAAATATAGATGTTGATGATTTAAACTTTGTAAATAGTTCAGAATCAAATCGTTGGTACTCTGCATTCTTTTAAATCTTTTGATTGTGTAACAAACGAATATGAAGCCACAAACTATCCAACTGAAGTTTTTAACTCCTTGGATGTGCCTGGCGTACCCCCGCACAACTTACAACTGAAGGTTGGCTCGGTAGTTATCGTGCTTTGAAATTTAAACCAACCAAAACTTTGCAATGGAACGCATTTGGTAATCCGAAACTGATGGTCCGTGTTATACACGCAATTATACTAAGAGGAAAATTCAAAAGGGAAGAAGTTCTCATACCGATAATTCCGATGATACCAACCGATATGCCTTTTGAGTTCAAACGAATTGAATTTCCTATTCGTCTTGACGATTAACAAATCACAAGGACAATCCTTGAGTATTTGTGGTCTTAATTTAGAAAATACATGCTTTTCTCATGGCCAAATATACGTTGCATGTTCACGTGTGGGCAAACCATCTGCTTTATTTGCACTTGCGCCTGATAAAAAAAAGAAAAATTTCGTATATCACTGAAGAGAATTACCCTAAACATAACCCATGCACGAAAATACATAGCTTTCTTAACAGCTTTTACCTGAAACGCCTTATTTTTGTAATCTTTTTGAATTTTTGTTTTCTATGTAAATATATTCCAATGAACTATTTGACTACATAAACTTTGAACTCTTTTTAAAAAGTCCATATATTCAATAATTGGTAGGTGGTACGAAGTTCACCGGGTCAGCTAGTTTTATAATAAATGTCGATTTGTATGGGAGCTACCCCTTTTTTTGCCCCCACTCAAAAAATTTTTTCTTTAAAGCGTAGGCATTCCTGCCCAATTATTTTTTGTAGGACATTTCATTTCGATATCTTTTATAGTTTCCGAGATATAGCGTATCGAATATTTCATAAAAATCGTTAATTTGTATGGGAGCTACCCCTTTTTTTGCCCCCGCCCAAAAAATTTTTTCTTTAAGGCGTAGCCCTTATTGCCCAATTACTTTATGTAGAACATTTCATTTCGATATCTGTTATAGTTTCCGAGATATAGCGTATCGAAAATTTCATACAAATCATTAATTTGTATGGGAGCTACCCCTTTTTTTGCCCCCACTCAAAAAAAAAATTTTTTAAAGTGTAGCCCTTAGCGTACAATTATTTTGTAAAACATTTTAAATCGATAGCTGTTATAGTTTACGAGATATAGCGCATAAAATATTTCACCAAATTTGTGCAATTGTAGGAAAAATACCCCTTCCCCTGGTCCTATCGGAAAAAACTTTTTCCATTATTTAGGTCCCTTCTTTAGGAGTATCCGTGCAAGGTGTTGTGGCAAGAGTGACTATACTTACTGAGATATATAGGGATATATGCACGGATTTTGTCCTAAAAAAAATGGGTTACTCTGGGGTTTCGCTTATATCTCGGTCATTAGTGAACCGATTTTGCTGATTTTAAATAGCGATTGTTAGCGGGATATTTGTAATCGTTTGACACCATTTACTGATCTGTATCTTTTTATCTGACTCCGGAAACTTGATTTCAACAGACGGACGGACAGACAGACAGACAGACAGACGGACAGACGGACATGGCTATTCCAACTTCCCTATCTATAAGGATCCAGAATATATATACTTTATGGGGTCGCAAATGAATAATAAAGAAATTACAAACGGAATGACAAAGTGATATAAACCCTATCACTATGTGAAGGGTATAACAATGAAAAAAAAATTTCTTTAAATCTGCGATATTTTTTCAAACATTTATTAACGACTATAATGTAAATTACACGTATGCGCGTCGTTTTCTTTGTGCAAATATATCTTGATGCTTAGGCCAAAGGATCAGAGAATTCATGCTAAACGGAGAGTCCGAAGGAGCTGCCGAAGAATACAAGAAAAACTAAGACTGTTATAGATTCGTTAGCATATACATACTTACATATCGTTACCTTTACAAAGAAAGTCTCTACGTTGTATTGTTGTACGGTGAAGTAACAATAATAAATAAAATGTTAAAACGACAGTTTAATTTTAGAGTAATACTGCCCATCAGTCAATTACAGCCCATTGTTGCCAGACGTATTTTGGAAATCTCTGTCCGATTTCCAGTTGTCGTAAAAATTATTGATAATTTAAATCCTGAAAAATCTCTTGGCTTTAATAAAATAAGCAACATAATGCTTTAAGAGATACCTTGCACAGCAAGAAGAATAATTATTTTTATTTTTAAAGCCATATTAAGAACATTTGAACATTTCCCGCCAATATGGAAGGTTGCCTTTGTAGATTTGATTCATAATCCAGGAAAAGATCTTTCGAAGGTGAAGTCTTATAGGCCTATAAGTCAAACCCGCTCGCTCAAAGCATCTTGCAACATAGTGGACACACTCGTCTAAAAGAAGGGGTACTATTGCGCTTATATGAAACCATTGAATTAATTTAAAATTTCAAATTGATTAATTTAATTAGCAAAGATTCAATAATGAAAAATGTGAAAAAATATGTATAAAATAAAAATAAAATATTAAACTCTCCTTCTTTAATAAAACTTCGTTAATCAAAACCAATTAATTTCCATTTTTGAAATAGTCCCGTTTCCGCTTAAATCAATCCTTTTAAGCTAACGTCAACTACGGTTTCAAACTAAAATCAAACATTTTTTGACTTAAATGTTTCTAAAAGTAAGAAATTCATACTGAAAAAATCGCACTTGGTTTAAGAAATTTCGTACTCACCGTAGTTTTGACACTTGACTTAAGTAAAGTTTATTTTTTGTGTGTAGTTTTAAAATGCAAATACTCATTGTTGGTTCACATTAGCAAAGATTCAATAATAAAATGTAAATGTAAAAAACGACGGCAAATGCCAATATGTATTTGTGGAATGAAAGCGAAGCTTCACGTGGCTGCCAAGAAATAAGTTCTTGCCTGTTAAGATTTATTAACCCTTTGCCTTAGAACTGTGGTCGGCAAAATAAGAGTCACTACATTGTTCAGTTTTTGTTGTGTGTTTTTCGAGACACTCATATTCAAGAAGAAAATCATTGCTCTTACTCTCTGGGCAATTATTCATACAGTGCAATGGAAATTTTGGAAAAATTAATATTGCAAGAAAATGTTTGCAAATTTTCAAACCTGAGGATTTGGATAAACATGTGGCAAATCGGTACCGTGAAATAACTCCCAAATGAAATAGCTCCCAATGGAAAAAATGAAATAACTCCCAAATGAAATAACTCCCAACGAAAATGAAATAACTCCCAGTCGAAAAAAATGAAATAACTCCCAACGGTAAAAATGAAATAACTCCCAACGAAACCGAAATAACTCCCAATTAAAATACATATATATAATGCGAAAACCTTTTGTATCCATAAATTAGATGTTACTAACGTAAAATTATTTTCTAAACAAACAAACCAAATGACTGCCGGCCTCCGTCTAGACGCAGGATAAGTAAACTCTCGTGGATCGAACCGCCGGCTTTGTTACAGCTTTAGGACAGGCGCGTGGACTTGAGGCACCTTTTTGTTTAAATAATTTTTTAATAAGAAAGAGTTATTTAGATAGCCGGCCTTCGGCCGGGCGCAAGGAAAAAAAACTCCAGTGGATTCGATCAGCCGGCTTCGCAGTAGCCTTCGGCCGGGCAATGGACTTTAAGCTCTACTGCTTTCCATATAAAGCTTCGCCAAATAAAACATAAATTTTATGGCACTTTAGTTTTTAAGCTGCAAATATTTCCGATGCACTACAGTGTAAAGTATATTCCCCGGCCGAAGGCTACTGCGAAGCCGGCGGATCGAATCCACTAGAATTTTTTTCCTTGCGCCCGGCCGAAGGCCGGCTATATACCCACGGTTTTAAAACCCCAAAACTTTTTAATAAATGTCACCTTTTATACTAGCGTGATTAAATTTTTTTAAATGCTCTGGTATATACACTTGCTCTTAGTAAAATGAAATAACTCCCAATAAAAATGAAATAACTCCCAATGATAGAAAATGAAATAACTCCCAACACTTTGAAAAAATGAAATAACTCCCAACAAAATTTCATTGGGGGTTATTTCATTTGGGAGTTATTTCATTATGAAATAACTCCCAATGAAAAATAATGAAATAACTCCCAACGCATTGGGAGTTATTTCATTATGAAATAACTCCCAATTTGTATGGAAAAAAATTGGGAGTTATTTCATTTTTTCATTGGGAGTTATTTCATTTGGGAGTTATTTCACGGTACCGGCAAATTCAAGTAATATCAGTGCGAAATTAGGGCTTTATAAGAAATTCGTACTTAAAAAATTGTACTTGGAGTAAGAAATTTCATACTTGATTTAAAAAACCCGTACTCATTGTACTTTTGACACCGCTATGGCTTGATTTGAGTAAAGCTTACTTAGCTTATTCTTTGTGTGCGGGAATCCAAAAAATGCAATAACTTCTCATTCAGAAGAGTGGCGCTTAGAACCTCTTGTGCAAAAAATATTTTATGAATGAGCAGGAAAACTTCATCAAAAAGAGCATGAGGGCTCTATATATTGGCCGACCACACAAAAAAACAGCGTAAAACCAAAAAGATTAAACAATTAAAGAGCCTTAAGGATGTGCTTTGCTATGTGCTCCAATAGATAGTTCAATAACTTCCTCATGACAGAATAGAAAACATTCCAGTAATAATCAAAGGCCACGGTGAGGATGAAAACGAGTCCGATGATGGAATTTAAAAAATCTAGCAAGAAACCTTCTAAGTGTTTCCTTATAAAATGTTGTTTTGACTTTAGTCTAAAAATTTATTTTTCTTAATAGTTATTACAGACCCAGCAAAACTTGGAAGTGATAAGGCATTACAAATTTCTTACTTTTCAACTAATAATACATACTTAGCGGTTGTTTGATAATAAGTTATTTCTTATCTAAAATTTAAGCATAAAGTTTCAGTTTGACAATTTCTTAACTTATTCCAACTTTATACTTTAAACCAGCTTTCACCAAAACATCAAAGAAAAAAACTTAAATCCAACAATGAGTAACTGGGGCCCCCAAGAAAAGGTTACCTGAATGCCAATAAGGTAAGTCAATAACCTTATGTAAGTCCCTCGTTGTAAGCGAGCATGATAAGTACTTGCCTCCAATGTCATCGCCAGGTTACTTTAAAGGTAACTTTTTTTGTATGTTAAATATAGTATTTCTTATCTTGTTAGATAAAGGAATATCTTATGATCTCTAACGATTAAAAGGATTTATTTCAGAAGGCATCTACAATTTTTAATTGCGATTTAACTTGTGCGTTAACCCCCTAATTATACCCTTCACATAGTGATAGGGTATATATCACTTTGTCATTCCGTTTGTAATTTCTTTATTATTCATTTGCGACCCCATAAAGTATATATATTCTGGATCCTTATAGATAGGGAAGCCGATTTAGCGATGTCCGTCTGTCCGTCTGTCCGTCTGTCCGTCTGTCCGTCTGTCCGTCTATCCGTCTGTCCGTTTGTCCGTCTGTTGAAATCAAGTTTCCGGAGTCAAATAAAAAGATACAGACCAGTTAATGGTCTCAAACGATCAGAAATATCCCGCTTACAATCGCTATTTAAAATCAGCAAAATCGGTTCACTATTGACCGAGATATAAGCGAAAACCCAGAGTAACCCATTTTTTTTAGGACAAAATCCGTGCATATATCCCTATATATCTCAGTAAGTGTAGTCACTCTTGCCACAAAACTTGGCACGGATACTCCTAAAAAAGGGACCTAAATAATGAAAAAAGTTTTTTCAGATAGGACCAGGGGAAGGGGTATTTTTCCTACAATTGCACAAATTTGGTGAAATATTTTATGCGCTATATCTCGTAAACTATAACAGCTATCGACTTAAAATGTTCTACAAAAAGTAATTGTACGCAAAGATCTACACTTTACAGAAAAAATTTTTTGAGTGGGGACAAAAAAAGGGGTAGGCCCCATACAAATCGACAATTGTTATAAAATATTCGATACCCTATATCTCGGAAGCTGTAACAGATATCGACTTAAAATGTTCTACAAAAAGTAATTGTACGCAAAGATCCACACTTAAAAGGAAAAATTTTTTGAGTGGGGGCAAAAAAAGGGGTAGCTCCCATACAAATCGACAATTGTTATAAAATATTCGATACCCTATATCTCGGAAGCTGTAACAGATATCGACTTAAAATGTTCTACAAAAAGTAATTGTACGCAAACATCCACACTTTAAAGGAAAAATTTTTTGAGTGGGGGCAAAAAAAGGGGTAGCTCCCATACAAATCGACAATTGTTATAAAATATTCGATACCCTATATCTCGGAAGCTGTAACAGATATCGACTTAAAATGTTCTACAAAAAGTAATTGTACGCAAAGATCCACACCTTAAAGGAAAAATTGTTTGAGTGGGGGCAAAAAAAGGGGTAGCTCCCATACAAATCGACAATTGTTATAAAATATTCGATACCCTATATCTCGGAAACTGTAACAGATATCGAAATCAAATGTTCTACAAAAAGTGATTGGACATCAAGGGCTACGCTCTGAAGAAAATTTTCGGATGGGAAGTGAAGAAGGGGTAGCTCCCATACAAATTAACAATTTTTATAAAATTTTCGATACGCTACTTCTGGAAAACTATTACAGCTATCGACTTCGAATATTCTACAAAAGTAATAATCAAATAATTCATACATTTTGGAGAAAAAGTTGGAGAAGAGCAGGGGGACTAGAACATTTAACAAGTTTTATTAACCTTTAAATATGAATAATGTCGAAAACTTTTAAAACTCTCGACCTCAAATCTTCTTCATCTATTTTTATTATTCATACGAACGTTAAAATTTTGTTATTTTTTCTATGGGCTTAAAAACTCGCACAAGGTTTTTTATTATATTATTTGCAGTACAAAATTACTCGGCTGGGTATATTTAAAGACCAATGTGAAGGGTATATAAGATTCGGCACAGCCGAATATAGCGCTCTTACTTGTTTTTAATTGGCTTCGCTCCGAAAACAAAAAAAGGAGGCGAATTAAATTTTATCGAATTAATTTTCTAAAAAGCAGTCTCAGTTCTTTAATTACAAAGTTAATGCAAATACCCAGCCAGTCAGAAGAAGAGATGGATAACCTTTATAAAAAAAACAGACAAACTAAGCTGATAAAATATTTAAGTTAAAACGATAATCATATTAAAAAAATTTGATTTGTTTATTTTAAAAAAATTTAATCTTTAGCATTTTATGTAAATAAAAGTGAAAAACGTGAAGTTATAGCCGTAAAGTATCCTTAAATACAAATCTGCTTTAATCTTAAAACATTAATGTATAACTAACTGTATGCATATTTATGTACATATGTGTGTGTTTACGTTTGCATTAGCTTGCATACTTTAATAACTGCAAACGTAAAGTTTAGTTATGGGAAAAGAATAAGAGCCTTTATTTTAAAGGCAAATAAACCATAAAATAAATAATTTCGCTTTGAAACTAACAAGCGTGTTGCATACAAATATAAAAAAAAACACAAAATAAAGAACCTGCATCAATAGAACTCATTCCTATCCTTGCCCAAGGCTAAGGCAGTCAGTAAAAGCGATGGCGTACAGGATCCCATGAGCAAAAAACGAATGAGTGTGTGTATGTGTGCCGTCTGTTTATTGTAAACATTTTCAGAGTGAAATAATTTTCTTTGAGGACTTTTAAAAGTAAAACACAACAAGAACAAAAAGTATAAACGAAAAAAGAAGCAAATTTATATAGAATTTATAGACAATTATATACAGAAGTTGCTTTTCGTACACTGGAAACGGACACGATGAAATGGCAACGGAAAGCGTTAAAATGAAATTGTCGTAAGTTTAAAAGTGACTCATTAAATGTATTTTTTAATGGATCTTACAGTTAGTAAACTTTTGGTGAAATTAAAATTATTTTTTCAAATAGCAACAACAACAACAGCAGCTTGACAGGCGCAATATAAACGGGGGAAATAACATTTTTCAAACCCCATCTCTCATCCATAGACACACAATTATTACAACACACTCACACATTGACATATGCATCCACCAAGGACGCTAGAGCCCAAACTTAGTATATGCATGTGTGTGTTTAAGACTGTGTTTCACATCATATTTATGTGCAACAATTAACAATGAAATGTAACTGTTTCGACAATTATACAATAACAATTGCTAAAGTTTTAAAATTTTCGTAACAAAAAAAAATTAAAACAAATTTAATAACGATTAAGTAACGCTCGTAAACTGAAAGTGAAACTTTTAAGTACAACTGTTTGTTAAATGTGTGTGTGTGTGTTAGTGTGTAAGTGCCAGAATTGATCAGGAATAAAAAGTACAACTGCACATTATTTAATACAAATAAACATTAAAAAGCGTACAATCACGCATTTAATTGTGTTATTTTGCTACAAACGGAACCGTTCCAGATGCATAATTATTGAAATACTCGTAATAACAAAATCTATTAAAAAGCAGAATAAGAATATTTACACTCACACCACATACACAGGAAAAATTATTGGCAGTTTTTTTCAATTAATGCAATTATAAAAAAAGAAAAAGTTAATGTAAATATCAAATTATTGATAAATGATTCAATTATTTAATTAATTCAAAATTGTATACATTTTTAAATCTTTTCAGTTGTTATTAAACGTTTTTTTAATTAATCCGTTAATTCATTTCATCAACATATGTTATTAAATCAGAAATTATTTTTAAAGTAAAACATCTAGTAAGGAAAAAATGTGTTATGCTATTATTAAAGCACTCAACAAATAATACAGGGTGTCTGATAGAAAATAAAATGTTTACATACGACTATTGAAAAAAGTAATAAACGGTGCGGGGGGAAGTTGGCACCGTTTGAATTATCGAGTGTGCGGACTTGTCAGTCATGATGTCGCAGTGGTCGAGTGAGAATAAGACGTTCGCTGTGGAAACATTTTTAAGGAGAAATGATTCTTACGTAACTGCTTGTCGACAATTTTGTTCAAAGTTTGGTATTCAATGAATACGTGATGAACCGAGTATAAATTTAGTTCTTGCGTGAGTGCAAAGATTCCGCGTAAGTGATTCGGCCATGAATGTCCCACGGCCAGGGCTCAGTCAATCTTCAAGGACTCCCAAACACATTGAACTGGTTGAAAGCAGTTTCTCGTAAACACGACTTTTACTACGAAAAAGAGCAGCATCACTGGGACTTCCAAGATCGATTATTCATAAAACTTTAAAAAAGGAACTTAAGTTCTATCCTTTTAAAATTCAAATAATTCAGGCACTGATATGATGCTAGAGCGTTTTCGCACTGTAAATCCCAATTTTATTAAAAGCAGCGAAACTAATTTTCACTTAAATGGCTAAGTCAACTAGCAAAACTACAATTACTGGTCTTCCAGAACTCGCAACCCTCGACTAAAACATCAAAAATCATTTACAGGGTAAAAAAATAGTTCGACCACTGCATCCCCCAGAATTCATTTCCAGGCTTATAGGCTTAAGGACTCCATCTTCAAAGGATCTTTTCTAGGCTTTGGAATCATTTTTATTAAGGCCACTTTCCATAGTGGCAGAAAATGTTCAAGCCGTAATATGGTGTTTTAACTAAAAATAATTATTCTTGTCGCTGTGCATGTGGCTGTGTATGCTCCAAAAGCATAGTGTTGTGTTTTATCAAAGTCAGGAGTTTTTTAAGAACTTAAGAATTTGGAAACTTATTTCGATGGAACGTCTAGCAACAACAGGCGGTAATTTACTCATGTCAGTACGTGTTTTGGGAGTGAACACGTTGTTTAAATGTCTTACGAACAGCTTGCAACTTTTCTTCGTCATGTCTTGCTCAGGATCCTCTCAGATTACGCAGTAGTGGTTTCGCGGGTCTTTTAAGGCATCTAACTGATCGCCACAGAAAGTCTGAAGAGTCGAGCTTAGACCTTCTAAGTTTTCCTTAAGATATGCCATTCTGCATACCTCCAGAAAGGATTTCAATGTGCTTAAAACTTCTTTCAGTTTAGTTTTATTTTGGTGCGATCTATGCTTTGCTGAAAATGGAAGAAAACTGCAGCCACTTGACCTAATATACAAAGAGCTTTTGTTGGTATAAAGCAATAATATCCAGAGATCCCCCTGGAGGAAAACACTAATTAAGTTTTAAATGCACACAAGATGAAAATCTTAAAAATAATACCAAATCAAATTAAATTTGTATTTAGCTTTAATAATGCGAGTTTCAAAGTAGGTTAACGTCTTATAATGAAAAAAATCCGGGCATTCTAATCAAGAATTTCATGTCATTGGGCACCAATGCTAAATAGTCTGAGCTGATGGAGAGAGCGAAAATTTTCCGCAGGGCACTGTGAATTCTTGAATCTAAAAAAAAATTAGCGAAAATCATTATACGTGACTTGGTAAGGATTGAATTAACAAAATTAAAAAATATTGAAAACCTTCTTTGTAGGGTGATGAAAGTTGTAGATAATAGTGATTGCAAGACGTGCTGGTAGGATATCCACCATGTCTTTCAGATCATGATTTTAGCAGTCAAAATTGCGGCAGCCGCCATTTTGTACTCCTATACTAAAATTGTTGAAAGGAAATATCCGCATAAAACAGGTATTCCTTTGGTGGGTTGTGTGTGGCGTTATATAACTCTACTTTTACTGAAACGGCTGAAGAATTGGCATAACAAAAAATCTATTGTCGTACATAATTTTAGATCTACAAGAAGTATAGATTTCGTTTTGAAATCAAAGCGGAGGTTCGAATACATTCCAACCCGTGTATAATGACTAAGTTCGTGTAGCAACTTTATGACTTATTGCGGCAAAGATTGTACTACCATTTTAGAGGGATACTTGTGGACTCTTAGCAGGTAGAGTAACAAGCTGCTGTTGAACACGAGTCATGCCAGAGAAGTAACAAGGCTATCCTGTTTATATTGCATATTCAGTGGTATATCGAGTCTGTGACACGAACTGCTAAAAGCTTATATATTTCATAGCCTTAGGATTGGTAAAAGTGAGAGTATTGGAACAAGAAGCACCCTTGAGTATATTATTAGTTTAACTAATGTTTTGCAAGTCTATGCTGCTTATTTTAAATCCAGAGGACTAGGTAGATAAGCGGGTATATGGATGGACCTATGTTGCATCCTAGGGTGGTGTGTCACTCCACTTGGGAGTAAAATGCTGTTAATCATTTTGCCCTCTTCCATCGATGTTTTAACTACTCCATTTAAGGGTATAATCATTAGCATTATATCCTTGGAAGTATTTCCTGTGTAAGGCAGCATTTTTAGGATCATGTTCTTCTTACAGCATTTAAACAGATGGAAAAATTAGATAAAGCACAAGTCCCCTGCTATTTTAAGTAACCGTAGGGCGCCATCCTAGTTTGTCCTCTTTCAAAGGTTACAAACAGACCTGGCATTTTATAGATTTAAACAAGTGAAGAAGGTTAAGAGTTTTGTGGAGGAAGTTTTGCAGTAACGCTTGTTAATTTTTACTATATGAGACTTGCTCCGAGTTCCTCTTTTCAATGGGTTGGGGTAGACAAAATTTAATGCTTCTGAAGTCTATCATACCCGTTGCTCATAATTTCTCCGGAATCGACCGGATTTTCTATTGATCTTTACCTTCAGTGGTAAGTACAATCACCCAGTTGACTGTGCGAAGACCAGCCTTCTGCTTCTCGACAAGTTTTTATATATTGTTCTTGTTCGTTACTATAGTTAGAATCCACACCAAGTCTGTTAGTGTGAGGGGAATAGCAGTTTTTGATACCACCTCCAATGCAACTCCTGACCAAGCTTTGCCTGTGCCATTGATTGCGAGGTGAAGTAAGTCAAAAGATGTCTTATTTGTGCACTCGATGTCTTACAGTGGCGCCTTACTGCAAAAAAACTTCACTGATCTAAAAACATTACACCCGCTGGTTTGCCTTCAAGCTGCAACCGTATTTGGTAAAGGAGTTTACCATCTGCGTCAGCGTTATTAATGACTGCAACTCTGCGGTTGCTCTCGAAGCTAAGAAAGCGGGGTTTCTTTTCTTATGGTTGTATTTTGGTTGAGCTGCCTTGACACTATTTTTGATTTGTAAGGTTGCTTAGCAGAGGCTAGAGGAGAAGTTGAAGACATCGATATTTTTCTTCCTACATTGGCCTTGGAGGTTTTTAGAAATCTCTTTTTTGTATCCGAAATTAAAAATATATAACTTTAGGGTGAGTCAATTTGTATTGAAAGTTTGCCAATGAAACCATGCTCAAAAAATTAATTTTGGACCCACGCATTTTTCAAAGTAAACAGTTTTTCAAACATTCAATAATAGAGTCGAAAAAATTGTATTTCTTTGTTCCAAAGGGCTTTTTTTTAATTTTTCGGCTAGAGAAATTTATTCTTGACACATGGCTTCTTTGTAATAGTTTTTTAGAATGACACAAGAATCACGATGTGCCTTTGACACAAAAAAATTTAACCCACCCTAATATATGTATATACTTAAATGCATTTTGAGCGACTGCAATTGCATCCGAATTTTAATATGTTTTCACATTGTTAGACTAAAAAAAAATCATTAAGGATACAAAATTTAAAAAAAATTAATCACTTAAGTCCCCTAAAAATATCTACACAATGAGAGCAAAGCTTAATATTAAAATTAATAGCGATCCTTTGTAGTTTTAATAATATAGAGCTGGTTGGGCCTTGAAGTAAGAAAAAGTAACAACCGATTTAGACTTATAGTATAATTGGCCCGTAGATTCTTAATGATTTTTTGAAATAAATTTCTTTTCTTTTTTTGTATTTAAACTTGTTCATCCCTGACATACATACATATACGCGTTAAAATGTATTTGCTTCAGAAGGGTGTCATAAATTCATTGCCCTCACCCTTAATGGAAAATAAATGTTTTATGTATGTGTTTGTGTGTTTGTGTGATGAAGAGAATAACAAAGAGTTTTATTAGTCGGTCATTATAATTCTTATTGTTTCTTTGTCAGATTTAATTTGCCACTTTACTGCTATAGAAATTAATTAACACAAATTGTTTCGACATTATTGTCTTAAACATTAAGTGAGAAGTTTATTTTATCCAAATAAATGCGAATATTTTGTAAATTGTTTTAACTTCAGGCAATAATTGAATTTTTACTTTAACGACTCACTGCTGGGTTAATAAATATCAAAAGTCGCTGGAAAGTATAAAATCAAATCATAAAACTTTATAAAATATTTTTTTCATAACATTTGTCGAAGTTAAATTTAATTTTAGCAAAGGGATAAAAATAAAGACCCAAACAAAGTTTAAATTTAAGTTTGCATACCATTTTAATTTGATCCTACTAATCGTTAAATGATGCAGATTTTGAGCTGAAATATTTTTTAATAAACAAAAATAATAAAAATTGTATTGAAGACATTTAAATGTACTGGCTTCCCTGTGTAAGGCTGTTTAAATTGATAAAGATCCTTAAGATATAATATTTTTCAACTAAATTTATGTTGATATCGGAGTAAAAACAATAAAAGCCGAATCTAAGGTATCCCTCACATTGGATTTTCGAAACCCCAAACTTTTTTTTATTTTTATCCTTTATTTTATTTATTTATCAAATATTTCTAATTTAAAAATAGGGGTCGGTGTCATATTTTAACCGTCTAAGGGTAATTATGGCAGCTTCAGGGGGTTGACCCTAATTTTCTCAAAATTTTGTATGGCAACCCCTTTGGGTAATTGTGATAGGGGTAGGCATATTCTAGGAATATGTTTGGGAGGGAAAATTGATGGTGGTCTATGATACATTTAATTCCTTTAGGGGCGACCGTGAAGACGTTGCAGCGGTTTTTACCCTATTTTTTAAAATTTTGTATGGCAACCATGAAAGGGGATGGCAATAGGGGGCAAGTATATTCTAGATATATGTGTACGAGTATAAACTAATGGGGTTCGGTCGTACATTTTATTTCTCTAAGGCCGCCTTTGTAGAAGTTTTGGGTTACATCATTTTTGTAAATTTTGTATGGCAACCCCTTAGGTGATGGAGATAGAGGTTAAGTATGCTCTAGCAATTAGTTTAGGAGGAAAAAATAATGGGGGTCTGGGATACATTTTATTCCTCTAGGGGTGACTCCGGAGAAGTTGTAGGGGTTTTTACCCCATTTTTATATCAAATTTGGTATGGCCACCCTATTAGGGAGCGGATATAGGGTGTAAGTATGGTCCAAAAAATCTTTTGCGAGGAAAAATTAATGAGAGTCGGTCCTATCTTATACTTGTGAAGGGACAGCAAGTTAAAGAGGTTCTTAAGCACAAATTTTAGAGAAATACATAGAGGTATTCTTGGTTTTTTGCTTATATCTTAGATAGTTATCGGGCGCTTTTCCTGAATTTCAATACCAGTTTTTTCGCAGATTTTTTTCACAGTTTGGTACTACTCGGCGGTCTATACGACATCGATGGACTTCAAAATGTTGATTTCAACCATAACACGGACGGAAGGACAGATAAACATGAATAAATCGGCTTTACTTTCTATAAGGATCAAGGGGTCACAAATGAATAATAAAAAAATTACAAACAGAATGACAAACTTACAAATGAGGGGGATTAAAACAGTCTTTTTTATCTCTTTTGAAACTATAATATGATTTTTAAATGCTACACGTAAAACAAAAAAGAGCGTTATGTTCGACTGTGCCAAATCTTTATAGCCCTCACATTGGCCGTATCGTACCCCAATTGTTCAATTGACTTCAGTCGTTTTTTTTAGCAGAAAACGGGTGGCAAACGAACCGCTTGGGTCTAATATATGCCGGCTAGAAGGCCTATTTGAAGATACTGTTGAATCCATTACGATTTCATGACGATTTTTAAAAGTCTGATGTAAAATATGCAAAAAATTAAATCTTCTATACTGCAGGCCATACTAAAAAGACCATTCCACAAACTTTTCTTTTATTGGTTATTTCGAGCACCAAAAAATTTATGTAATATTAATTTCCAAAACTCATATGAAATCTGGAACAGGGATAGACAACTAATACTATTACGTTTGTTTTTTTTATACGTGCAGTTTCAGAAAATGTTCAGACAATATTCATTTCAAGTCGTTTTATCTTATCACTCACCTACAATAATCACTATTTGCAGGTATCATCTTAAATAAAAAATTGGTTAAATTTTAAAAAATATAAGACATCGATATTTAGTTTAAGCTATATTTACACTACCTGAGTTGTCATCTGAGTTTCACAGCTGAGACTTATATGTATAGTGTAATAACATATATGTTTTCATTTGTTAATATTTTTGTCTAACCTCAGTTGAAAATAAAAGTTTTCTATTTTCAATTATTTAACGTGTAAATTTTAAAAATGTAATACTAAAAGTAAAAATTTCAAATTGTTTTTTGACTCTCAACTCAGATGAGAACCTAGTTAGTGTAAATATAGCTTAAGTAACATTAATAAACTCATAAAAAGCCGCAGAGCATGTTTTTCCTACCCACCACCAAACCAAATACAATATAACTTTCTCTGCCGATGTGGAACAGCTTTTATCTGGAAACAGAAGAGCCGAAAGAGAATGGCCCTAACTTAAAACTAAGCTGAAAGAAAGAATGTGAAAACTTCTCAAATCTTCTTCTCTCGTGTACCTCCACCTTAAAAAAAATCTTGTTAATTTTAGACTTAACTTCTTAGATGTTTTACTCTCTATTGCGACTCCGATCTGTATTCCAAATCACCAAATTTGGCTTTAGAAGACAATATAAGACCATTGACCAAAGCCCACAGATTGGTACAGGTTATAAGAAACTTCTTAAAGGAAAAGCTTGACTGTACTGCGCTTTTAATAAATGTCTCTCCAGCTTTCGGTAAAGTATGGCATTAAAGCTGTTAACAAAACTAATCCAAGTCCGCTCGCTCGAAAATTCTTACAGCCTGCAGTAGCTTGAAGAGTATCCCACTGTCCCACCTAGATAAAACTATTTGAACTGCTATAATTTGAAAACTTAAATTTAAGTCTGGCTGGATAAATTTTAATCATTTCGCTTTAAGATTTAAATACTTATTGTTTTATTCGATAATAAAAAATATAGAAAAAAAACTAAGCCTGTACCTACGAGCAAATTTCGTCTGAGGACAGATTTAGAAAAAAAATACAAAAAAAGTGAATATAGTGCCTGAAAGCATTATGCATTCATAAGACAAAATTAAAAGCATTGGCAATTTAAATATTTTTTTTAAGGTGTCAACTCTTTTCAGCAATATTTTTCCTTAGACTCCAGTAAATAAGTATTTTAAAATTTTATGAAAAAAATTTATTTTCATAGATTTCTTTATTTCAAAAGTAAAACAAAAATTTTGAAAAATTGTAACCATTATAGGGCTGATTAAGCCTTATATAAGTCCGCACTCAAAACATTTTAGGTTTATCAAAAGAAAACGGTAATAAACTTCCCCAAACTGAGTATAAAGTTTTACTAATCTTTGATAGCAGAATTGAACGTTTAATATCTTTTTTCTGTTTTTTTTTTCAAAAAGTCCTCGTTTGTTGCACAGTGTAAAATGTGACGTCTTTGTAAATTGTAACATATATTTATAAATTGTTTGAAATATTAACACTTGTATTTACTCTTAATTGTATATAATATAAAACTTTTACAAAAAACTGTTTTTGATTGTGACATTTTTTTTTAAAATGTAAAGAAAGAGGATTTGATGATTTCAAGCTGCAAATATACTGACTTTTACTAAAAACCAGAATAATAATTTTTCCTTATTCGGACCATTTTACGTTTTCCACGACCCAACAACTTAATAATTAATAAGCATGGTACCTGTTGGCTCCTAAGTGGTCTTTACATGGTAATACAAAGTATTTAGACTTTGTAGAATCAAAATATGAAATTCTCTTCGTGTTTAAGAAAAGAGAATAAAAGTCTGTTTTAAGTATTATGTTTACACGGATTGTGTTGGTAAAATCAAAATCTGTTTTTTATTGCTTTATATCTTTGTGGTAATGGTATATGGTTTAAGTTCAACGATATTAACAAAAGCAACATAAAAAACTTATGCGTTGATTCATTAGATGTTGTAAGTGCTGCCAATCTTTTACGCATCTGATGTAATAAGAATACTTAAGTTTCTAAAATGGTTTAAAAAATAACCATTTGCCGAAAATATGTCAAATTTTGTATCCGTATTCTCTCCTACTCAATACGTTTTACATGATGAGATTTTGTATTATTCTACAACATATTTTGACATGCCGTAATATATGTATTACCGTGTAAAGGCACCTTTAATAAATTAATTGCTAATTTTGTAAAAAAATACCTCGGCAAAGTCTTGAAAATATAATTATTTTATTATTATGGAAATACGTATGTATGTTAAACTTTCTTTAAATTTGTGTAAAACTATTTGTATTTATAAAAGAAATAACAAAATTCAAATAACTGCTGCCAACAGTTAAATATTTATGTGCAATCGCTTATATATTTATTCCATATTCTTTTTATTTGGTAAGACGAAGGCAAAGCAACTTGTTTCTGTTAAGAGTCACAAGAGTATTTAATTAAATACGGATTAATGTTGAAGATGAAAAAGAAAAAAATAAACAAAAAAAAAAACATGTGAACTTACGATATGCTTGTGTTTGGATTTAGTTGATGATTTACAAAAAAATATACGAGTTTGCGTTTATGAAGAAAAAATTTCCAGTAAAATATAAAGAAATTGTCTCTAAGGATATCATTGCCATAAAGAAACAAATGTTACTTTATACAAACATTCGAAAGTACCATCAAACAAAAACATGTATTCATATCTATAATCACAAAACAAATATTGTTGATAACCAGTGAAGAATGAATGAGAGTAAAGCTAAATGGAAATCTTCTACTTTTAATGTATTTTCCATTAAACCATAATGCGAAAATAACAGAGTATGGATTTAAAAAAAAAAATAAAACAAATGTACACCAGGGTTATTCAAATACTTTTCAATTGGGCTTAATTAACTTACTTTTTGTTAAAATTTTAAACGAAATAAAAAAAATATTTAGCAAGAATTGTGCAAATGCTTAAATGATTAAATCTATTTTCTTTACCATAGAAACCGTATTTTAAATGTATGCTGCTTATAGAAAATTTTAACTGGACGACTTTCAACTGCCCATAAGAAAATTCAGACGTCATCAATTTCGGCATAACGAAAGGTATATTTCCAAAGCTTTTTGAAGTTCTGGCCTCGTTAGATCTACCTGCAGCCCTTAACAAATCATAACTAGCAGTTTTCTCTTATCTTGAAGGGTTAATTGGCTAAAGATTAAGAACATTTTATCAGCCTCTACTGCTCGCAAAACCCACCATTGAAAATTCAAGACAAAATTGTTGGCTGCCCAAGTAGCCTTAATAAACATATGGGAAAATCCGCTGAACATGCTTATTATACCTACCGCCGGACTACGTACAGCAAAGATTTTTCTACAGATGTGAAACAGCGTTATTAAAGAAGTAAACAAACTAATTTAGGAATTGGCTGGAGGAATATATAACAGCATCATTTAGGGCCCAATTAAAAAGTCTAGATATCATTCCTCAGACAAATTATTTTCTATGTCCATAAGCCAAATGTCTTTAAATACCCGTTATTGCAAAACTTCCATCGAGAGGACCCTTAGGAAGAAGTCACGAAGAAAAATGTGACCTTTTTGCAAATCATTTAAGTAACGTGTTCACTGCCAATATATGCACTGCTATAAGTGAATTACCGTCTGTTGTTCCTGGACAACCTATAAAATATGATTCTAATTAGTAGAAAAGCCCCTTAATTTGATTAAACTAATAATAAAATAATTTTAGAGCCATCTTGCATAACAAAAGAATAATTCTTTTTATTTTTTTAAAATAAATATGGTAAAAAATGTAAAGAAGCACAAACTCTGGGAATTTGCTGGCTCACAGAATAATATCACAAGTTTACAAATTCCGGTCAACTTTTGGAGCTGAGCCGATGAGAACAAATCTGAACGTTATTTAAGGCGCTGAATTCGAATCCGGTTTTTGTTTTTCAAGATTGGTTCTAGTTTTCGGGCTCTTGCATTTTGGCTGCACTGCACTGTAATAACGGCAATTAGCTGTTGGCATCGGTGGAAACGCCATTTCAATTGTAAACTTAAATTTATTTTTAGTTCCAAAACGTGTTAAAATGGAAAGAAAAAAGTGCAAAGTTGATTCTAAGCGTTTTTGTTATGTTTGGGGATGTTATATTATCGGAAAAAGTGGAAGAAATATATCAAAAGCGCTAAAAGATGCAAATTATTATTATTTTGGCATCTGTGTGGAAAACACTCACAAGCCGTGGGTACCGAAATTATTTTGTAAAGCGTGTAGCACAAAACTGTACAACTGGTCACTTGGTCAAGAAGATACTTTTTATTTTTAATGCCAATATTATGGAGACAGCCGAAAAATCATGTAGATGATTGTTATTTTTGCTTGATGAGTGTGATCGGTCTTAACGCAAAAACACTATCAAAGTATAAATATGCTGACGTGTCATCAGTGTCCAAGCTAGTTTCCCGTACGAACAATGACCCTTTGCCAATTTACCCAGGTGTGAGTGCAAATTCTAGGTGAACTTTCAGTTTGTCACCGACGAACTGTTCGTCCCCGACCGAAGATTTTTACATGGAAGAAACACACATAATATTGCAAAGTATGCTGAATGACTTGATTCGTAATTTGGATTTATCGGAACAAAAAGCAGAATTGCTCGCATCGCGGTTGCAGGAGTGGAACTGTCTTCACACTGAAACAAAAGTCACTGATATATAACCGCCAATCATTTGGAAGCAAAAAGTGGGTTTATTTACTAAATCTTCTGTCGCTTTGTCATTTTTGCACCAATCTGGGTCCTGTTCGGCGCAAAATGTGCGAATTGAAATAAACTAATGTCCTATGTAATAAAATAGCAAAATTTTTAATTGTCTGGTGTAAAACAAATCAGCTGAAAAGAGAAAAATTTTAAAATATCATAAAATTTTTCTTTAATTTTGAAATTGTGCAATCATTTCTTGACTAATCTTCACAAACGACCCATAGTTGTTTTAGCAATTTTATTATCTTTCAATAAAAAATAATAATTGCATAGACCGACGAATATTTTTAAAGATATTTGTATTTAAGTAACATCATCTTTTTAAAAAACGCAAATAACGGTAATTATGCAATATCTCGAAAACTGGAACCAATCTGGAAAAACGAAACCCGGATTCGAATTCAGCGCTCCAAATAGCTTTAGGAATAACTTGTAGTTTCTCAGCTCCAAAACCGTGTATACTTGTGTATTAAGATATACATATGAAATGTATAAAAGGTAAATTGAATAAGAAAAAAAACAAATTAAAAAATAGATCAGGATGGTTTTTTGGGGGTAATAGAGAACATCCATCAAGTGGGCGGGTTACATCCGCCAACACTTTTTTATAAAATTTCAGGAACAACCCAACACGAAAGATGAAGGCAGAGAAGGGTTAATGCTAGTAGGAAGGCGGTAGCGAAGAGGATGGCAGCCTAGCAGAGATAACGGTAGCAACTCAAACAAATAACCAGCCTAGGGACCATTACACACTACTTCTAATCAAACAAGATTCAAACAACAACCACAACAGAAACAATGCGTAGAGAAAAAACGACGAAATAAGAAACTACAGACACAACTGAATATTAACACATTACCAAAAAAGCCGACATAGCCAACCAACCTATCATCAAACACAACAAACAAATAACGAAACATCAGTAAACAACGCGGAAAGGTACAACCACACAACGATAGAACAGAGTATGACAAACCTAGCTGAGTGTAATCGCTGCAAGGCAACATGTGCTTAGCCAACCTATGGCATAAAAGAAATGCAGAATATCAAATTCGCTCTCTTGTGAACGTGAAGTGTAAGAAGAGTGACGTGGCAACGACAGAAGCAAAGTTAGAAGTTAGTAATAAGAAATAATGAACTAGAGTTTGGAACACCAAATTTTTTAAGTCTTTGAAATAGGCGCTGATTTACACTCAGTAGGACGAAGCATTACATCCTTCCCAGGAATAACATTCCGTGGACGAAGAATTTAGGGCCAAGAAAAATATATCCTGGAAGTAAAACCCGGAGATTTGAGGATCAAGCGTAGGCCTAGGATTACATTCAAGGCATCCCTGAGAATAGGCACTGACTTAGGGCTGAAGCAATCATCTCTTCGAAGTTAACACTTGTAGATAAGAGAGTAAAGCGTAGGTCTAGGATTACAACCAAGGCATCCCTGAGAAAAGGAGCCGGTAGAAGAGTAGACCGCTTGGACGAGGCCTACCTCAGCGAAAGGTCAAATAGTGTATTAACTGAACCACGGAAAAACGGAAAGAAATAAATTAAGAAAACAATTGTGAAATTAAAAGAATATCGGTATTATTATTTTAATAGGTTTAGGAAACCTGGACAAGACTGAGCTATCCCCAGCTATAGATAAAAGGTTCCTTACATTTGGCGCCCGGGCAGGGACCTTTGTTTTACAACATGGTACGCACTTCGTGGGTATATACCCGTCGCAAAGAAGAGTCGATCCAGTACTTGAAAGAATTGGAAGAAGGCACGTGGGCACCGTTGACGAAATGAGGAAGAGACTAGCCACCTTTATTTCTGGAGAGCACAAAGAGCTGAAAAAAAAACACGGACGTTGTGCCGCACCTACAAGCCAAGTTTTCTTCCGCAATTTGAACTATCTGGTCCTTCGGATACAATGACTAAAGCTGCACCATCCGTGACAAGCCTAGGTACCTATACCAACTTAGAACGGCCGGTGATGCAACGTTTCTCGGTTAGATTGCCAGCACATGGAGCACTTGAGCCACCAACATCCCCAGCGCGGGGGTCACAAGGAACCTGCGTCCAACCCAGTACCAAATTCAGCGGTGATTGATTTAGTGAGGAAGTGGTCTTTCCGCTATGAGGAGGGAAAGGATCCCATCGCATTTATAGAACGGGTAGACGAGCTAGTAGACGTATACGGGCTAGACCAGAATATGTTGCCGCGAACCATGCCGGAACTGCTAAAGAAATCGGTTTTGTTGTAGTTTAGAAACAACAATCGGCAGTGGCCGACTTGGAGAGGCTTTCGGGACGATTTTCTTAAACTTTCCTGCCGCCACGCTATTTAAAGGAGCTGAACGATGAGATACCGCAAACGAAACAAAAGCCCTGAGAGACCTTCAAAGAGTTTATCATCGTGCTGGAAAATATGATGACGCATGCGGGGTTGATCTATAAGGCCCTCCAAGCAGAGCAGGCCGCCGTAGCAGTGACAGAGGCAACAATCGTTGCCGAACCGTCACCGCTAATCCTAAAACAGTCGCCTTAGAGCTGGAACTAGAAACCGTAGAGCCAGAACCCGAAACCGCAGCCCCTGATGAAAGCTCCCAGCAGCGTTACAAATCGAAATTAAAAAGGCATTGTCAAAAGGGAAGAAGGTGTGCTTTCGGCGTCACGTGAGCCAGAGGTAGAGTGGTAGTACGTTGTTTGGCTGAAAGGAAAGTGTAAGGACGCACAAATTCTGAGAATTTGGGGTCACACAGAATAATATGTAGATGTACATATGAAATGTATTAAAAGTACATTGAATACGAAAAAAAGAAAATAAATAAAAAAAGATTAGATCAGAAGGGTTTTCAGGGGGTAATGGATTACATCTATCAAGGGGGCTGATTACATTCGCCAACACTTTTTTATTAAATTTCAGGAGCAACCAAACGCGAAAGATAAGGTATTTAAAACTTCTTTTAAATGGTTTATTTTTATGGGGACTTCAATTTCCCCTGCTCCTTGCACAATTACTTTTTGCTGAAAATTTTAGGTCGAAAGCTGTTACAGTTTCCAAGATAGAGTGTGTCAAAAATTAATTTAAATTGTTTATTTTCATGGTGACTACTACTCCCCCTGCTTCTATCTTACCAATTTTTTTTCAAAATGTGCCACTCAGAACAAGGAAAATGTTATTTTTAAAAAAAATCGAGTTACACTCTTTCTATATTAGATCAATATGAATAAATTTTCAATTATTAAAAAGTTTGTTTTTCATTTTAATATTCACTATTCTTCAGATATCATCTTCAGGAATACAATTTTCAACAATCAAAAATAAATAACGTTAAAGCTTTTACATTTATTATTGTCTTATGCCCACCGTCCTGCCGGTTACATTTTCCATAATTTGTCCGTTCTTATTTCGTCGATATTAGGTGCGTCAAATTTTAGCTTCTTAATGATTATTAGTTACACTGAGCCGAAACAGCGTTTTTAAATTTAAAGTTTTATAAAGATTTTTTTATTAAAGATTTTTTAAAATCGTTTTTTAAACAAAAAAGCTTCGTTTTTATTTTGCAAAAAACAACTATTTTAAAAATAAGATAACAAAACCATTTTCAAAACAAAAAAAATCATTTTTAAAACAAAAAATTCCCTTTTGCAATAAGATTTTATCACAGTTTTATTTTTAAAAAAAGACTTTTTGGGATGAATTGGAGTCTCGTGAGGATTGTGTTAACTCCAAAAGTTACAATTCTGCTTGTTTAAACTAGAAATAACCTGTATTGCTAAAGATGATTTGGCGATAAAAATCTGGTTCAACTTAACTCATTTAAAAAACATACGACACAATTGGTGGTCAGCTGGCTTTAGTTGCTTAAACAATTGAGTGTCATATAGTTCTGACAAAGATTTTTCTTCTTGTTGCTGGGAACCGCGTTGCATCGGTAAATACAAACCCTCTGTCACATTCACGTGTACAGCGGCTATGGCTCCTTCTGTACGTAAGCTACGAGCTCGATTTGGATGAATATTTTCAAAAGGAGTTAAATTAGTCATGAGCCGACCCAAATCATTGCGTATTTTCCATATAACCTATTAAGATGCCTTATAAGTTCAACTGACAGAGTGCGAATTCGGAATTTATTTCTACGATTCGCTAACATTGTTTTAGTTTCTGGTAAATTTCTTTTAATGGCCTTTTTCCAAGGTATATGACTTATAAAATTCAAACAATTAACACGATAGTTAGTTTGAAACCCAGCAAAAACTGCTGCTTCGCCGTAGGTAGGTTTGTAAGGGAATATCAAGACAGTAAAGCTTACAAACCTGCTTACGTATGGCATGATATTTGTTCGCCATGTCCCACTTAGTTGCATTTCATGTTAAGTGCTTATTTCGGGGCTATGAATATCCAGTTAATTCATGTAATTTTAGTGCTTCTTTATTTGTTTAAATTTATTGCGTCATCGAAATAAATGTTTTGCCTAGTTATTATGTTCGTTACTTGACGAAAAACTATTGTTTTTTTTACTCACTGCCTTACAGTAGTGCTTCTTAGTATGCACTTGAGTAAGCGAGTGTGTAAAACGGTAAAACTTTTAAATTTACTGCCATACACTACTGCATTTATTAAGGGAATAGATAAGTGCTTGCTGCGAAGCGCATTAGTATACTATAAAAAGTATTTACTGCTTACAAAATCTCGATTATTTTTTGCTGGGAAGCTATCCATTCAATCTTAGTTTACCTTTACGGGTTAATAAACAAGCTACAAATTGAAAGATGACAACGGCAAGTGTGAAAACTGACACAAACAAACAATTAAATTAATTGTATTTAACTTTTGCAAGTTTAAGTAAAAGTGGTTTTTCATGGTAATAAAAAGTATTTAGACTTTGTAGAATAAAAATATTATGAAACTCTCCCTGTGTTTAGGAATGAAGAGCAAAAATCGATTTTAAGTAGTTTTCATGTTTACACGGATGTGATTAGTGCTGCCAAGGTTCCCACTTCTGAAGTGATCTGAAATGGTTTAAAACAATGGTTGTCAAAAATTCATTTTTAGTGCACAATTGTGCTACAAAAACAATAAAAACAAACTCACACCGACGCTTGTTCTCTTTTATTTCAGTTTGATTTCAGTCGTTAATTGAGTGTTAACGAGTGCACATGGGCGGATGCTTACTGTTTTTTTTTCAGCTTTGTTGTTTTTTCAGCTTTGATTTAATTTCAAAATAAACCAGCAAACAAAATAGTATAATGGAAGACAAAAATTTTTGTTTTGTCATTAAAAATGCTTTTGGTAACATGCAATGCATTTTATGTTACCAAACATTTAAAACAAAGAAAACATTATATTTCTTCGAACCGAAGTCCAAGCTCCAAAAAAATGGGAATAGAATTTTGGAAAAATCTAAATGATTTCGATTTTCCAGAGTTAAAAAGAAATGCTTTGAAGTTGTTATCCCTTTTTCCCTCTACATATTGCTGCGAACAAATTTTTTCCGACTTAAAATTTATTTGTTCCAAGCAGAGAAATAAATTAACTTCTTCAAATTTAAAACATATTTTGTTAATAAGAAATTGTTACAAAATCTTGAATTTGGAAAACTTAATTTATAATACCTAAATACACTTAATTTTTTAAGTTTTAACTGTAAATTGAACTCGCCCAATGGAATATGTGTGAAAAAAAATTGTCTAATTCTGTAATAACTGAGGCATATTTTTTATTTAATTTTAATAACTTTTTTTAAGTTCATTTCCATTTTGCTTTAAAAAGTAAAATTCATCACATTTGCAATGCTTAGTTTTTTGTTTGCTGGGCAATTTTCGCTTATCCAATACAGACGCATTTCATTAAATGAGAAAATTGACAACCCCTGGTTTAAAAAATAAACAGTTACCGAACACTTGTCAAATTTTGTATTCGTATTCTCTCCAACTCAATACATAATGCTTTTACATGATGAGATTTTGTATTATCCTTTAACATTTTTTTGGCATGCTGTATTACATGTATTACCATATAAAAGCACCTTAAGTAGCACTTTCTGTATAGATATGTGTATATGTATCTTATTTCAATTCGATTATAGACAATAGATTTATATTACGTTAATACTAAACATGCAACAGCTTAAGTATTTGACCCTGAGCTTACAAGTATATTGAAATGCATAAATCAGCAACAACATCCATAACATTTGGTAATAAAATTTCCAATTAAATATAAACTTTTTTTGTAAATCAATAAGTTCTCTTAAAATTTAATAAGTTTAATAAGTTTTTAGAAAAATTAAAGTTTATATACTAGTTCACTTGCTAGTTAGTTGAAGCAATTAATCCCAAAACGGCCTTCCTTTTGTTGAAGAAACATTATTGTTTTAAGCGCTTCTTATAGAAAAGTAAAAATTTAAACAGCCTAAAACAAAAGCAGTGAATGGTATGGTAGTGCCCTCAGGTCTACATAAAATTTTTGTTATGTTCCTTCAACTTTTTGTTCTTTGGTTCAACTAAGAAACATAAGGTGATATATGTGCAGATATAGAATGACAAACATTTTTAGCTTTTTTTAAGTTTCTGGCAACACTAAATCTCGAAATCCAAAACAGCACCTACATACATATATACATAAAAATGAATGTTTGTCTATCCGTCCTTCATTGAATCGTTAACTATCATGGTCCTGCGATGATCTTTGGGGAAGTTGCTATGCATGATCCCAAAAATTATTTTTAAATTGGTACGACCAATTTTCGACTAATGGCTCCACTGTCATTCCAACGATGTTTATATATTGCCATGACAGTTCATTTTAACTTGAACTAAAACGAAAACAGTGAACCATGATTACGTTTCGAGTTGTGGGTATAAAAAATTTATGTTAATTGTGAAATTTATGTCCGGCTCACATTAAACAGAAAATATTAAGCGTATTTGTATATTTGGGAGGTTCTTACTTTGATCGTTTTTCTATTTTACAATACTTCGGTCTTATCTCGACAACAGGCGTTCATCTTTCGGCAACGATTTGTCTCATTTCGACAACACATGTTTCTTATTTGATTTTTTATTTAAGAACAGCGAGTTCAAAAACTTAAAACGTCTTTTTTTAAATTTTTTGTTATTTATTTGACCATATTTTTGTTATTTATTCTTGATTTAACACCTTTTGGTTTTATGTTTGTGAACGGATGTTCCTGAAAAACTTAGAACAATTTGTCCCCAATTTAACGTCAGCCGTGTATAATTTAGAACTTCTTTTTTCCCTCCGTGTAAAGAAGATAGATTAATTAACTTAATTTATTATTTTAATTTCCACAATGATTTCACGAAAATCAGCGAATGGGCATGGGAACGATCTGGCTGCTGAATGACGTTTTGAAGGCAATGGGTCTGCAGTATTTTTTTTGAATTCACAATTCTCGAATGCTGATTTTTTTACTTCAAATCTTCCTCAGCGAATTGGTGATCACCGTCAATATTAACATAACAATATACATCCGTGTGTGAATAGCTGGTTCAATTGAGTTAAAAACATTGTGAGATTCGGGCTGCTGATTCATACCTAATAAACTTTATTAAAAAACAAACTTGTTGCCCTTTTTAACAAAATACATTCTTGAACGATATAGGCAAGATTTAAGAAATCAACAATATATTACGTTCAGATTCATTTAAAAAATGTACACTAAACAGTTACCCTGGGGCAATGTAATGGTTTTTGATATTATAATTAAGGGTACGGGTTCTTGAGACCAGTAACAACAGTTCTGGTTGCGGATGTAGCCGTTTAAGTGAAAATGAGCCTTGTCGCTCTAAAAAATGGGGCTTACAGTGCGAAATCGCTCCAAAGTAGTTTAACAAAAATTTTTGCGTAAATTAAAGTGAATTTATTTCAGTTCTTGCATGAGTTGAATTTAAAAAGGATGAAACTTCAGATCCTTTTTTGAAATTTAATGAATAATCGCTTTTCAAAGTCCCACTGAAGCTGCTCTTTCCCGTATTGAAAGTCGCGGGTTTTTCACGTAAACTGCTTTCAACCAGTTCAATGTTTTTGGGAGTCCTTGAAGATCGACTGGGCCCTGGCCGTGGAATGTTAATAGCTGAAGCAGTTGCGCGCAATCTCTGCACCCACGAACCAATAAACTTTACACTCGGTCCATCACGTTGTCGCCGATTACTGAACTTTGAATAAAGTTGTAGACAAACAATTACGTAAGCATCATTACTCTTAAAAAATGTCTCCACAGCAAACACGCGATGCTCACTGCGGCATCGTGACTGACAAATCCGCATAATCGATAATTCCAACCGTGTCACCCTCCTTCCGCACCGTTTATTTCTTTTTGAAGTAATCGTATTTGAAAATATAAATTTGCAACCAGGCACCCTTTGCAATTAATCAAGTGGTTCGCTTAAATAAAAAATTCTAGAAAAAAGTTTAAAAACACAAATCCGGATATACATATAAGGATTGGCAGCTCTATACAAATTCAACAATAACAAAGGAAAACAACTGATTAACAACAAGTTGAACTCAATTAGTTAAGGTACATACATATGTTTATACAAATACATATGCACATACACGTACATCGAATCAAAAGTTTTAATTTGTATCGAAATAAGTAAATAGAACACAAATTATACATTTGACTTACGAACTTGAAGAGCACAAATGCATGCACATTCATGTCTTTGATTTGGCAATATTTAAGTTGAACATTGTCTTTTTAAATGTTTTTTTTTTGGTCTTGAATGCAAAAACTATTAAACAATGCTACGAAATCTTGTCAAGTTGTTGCGCTATTTGAGTCTTTTATACAAAAAATGCATTGTTCAACATAAATTCCTCTAACAAAAACATAAGCTATGTAAATGGAAAAAACAGCTAAACAAAAAAAAAATAAAAAATAAGAACAGATTTTATTTAGTTAAACTAAAAAAAAAACATATTTTTTGTTAAATATTTTTTATTTTCATGTTTTTAATTTTTGCAACCAGAAATATGCAACAGCAAAACTAAGGCAGTTCAATTTTTGGTTTTGGTCTTTTATATTTAAATCGTCGTATTTTATCACAGTGTAAAACTATGTTTATTATACCCTTCACATAGTGCTAAGATTATGCATTAGTTTGTTATGCCGTTTGTAATTTTTTTATCACTTATTTGCGACCCTATAAAGAATATATATTCTGGATCCTTATAGATAGGGACGGACCCAGATATAAGAAAAATACTTTTATTACCCCAGTTCTTCCAGTGTTTTTTTGAACAAATACCATACAAAAATGTAATGAATGGATGTGAATAAATACGCATTAAGTTTCTGTATGTATATTTGGACGTAGATATGTAGGTCAGGTTAAGTAGAACAGGCAGCCGTTGAAGGAAAGGATACAGCTCACTTGGGTCCGCTTAATTCGGTCCCTTTGTGTTACCTGAAGAGGCAGATAGAATAGGTTGAGATGGAAAGAAAGAAGAAATTTAGAGAAGGATAAGAAAGAAAGAACAGAAAATGAAGCAATCTTTCCAGGGTCTCTGGTGGGAATCAAACCCACAACCCCCAGACTGTAGACTCGTGCACCTGCCACTGATTTACCGGGATATGTATAAGCATCTGTGTTTTGACAATTTAAAGCCAAAAAAAACGAGGACTATTTTTACAAAAGAAGTTATAGCTTACTATCGCTGTTAACACTCTTGCAAGGGCAATAAAAGTGCATCGTTTCACATGCTAGGTACAAACTTTTTTTTTTTAAATGATAGCCCCTACACATGCATTGAATTGTGTTGGTATCAGAAAAATAGGTTATGGGAAGGAGGATAAAGGGAGCAGTATTTGTGGACATTTGATTTAAATTTCTCGATATTAACTGTGACAGGAAAGACATCACTAGGAAGTTTATTCCACATATGAACTGTGCGACCGAAGAAGGAATTCTCCCTGTCATGTGTGGTGCGATTTACTGGCCAGGCGACCACGTATGGGTGAGTTCTTCTAGAAAAACGTGTATTACGCAAAAAGTCCCGGGTTTCGGGAACAAGTTCCCTGATTTCCTCAGAGCACATTCCATTATAGTATCGATAGAACAGCGAAACACACCCCACATTACGACGGTGTCCGAATGCATCAAGACGATTAGATACCATAACGTCGCCGATGAGTATCTTCGCTCGTTTCTTTACGCGGTTGAGTAGCCCCAAAAAAAATTTTGGCGCACCAGCCCATACATAAGTGTTGTATTCCATTTTCGGTCGGATATAGGTTGTATAGATATTGAGAATATCAGATGGTGTAAAGTAATTCCTACACCGTTTAAGGAAACCAAGACACGTCGATGCTTCCTTCGACACAAGAAAAATGTGTTCCGTCCAGTGGATTTTCATGCCCAGAACATCAAGAGTCTCTATCTTTTCCATACTTATACCATCAATTAATACAGACGAGGCAGCATCGTCTATTGTGCGTTTATGTGTTAAAAGACAACATTGAGTTTTACGGGCATTAAAATCGACCCTATTCGCACGGCCCCAATTGGAGATTACCATCAGATCGCGGTTAATCGAAACATTCATACTCTGTCTCCTAGCTCTAATCTCCAAAGAGCTAGGCCTATGGTCAAACGAGTACGAATGGCATATGCTGCTGTCGTCTGCAAAGGAATAAATAGGATTCAAAGTTTGACATAGAATGTCATTCAGAAATATAAGGAATAAAGTAGGAGAGAGGACGGAACCTTGTGGTACCCCTGAATTGATGTTAAACTCATTAGAAGAGATCCCATCTATAACAACACGAATAGTGCTATCTCTGAGAAAACTCGATATAAATCGAGAAAATTTTCCATCGACACCAAAAGCAACAAGTTTAGATAGAAGCGCACAGTGCAACACCCTATCAAATGCCTTAGATATGTCCAGAGCCACCACTTTTCGCCAAAATGATGAATTGATAATTTGTTTTAAAAAGCAAATAATCAAGTAGGATGTAGAGCCTAGAGTGACCCCATTTTGATATAACCATCCCACTTGAAAGCGATATTTTTCTCAAACAACTCATGCTTGGCTAAGGAACCAGGTTTCTGGATCTTACCTGTGGATAAAAGTAATCTTAAATTGTGACTTAAATTACACCTTGATACCCCACAAAGGGTACCTAGTCTACAACTTCCTAGAAATAAATGTATCCTGGCGGCCAGGGCAAGATATTTGCAGAAAATATAAAACAAGAGTCTTTCCCATTTTCATATTGGTCGAAAAACCGGAAATCGGGTCTTCTTCCTATCACCCAGTGACCCGTCAAGACTGACAGCAACTTTCAACTTTACTTCTAATTGCAGCTTATCAGTTGTTTGGAACAATTTCCGTCAAACAAAATCGATATGACAGACTAAATTTTTCAATTACAGCCATTTGAATAAAGTGTCTATAGAACCTGCTCTTAACCCTTTGACGACAAAAAATTTTTTGTAAGAAATTGTTAATATTTTTGTTGCGGATTCTTACTCGTAGACGTAGAATTTCGATGCTAAAATTTTGTCAAAATTTTTAAATGGTTGATCCTTTTGCGAGAAAATAAATTTTGTCCTTGCAAAAAGTGAACATAGTTACGCATGAATAAACAAAGTGCTTCATTTACTTTCAAAACCAACACAAGCTGGAAAACAGGGTGTAGCCGGTAAAGACCAACCTACTAAGCCCCACTTCTCAATAATTTTTTGTCCACGTCAGAACTATCGTCTGCTGAAAAAGGTTACTTCGGGAATTAGGGCTTATTTAGCCATGGATCTATTTCAACTTAAAAATTATTTGAACCAAATTGAGTAGTGAAACATGCCAAAGGTGTTTATAGGGGGCTACAAATTTCCCAATCGTGGAGCAATCTTCCATGTCTTATGTTAGCTAAACTCTATTAGAAAAGCAGCTTAAACATGCATTACAATTTTTTAATGGCAACTCGTACACTGAAGAAAAAAACTGTCGTAGTTTCTTTTTCGTAGAATATACAAAATTTTCTAACATAATACAAACATATTTCGGAAATTATTTAAAATTCTTAATTTTTATTTCAATAACACAATGAAAAAACTTAAGATTTCATTAATGTTCGTTAGTCTTTTTATTTGTAAATTATTCGAAAGTTTTGTTTAAATTACGAAGACAATTTTTAGGTCAAAAAGTCGTAATTTCTTAAAAGTAATGCTTATTTTTCGCCATAATTTTTTTTGTAATATTTACGAAACTTTAATAAACTTAAGTTTAAATTTTCATACCTTTTTTTATATTTGTGAACATACTTTGTAAAATATTAAATTTATTTCCTAAAATATACAAAAGAATTTCGTAGTGCAAATTAATGAAAGTATTCGCACAACGTATGACCGAATTTGCTCATATGTTGGATGAATTTTTTTAAAGTGCAGGATATACTGTTACAGATTACAAAAAAACAGGGTAAAAGATTGGTGGTTTAAAGCCATGAAATCATGCAAAAGTGTGCCTGAACTTAGTAGACCTCAAGTTATTACACGGGATAAAATACTTACAAAACATGTAATAAGTAGAGGGCTGATAATCATCAGTTCTAAAACGCTTTGTTTGCCAAATTTAATTAAACATACTTTCAAACTGCGATCTCTACTTTAATTAGAAGGGCATCTGGGCATCAAGCCAGACAAAAAATTTCGTTTAATCGACTCAGATGCGCGTTAAAAACATTCCCAATTTCGTGTACAAAGCATTATTTTAATTCAAGATATATTCCTGATTAAATTTACTAAAGATAATCATATTTAATTTTTATCAAACAGTATCAACCATAATCCGAGATTTTAGGCAACTAAATCTGCCCAGCAAATTAACAAGTTTTTGGTTTACGATACATATTTCAAAAAGAACGAGCTGAGTAACAGAAACGACGTCTGGGTGGAAAGAAAACATTTGGTATTACCACGAATATCATTATCACATGGTGCAAACATTTATCTTAGATAGAAAATATTTTGATCTGAAATGTAATGCATTTTCTTATGATTTGTCAAGTAGGAGAGTATATCTAATAATTATTATTACAACAAGTGCCAGACTAAAATTAAAGCTCTTAAATTAAGTAAACGTCAATCCCGATGGTTTCAACTGGGAACAGTGTCCCTTTTGTTAAAATAAGAGTGTCCACCATGTTGCAAAATGTTTCGAGCAAGAGAATTTGAATGTGTTGTCCGCTTGTTTAAATACTCATTTTCACAGTTTAGACTTTGAATTTTACTTGTAAAAGCTGTAAATCCTTGTAAATATTGCTATTTTTTGCATTGAATTTATTCTATATTAAGAGCAAAGGCGATGTCTAACAACTGTATCCCCAACCACCATTTTTTTTAGAAATGTAACGGTAGGGACAAAAGTTTACAATTGAGTGGAAGCACAGAGCTTAAAGCAATTTAATATGCTTTTACATTTCTTTGTGCCATTTGTTATCTTTATGTGACTTCCATATAAACTGACGATCCAGATAAATGCCAAGGTTTTTTTTCCTGAAAGTGCTCACGCACTACCTGGTTTTACTTAATAAAGATTGGAGACTAAGTTTCTTTGCACATAGGTGTACATATTTTTACTCATTTGCTTTTGTTTCCCATATCTTCGCCTATTGACTTATTTGGTTAAAAGGATGCTGTAGTTTTTTTTACTCCTTCCTTATTAAAAATTTGTACGACAGAAATAAAATGAGGAGAATGATATATCTTCGCGTCGAAGGCTCTTTAACAAACCTGTGCGTAATTTTTAGGATTGTATGAGGTTGATTTTAAGTAATTTCTCGAACAATTTTTACGAAGTTGTTAATAGACTTACAGGCCTGTAAAACTCTAAGTGATCCTTTCCAGCCTAAGGAACCATTTTGACAAAAACAACTGCAATTCGCGAGAAATATTCAAGTCGTAATATGACGTTAAAAATAATTTCCTTTCTTGTGTAAGGCGTTTTATTTATTTTATCAAATCCAAAAGCTTTTTCAGAATTGAAATTAGTGAAAGCTTCTACGAAATGTAAAAATTGGAATCATTTTTCTACGAGGTGTTTTATGACCTTCTGTTGATCGCCACAGGCGTGGTATCTGAGTATTCCTTATGCGATGCTCCTATATTTTCCTTTAGCAATTTCATGAAATGGTTTTACATAACTTAAACTTAGTTTTAAGTTGGGCAACCTATGTTTTTGCCGTTCTCATCAGGATCTTCTTTTCTCAGGAAAAATACTGGCATCATACTTTTAACAATACTTTTGGGGGGATAACAGCTTTCAGCAGTTTCTAAAATTTAGGGATAAACGGAGTCGTTGCCTTTGATTTTTAATATTTTTAAGTCTTAAGGCTCACCGCACTGCTACATTTATCTGCTAAGCAATCAAACAAAGATCCCTAGGAACCAGGTTTGGCATGGTCTTAAGAATCTTTGAAAGAAAATACGTGGTTCAATTCTAGTTCTAAATTACGCCAAATTTTGGATTCTCTTTAACTGGTTTATAGCATATTTTCTTCTCATTTTAGTTTATTATGGTTTTCATAGTTACCAGAGAAATAAGATTCAGCAACTTTTATGCTTCAAAGCCTTATTAAAAAGTTTAGGTTGAACAATATGCTGCAGAAGTGAATTTCCGGAATTAGAAAAAGCACAGAAGTTTGAGGAGTCTGGAAATTAATGTTTTTTCGGTTAAAGACCTAACAAGATTGTTAAATGGCATTCAAGAAGAAAAAGAATTTATCCGCACAAAAGCTCAAATATATGTATGTTTTGAATGTGTTGAACATTGAATAGAACAGAGTTTTTTTTGAGAGTTTAAATTATATGAACTTCATGGTATCTAAGTAGTAGTGTAGTTGGCCAATAAAATTATAAAAGAGTTTAAAGTTAAAGCACTGTACACCTTTATTTTTATGAATCTCCTTTGTGAATTAAACTTTTCTATTTGTATTTGGTTAAAGTAGTTGCATTGTTTGTTCATCGCTGCTTCTTTACTTATATTTTTCCTGAAAGATTTCTTTAAAAGACAAAGAAAAGAAACATAAAAAAGCAAAGCATTTGCTTATTTATACAAGAACATAAGAAGATGTTCATGAACAAATTCCATTAGACTAAATTAAATGGAAATATAATTTGTATTGTTTTGAAAACTTTTCCAACTTAGAACAATTCAACTCAATTTGTGTCTGTTGCGACAGCAACTTTACAACATAAATGTAGTGCACTTGGTTGTTTAAAAGTACTTTTAACAGAAACAATAAAACAGCACTATAACAAACAACAACAACTACTACTACTACTATGAGTACACAACTACAGGATTTACAATTACATCTTGCGTACTTTTGTATATAAAAACTATAAGACTTTTAGTTGCAACAGATCTTAAAATATTTTCAAGTGGTTTCAAGAAAGATATACACAAAGGTCCTAGTACAGACAGACGCATATACTTCTTAAATGTAATAAAATGTGTAAAACAAGAATTTTTTACTCGTACATACACCAAAACATCCCGGCTTACGTAGCGATACATTGATGTTACATAAAAACACTTTAAGAACAGCAGAAGCAGCGGCAAAGAACACAAAATGATATGGACGAAGCTGATTGCAGTTGCTGCAACATGCCTAAAACATGTGCTCCTCAAAGTAACTGTAGTGTATGCATACTTAGGTTTACCACTGTAGAAATTTAAGAACTTTGTTTACTCTAAGTTTAGTTTATGTTGGGTCAGCATTAATAAGTATCAAGGTATTTTTGTTTGTGTGAAAATGAAAGAACTAAAACCGTAATAATGAAGTTTGATTGAATGTAATTAATTAATTAATGTTTTTCACGTGCCAATTGTTTATGGGAACCAAAACGAAATTTACTAAAGCCGTGGGAACAGCAGACCGACTATTGGTTTGTTGATATCCTAAAATAATGCTGACCTATAGAATAAGTTAGTATATAAGTTGATAATTTTTGAAAATAAAAAACAGAAAGAATTGATCAGGCAAAAGCTGACTTTCATTTCTATTTTAAAATCGGCACTCCTGGTGCTGAGGGAAAACGGCTGCAGAGCTCAGCAAATACTGAAATAACCCTTAAACAAATCCTTTTAAGAGACACTTCATGGCGATCCTGCGGATCTAAAATAATAATAATAAATAAAAAACTCAAAATCAAACAAATGACTCAAGAAGAGGTTGACAAAATTTTTGAGCGGTGGCAAAAATTTATCAACAACGAATACGTTCCAGAAGGCACACCTATCGAAGAACCACCCAATTACACACCGACACCAAAGTCTGCCGGCCCGAAGCCCATAACTATCGAGCAGTATAAAGCGAGACAAACCAACTTCAAACCACAACCAAAACCAGAAATCAAGAAGAAGAAGAAGAAAGGTGGAAAAAAATTAAAACACCAAAAAGCCTGCAAGGAACTACAGCAAGTTATAGGAATCAGCCAAGGGAAACAAAAGCAGAGGCTTATACAACAACTTGTAGAACTAAGACAGAAGGGCTGGAAAAATTAACAATACTTATTACATTATTATTTATATAATATTAAAGCTCACTAATAAATGTAATATTAGTAAATTAATAAATACACTTTTCAACCATTTTGTTGAAATTTTACACAAGTAATGAATCCAGCGATTCATACCTTTATACTTAGCGAAGAAGATAGAATAGAGTATATTGTAAAACAACTCAATATGGGCATCGCAGATACAAAAATAGAAGGCCATGCGAATGCTAATGCGATAAATACAAATAAGATAACAATAGATCAAGAAATTATAATAATTTTGTTGATAATTTTTATACTAGTAATCATATTTAAGTTCTTGCAACATTATATAAAGAAACAAGTTGTACGAAACACTGTACAAAATGCATAATAACAGAACAAATTTTAAATAAATAAAATCTAAATAAAAATTTTTTTTTTGAAGTACATATATATATATATTATATTCATGGAACAGATTTTTGAAGAATTAGACAAATTAATTGTGAATGCTAGAAAATCTATAACAAAGAAATACACGAAAGAAACTATACAGGAAAAACTAAAGTCAATAGAACAATTGAGTGAAAATTTCGGGAAACTAGTAGGACATTTAGCAAACCCTTTAAGAGATGAAAAAATTACACATTTTAAAAGTTTGAGAGAAACAGCAATTCAACTGCTAACAGAACATAAAGGAGAAAAATTAGAAATAGGGCAAAAAGCTGAAAATCCTAAAATCATGTCGAACTTTGACGGTAAAAAAGCTTCAGAGATGATCCCAGTCTTCGACGGAAAACCAAAACATGTTGATATTTTCCTTTCAATGACAGAAATGGTTCATACCGAACTAAATGATCAGGGGAAAAAGAACCTAATAAAATATGTATTGGCGATAAAATTGATAGACAGAGTCAGGGATATTTTGATTATAGAAAACACACCTGAAACTTTCGAAGAACTTAAAACAATTTTAAAAAAACATTTTAAATCCACAAGAACGGCAAGCAGCATACATTTTGATTTAAGGAACACTAGGCAAAAGGGAAATGTACTAAATTACAAGGAACGGATTAACACTTTGATAGCGGACTTGACATTAGCACAAATTTCCGAACTAGAGGACAGTACCAATCATGTGGCTCGTTCTACGATTAAGACCATGAATGAAAAATTGGCATTGGAAGTTTTTCAGGAAGGTTTATATAAGGACATAAGAACAGCTGTAATAGCAGCACAACCCAAGACTTTGGCACAGGCCTATGACATTGCAAGCACACAGGAAAGAGCATTACAAGTATCAGATACATTTACGACATTACAAATAAATGATAATAATAGGCGAAACTATAACAATAACACAAATGGAAACAATTCAGGTTTTAACAGAAATAGAAATTCCCTCAATCCACTGATGGATAGGAATTTTACCAGAAACTATAACAACAATAACAGAAACTATAACAATGTCAATAGAAACTCTAACAATGACAACAGAAACCATAACGACAATAACAGAGACTATAACAATATCAATAGGAACTCTAACGGTAGCAACAGAAACCATAACAACAATAACAGAAACAGACACTATAGCAACTACAATAATTACAATAGCTATAACAACAGAGGTAATAGATACAATAATAATGCAAGGGAAAGAGGCTACCCCAATGTTCATACAATACGACAACAGGGAAACTTACAAACCCTGGAGACTCAATACGAATCTCCGGACAGGGAAAACTAAGGGTTTATACACTACATATTGGGACATCAAATTTTCTCTTTTTATCAGTGAAGAACATTAACTATAAATTAACATTTTTAATAGACACGGGTTCAGAGATATCACTCTGTAAGGAAAACGTAATATACAACTATTATAAAAATACTGACAATATTTGCCGATTGAGTGGCATTACAAATGAATGCAAGGAGACAGTAGGTTCTACTGATTTGAAAATAATATTAGGAGAACAAACATTATCACACAGATTTCAATTAGTGGACGAAACATTTCCAATCATTACTGACGGAATTTTAGGACTAGATTTCTTCTGTAGATACAACTGTCAGATTGACTATGAGACATTAACTCTAAATGCTTGTATGGAAGGGGAGAAAATAACAATCCCAATAGAGATTAACACGAAAAGAATACATAATATAACTATACCTCCAAGAACAGAGAAGATAGTACCTATAAACATTGACATAAACGAAGATAGTGTTACGTGTAGTAAAGAAATAACAAACGGAATATTTTTAGCAAACACTATAATACCAAAAGATGGCCAACGCTATGTTAAAATTCTAAACACATTGGAAGAACCAGTGCGATTAGAAAAGTTAAGAGTCACTACAATACCATTGAAAAATTATGCAATCTATAAAACTAACATGCGCGATAACGATAGACAATCAGAGCAAAGATTTAGAAGATTACTAGAAAAACTAGATTTCATTCAGTAGAATGTGTGTAGAAATAGATTCACAAATATTAAGAGACATGATTCCAATCTGTATTGATGAGAAAGAAAAGAAAACCTTGGCAATAACAAGAAATATGTTTAACAGCGAAATGAGAAATAAAATTAATAACGAAGCGAAAGGCAAATATGATAAAGAGGGAATTATTATAAAAGACTGCATATCTCGAAAGGAGACTGATCACCTCCATATGTGGGAATGTACGTCAATAAATAATATTAAGGAGCTCCAAAAGATTGAATTTATATATGATAACAAGCTGCAGCAAAAATTTAAAAATGAATTAAAAGAAAAGAATGATAAGATAACGCGCATAATATGCAATAAAAGCGAAAATCCTATGTTTTCAGGAACATTTATGGAGAAACTTTTATTGAAATTGAGGAAATTGAAATTTAAAAAGTACGTACTATATGACGATGATGAAATATTTAAATATATAACGGCCGAAGAATTGAAAGAAAGATACAACAATATAAAGAACAACGATATAGAAATAATAATATACAGAAAGCCAAGAGAGATAAAAGATAATATAACACAATATAGATTGATAGAAGAATTTCATGACTCACCACATGGAGGACATTTTGGAATTAGGAAAACACTTTCCAAATTAAAACAAAGATATATTTGGAAGAATATGAATAAAATGGTTAAGAAGTACATAACAACGTGTGATTCATGCCAGAGGCATAAACAAATAAGAAATACGAAAGAACCCTTTACTATAACAGATACACCATCACACGGTTTTGATACTGTTGTAATGGACACAGTTGGACCACTAAGACCATCCGGACAATTTAGATACATACTTACCATGCAGTGTGAACTAACAAAATATGTTGTTGCTTGTCCGATGGAATCAAAAGATGCCAAAACAGTCGCAAAATCTTTAATAGAACATATTGTATTAAAATACGGGTTATTTAACATTCTCAAAACCGATAGAGGAACTGAATTTACCAATGAGTTAATGAGAGAGATTTGTGTATTATTAAAAATAAAACAAAATTTCTCAACACCTTACCATCATGAAACTTTAGGTACAATAGAACGAAATCATCGCGTTCTAAATGAATATTTTCTAAATTTTGTAAATGACATTAATTGGCATGAATGGATACCATATTATGCTTTTGCTTTTAATACGACACCAAATGTCGATACAGACTATTCACCGTTCGAACTAATTTTTGGTAGACTTCCTAGACTACCAAACGATATTTTAGATGATGCTAAGAAAATTTATAATATTGATAACTATTTAAATGAACTAAAGATTAGACTTCACGACTCATTACAAAGAGCAAGAGGAATAATTCTCGAAGTAAAAAGAAAAAGAGGATTAGAATCTGAAAAGAAGCAAAATAGAATAAATCTTAGAATAGGAGATTTAGTTTTAGTTAAAGTTTTAAATAGAAAAAAGTATGAACCACCATACAAAGGCCCATACAAAGTAGTAGACTTAGAAGATTTAAATGTACTCATAGAAATTGACAAAACAAGAACTAAACTAGTGCATAAAAATTTGCTAAAAAAATACTTAAATTAACATATATTGGTTATATGTAAGAAATATAAATAATATAAAATCCTGTATGTAACAATATGAATAAGAAATAAGAAGATGAGGTGCTTCAAATTCACTTTATAAAAATGCATACATAATCATACTTATATAAATTTTTTTAATTTTAACTTTGTTTCATTTTTTAATAATACCCAAACCTAAAAGGGTAAGGGTGTAGTGTATGCATACTTAGGTTTACCACTGTAGAAATTTAAGAACTTTGTTTACTCTAAGTTTAGTTTATGTTGGGTCAGCATTAATAAGTATCAAGGTATTTTTGTTTGTGTGAAAATGAAAGAACTAAAACCGTAATAATGAAGTTTGATTGAATGTAATTAATTAATTAATGTTTTTCACGTGCCAATTGTTTATGGGAACCAAAACGAAATTTACTAAAGCCGTGGGAACAGCAGACCGACTATTGGTTTGTTGATATCCTAAAATAATGCTGACCTATAGAATAAGTTAGTATATAAGTTGATAATTTTTGAAAATAAAAAACAGAAAGAATTGATCAGGCAAAAGCTGACTTTCATTTCTATTTTAAAATCGGCACTCCTGGTGCTGAGGGAAAACGGCTGCAGAGCTCAGCAAATACTGAAATAACCCTTAAACAAATCCTTTTAAGAGACACTTCATAACTCTATCTGGTTCTAAAATATTCTGCTGCAAGACGTTGGAAAACTTATCTCGCTACTTCAATAAATTTAAACGCACTTAGTTAATATTACTACTCGTAGGCATAGTTGCCAGATAATTTTGGTCCAATATCGTGAAATTTTTGGAAAATAAATCGTCAAAATAGGTTTTTGAAAACGTCCAAGAATCGTCAACACTTAAACTGCATGGGTTAAATTACTTATTTAATTTTTAATAAAAAACAGAGGACAAAAAGTTTACAGGGGTTTCTTTACAAGAAAATATACCCTAAATTTCATCATGCAAAGCAAAGCTAACAAAACAGATTTCCAAGTTAAGGGACATAAAAAATTAATTTTAGGTTAAATCCAATTTTATTTAAAACAAATAATTTTTCCTAGCCGAAATCATTTTCAGAGCGAATATTTATAATACAGGGTGTCCGCTGGTAAGGTATACTACTTTGTTTGTTTATGATTTTTGATTAAATGAAACAGAATTGATCTTATATTTATAAATGTTATACTTAACGTCGGCAATTATATATGAAATGCAGTACCACCTTTGTTAGTCTTACAATTTCGAGCCCTTTTTAGGCATATTTTTAATTAGATACTCATTAATCTCATCACAAATATTTTGTTTGCGTTGCTCTAGCGCTCCTGGTTTGTTTGTCTAAACCTTGCTTTTCATATATATCCCCACAATTAAATTAAGCGACCATGGAGTCCAATCAACATCACCATTTTTAAAATAACTTGTGAAAAAGGGTCTCGCAGTATTCAATGTGGCACCGTCTTGTTGATACCACATGTTAACCAATCCCAAAGCATACAGTTGTATCATTAAAAAGTTTTCAATCATATCACGATATCGCCCCCCATTGACAGTTAACGTTACACCGTTTTCTGTTTCCAAAAAGTAAGGTCCAATAATTTTTCCTGCCTAAATTGCACACCAGGCTATTACTTTTAATGAATGCAAAGGGGACTGATTTGAGGGTTTTCCATTGGTCAAAACCGACTACTTTCTATATTCACATATCCATTCAAATGAAAATGTGCCTCGTCACTCATTATGATATTTTCATTAAAATCGGGGTTGTCATGGGAGAAGCGTAACATCCTATTGGCATACGTAAGGCAGCGCAAATGGTATTCTAAAAGCTCTTGTGTCGACTGAATCTTAAATGGAAACAAATGCAAATCCTTGCGGAAAATTGTGGCTAAAGTTATTATATGAAGACAAAGCTCCTAAGCACCGCGTCGAATTGAGGTTTATGGATTGTTTTAAACACTTTCTTGAGCAGCAGTAATGTTTTTAGCCGATCTTGCAGTACGTTGTGGTCCATGCTTGGGCCTATCAGCTTCAGTCCCTCTTTCTTCAAAATCATTCACTGCACAATAAATAGTGCGTCTTGTTGTTTTTCCTAAAAATTTCACGCACTTTTCTCATCGTCATGGATGATTGATTTTGATAAAATGTTTTAACGATTAAATCATGTTGGTTTACCGAATATTTTTTCATAATGAATTTTCCACGTCTCTACTTTACAACTGGCAAATATGAACTGTCAAGACAAATGTTCACTAAAATGGCGGCAAAACAAAGTAGTGTACGTTGCCGTCGGACACCCTTTTTTTTATATATACATATAACTCTAACTACAAATCAGGGAACACTAGTACAGGTAGTATCAAGGCGAATTAAAAAAATTCGCCCGCTGAATTTCCTTTTTGTGTTTGATAAAGTAAATGTAAAAAATATTTTAAGTTTCAAACAAAATTAATAAATCTGACAACCACTTTCACAAAATTTCAAGGCGAATTCATAATCAGCTGGATTCTTAACACTACCTGTATTAGCGTGCCCTGCTACAAACATTTTGAAAAAGATTTTTAAGTTATCTTTTGTACTTAGAGTATTTAGGCTGAAGGACCTTAAAATTCCTTTTAATTGGTACTAATATTTCAAAACATTAATTGGTCCAATTTTGGACCAAAAAACGTCAAAATGACGATAAATCGCTAAGTCTGGCATTTGCGCTCGTAGGACTACTTTCGCAATATTAATTTGAGTGCCAACACACACACACACACATACAATTGGCAACCTAAAACCAAGGTTCAGAAAATACACACATCAAACATTCAGCGTACTGTTCAAAAGCAACTAACACATTTTTTATTTTCATAACATTTATGTGTGTTTCGTTTTAATATTTAATTTTGTACACGATCATAAGAAGCTCGCGTACTGTTCGATTGAAACACACTTTAAACACACAGGTTCGAGTGTACAAATTTTTTAAGTTCGTGTATGTATGCGACAACAGAGTACATGTACGATAGACAGATTTCAGTGTACCTATACATTATGTTCATGTACGTGTACCATAAGAAAAGTACATGTACGATATTGTTATTCTCGTGTGTTTGAATTTTAAGTAAATGTTTGTGTATGCAAAAAGTACATGTACGCTAATAATACGAACATTTATGTACGAACATTTGGAAATATTTACTATACGCAAATAAAAATTGAAACAAAATTGAACGTTTGTTCGGTTTATTAAACGTATGTTTTTTTTCTGGGTATGTTATTTTGTTTGTTTTTGTGTTATTATACCCTTAACAAAAGTAATAAGGAGTCAATTTATGCACTACGGACTAGCGAATGAGATTAAGTACTCTAAAAGAAGATAACTCGAATATTTACTTCTTTTTTGTGGTTATAAAGTATAACCTGTAGGAGATCTAAGTAGTACCTAACTTATATTTTAATAGTAAAAAAAGCACCAGTACTAGTTCTCAACTGTAAACTGCAAAAATGTTCGTACATAAATGTTCATATTATTAGCGTACATGTACTTTTTGCATACACAAACATTTACTTAAAATTCAAACACACGAGAATAACAATATCGTACATGTACTTTTCTTATGGTACACGTACATGAACATAATGTATAGGTACACTGGAATCTGTCTATCGTACATGTACTCTGTTGTGGCATACATACACGAACTTAGAATATTGGTACACTCGAACATGACTGACTGTGTTTAACACCAACACAAATTTGGAGACGCACATAAATGTTATGATAATAAAAACATATGTTGGTTGTACTGAGCTGTGTTCTTTCACATTTATGTACGAGATTTTTAAACAATGTGTGTACTTTTCTGAACTCTGCCTAAAACTACAAATATTTTTATTACAAAACTCCACAGTGTGACCATTAAAAGACACAGACAGAAACAATACGATAATGAAGTAAGAAAAGAGTTTATTAATAAAAAAAGTTTGTCTGGATGCCTGTCTGTAAGCCGATTCACTTTTTAATTATTTATTTATATATTTGGTTGCTTTCGAAGAAGGTATCCTCGATACTGACGTTGATAATGCACAAGAGCTTTTCTTTTAATTGAACAAAATAAAGACATACCTGGGACCCCAAATGTTATTACTAAATCCATTGACAATATCAAGTTTGTAAGTTTTTAGTCGAATTATTGGAAGAAAATAATTTTTAAGCTTCTTACGATAAAAGATATAACATTAATAAGACCAAAATTCAAGTTCGTCACGACAGCGGCTAGCGCCCTGTTTCGGAACTTAAAAAGCTTTTCAAAATTTTTATACAAACTTAAGAAGTTTGTCTTTATTAAGGAAATTCTTTCTTTCGTTGATCCCATCAGAATGATCAAGAACAGCAAAAGCTTTAAAGCTGTAGCTGTATCAAATTTTATGAAGCGAGAAGAGAATCATTAAACCTGGACATGGATATGCTAAATTAAAAAAATAGGAAACACATCCTTTTTTATGTTTTAAAGCATCGCACGGTTATGGTGGAAGAATGCTGGAGCTGCGAAGAATATGGCTACACCAAAACTTATACTTCGTCTTTTAATGTGGGTTGTGTTGTTTTTATTTTTGTTTGACGTGCATCTTACCCAGGGTTGTTATCTCCAAATTCAAAAAAAGAAGACAGCCGCACAAAAAACCCGGACTTTTCCGGACCTCAACAAAAAAAATTGGTTAAAATATACAACATATATCAGCACCCACTGATCGAAAAACCCAGCGTTAAAATTGTGGAAGACATCAATAATTGCCTTCGAAGAGTTAATAAACACATTCAAAAAATTGCTGAACATGCGATTCTTCTACCTTAAGCCATATTGTAGCAATAAAATGTTTTCCTCCGGTGTGGAAAAGCTTTTATTTGAAAAGAAAAACAATCCGAACAAAAGAAAAAAAACAAAGATCGCCCTAAATAAAACTAAGCTGAATGAAAGTGCAAACCAAATAAAAAACTTACTGGAGATATACGGAATAGCATCACTTAAAAGAACGTTTAGAAGGTCTAGCCTCGATTCTATTGCCATCAGCCAAATATCTCAGAAGACCCGTTATCGGGAAACAACCAATCAATAATCTAAGAGGGTCCTTGGCAAAAAATGAAGAAAGAAATTCAAAGAACGTGTTCACGTCTAATTCATGTACTGATATGAGGTAATTATCGCTTGTTGTTGCTAGACGTTGGAAATAGGCTTCCAATTTCAAAATACTTAGAGGTCATGGATAATTTAAAAATGGTCCCAACTAACTTCTAAAATTGACTTGCGCAGCAAAGAAAATATTTTTTTCTTTTTGACCCTTCAATGTTTCTCGCCTTCCAAGATGCGATCTTACAGGCCTATAACTTTGTTACCAGCCACGTTTAAACTGCGTGAGAAATTGGTAAAAGCAAACTGACTCAAATCTTGAATGACATTAACATCATTAAAAGTCTTTAGGTTTTAGAACTAAACAATATACTATCGAATAAGCTTAGAGATTGGAACAGGTTGAAAGAAACTTTAGCAAAAAAAAATGAACTGTTGAGCGCTTTTTATTTATGTCCCCTAAGCTTTTGATAAAATATGGCATGAAGGACTGTTAAACAGACTGAAGCTGAGCTTTCCAGTTGATTTATTTTAGCTTTTATAAAAAAACGCAACGGGTCACAAGTAATGATGAAAGAAGGAAACTACTGGAGCTTCCCTCAACCAATAGGTTATACCTCAAGGGTGTATATTAGGACGAAAACTGTTCTTACTTTACGCAGCAAATATATCCACAAACTGTCTTACACTCACGCCGACTTTAGCTGAGGATACTACTTTTTAAATACTTATAAAAATACTAAAGAGAGTCTTAAATAACCCCAGCATCATGTTACTAAAGTAGAGAAATAGAAAAGTTATGGGAACTATTAACAAATGAAAAAAAATTCATGGAACGTCGCAACACATGAGAGTGACATATAAATGCGAAGTTGACCCAAACAAAACTCTAAGCAGCCAAAATTCATTGGCTAGTTAGAAGAAACACTAGGCTCTGTCTTGAATGTCGTCGAAACCAACTCCTAAAAATGATAACTGGTATATTTAAAAACAGCTACATTCACAAGGGTCTACAAGCTCCATGATTTAAATGTTAAAACTTGGCTGTGTCGACAAGTATTAAAATAAGCTGGAATCATATCCAAATTCGCTCGCTCGAAACATCTTACAACATGGTTGGCACACTCGTTTGAAGAGAAGGGATACTATTACCCTCACATGATTAGGTTTATTTCGAGAATTGAAATTTCAGTCTGGCTTTAGTTTTCCTAATTCCAAATATTAAGCCTTAAGATTTGAATGCTAATTGCTGATTTAACTTAATGAAAATTCAATAATAAAAACAAGTAAGAGCGCTATATTCGGCTGTGCCGAATCTTATATACCCTTCACATTGATCTTTTAATATAAAGAAAACTTTACAAAATTTAAACGTTCGTATGGATAATAAAAATAGATGAGGAACGTTTGAGGTCTACAGTTATCAAAGTTTTCGAAATTATTCATATTAAAAGGTTAATGAAAGCTGTTAATTTTCAGGGGGTGTTCTAGTCCCCCTGCTCCACTCCAACTTTATTTTCCAAAATGTACAAATTATTTGATTATTACTTTTTTTATAACACTCGAAGTCGATAGATGTTATAGTTTCTAAAACATAGCGTATCGAAAATTTCACCAAATTTGTGCAGTTGTAGGAAAAATACCACTTCCCCTGATCCTATCTGAAAAAGATTCTTCCATTATTTCTTCCATTCTACTTAAGGAGTATCCGTACCAAGTTTTGTGGCAAGGGGGACTATATTTACTGAGATATATAGGGATATATGCATTGAATTTGTCCTAAAAAATTGGTAATTTTGAGTTTTCGCTTATATCTCGGCCAATAGTAAACCGATTTTGTTGATTTTAAATAGCGATTGTTAGCGGGATATTTCTAATGGTTTGACACCATTAACTGGTCCGTGTCTTTTTATATGACTCCGGAAACTTGATTTTAACAGACGGATAGACAGACATGGCTATATTGACTTCCCTATCTATAAGGATCCAGAATATATATACTTTATTGGGTTGCAAATCGATAATAAAGAGATTACAAAAGGAATGACAAACGTTTGTATACCCTATACCACTATGTGAAGGGTATAATAAATACGTTTCAAAAAACTTATTCAGCACATCGAAAAGAGATTAAAACCACATTATGGCTGTTCAAGGTAAAGTATCTAAAAAGCTATTATCTATGCACTGCTATTTCAAACCTGACTAAGCCCTCTCCTTAAAATAATAATAAAGCCCAGCCTCTCGGCAGTCTTTTTATCTTATCAATGTTAAAAGTGTGAAGTTAGTTTTAATCGCACATTGTGAAAAGAGCAGCAAATAAATATAATGTAGGAAACCTTCTCTACATCTTTTACACTTACATAATTGTAGTAAATACATAAATGTAAATGCACTATCAAATAAAAAATGAAAAAAGAATTTTTGTATCTCTTGACGCAGTTTAAATTCCAAAAACAACTGCCAGTGATTGTTGTCCGTAACTTTTACTAGAGCAACATCAACATAAAACACAACTTTTAGAATCACATCGACTACAGCAAAGTTTGGAAAAAGGGAGAGGACATCATCAAGTGTCGTTTGGTCATCCGCATACATTTCTTTTAAGCATTCATTGCAAGTCCAGACTTAAGTAGCATCAACGATTTACATTCAAAAAATACATGAAAACATATTTTCGACAATCATTTCACACAAAAAGAATCTTTCAATCTCGGAAAATTTAACAATTAAAAGAGGAAACTTTTCTAGCTCACTTTATACATTTTGTTGTTTTTGCTGTTGCTTTGTTTATAGAATTGTCACAAGTGAAAATATTTCTTTAACATCTAATGATTTCTTTTTCTTTGACAAAAAAGCCTAAAGAATTACCATGAATAAAGTGCAAAACTTTATTCCTTTACACAAACGAATTTAAATACAAACATACATACATACATACATACATACATACATACATACATACATACATACATACATACATACATACATATATACATACATACATACATACATACATACATACATACATACATACATACATACATACATACATACATACATACATACATACATACATACATACATACATACATACATACATACATACATACATACATACATACATACATACATACATACATACATACATACATACATACATACATACAAATTAAATTCGCGTTGAGAATTTTTATATAAAAAAATATTTTTTGAGTTGTGCGTTCTTTAACCGCACAACACGACTTTATTGATTCAAGGTAAAAATACAAGTAATTATTTTTAAATACACTTCACTTAAGCTACCCTAGCATTCAGCCGATCACGCCACTTCTTCATGTTGGCCAGACGCATACTCAGCAATTTTGGTGGGAACAGCACAGTCAGTAATATTAATGGGAACAAAGCTACGTTGCTGTTGAGACATGTTGTAATTGGAGATGCAACGTAGGCTTTGTTAGCGTGTGAATTATATTTTTGGAGTTTGAATGTTTTCTGTGTTAACTTACATACATACATACATACATACATACATACATACATACATACATACATACATACATACATACATACATACATGCATACATACATACATACATACATACATACATACATACATACATACATACATACATACATACATACATACATACATACATACATACATACATACATACATACATACATACATACATACATACATACATACATACATACATACATACATACATACATACATACATACATACATACATACATACATACATACATACATACATACATATATACATACATACATACATACATACATACATACATACATACATACATACATACATACATACATACATACATACATACTCGTACATATATTTGCTGATTTCAGCACACGTACATTTCAATGTATATAGGTCTTATTGTCCAATTACTTTTTGTAGTACATCTAAAGTCGATAGCTGTTATAGCCTCCGAGATATATTGTATCGAAAATTTCACAAAATTTTTCATTTGTATGGGAGCTAGCCTTTACCCTGCCCCGATCCAAAAATTTTTTTCTCCAAAGTGTAGGTTTTATTGTTATTGTCGATAGCTGTTATAGCTTTCGAGATATCGCGTATCCAAAATTTCATAAAAATTGTTAATTTGTATGGGAGCTACCCTTTTTCCTGCCCCGATCCAAAAATTTTTTTCTCCAAAGTGTAGGTCGATTGTCCGATTACTTTTTGCTCGGCAGGTTTCAAAAAATTATGGGCAAACTTTTGGCCTTTATTTTAGTTTTGTACCTTAAGGGGCAATAAGTAGAAAAATAAGAATTTATATCTCCAAAGCCAATAAAGGTGAAAACAATATATTTTTGTACTTTTTTTAATTTGGGAATTAAAGGGTAGTAAAACGGGTACGTAATAAATATTGCTTCTTTTTAGTTAGAAATACTGTTTTGCTACTTTTTTGAAATTCTCACTTAAAATGGTATAAAAAGGTGTACAAATTATATATAGGAACATTTTGAATACTTTTAAACGAATAAACATGTATAACAGCTTTAGACTTTAAACCTGCTACAAAGTAATTCCAGTATAATACCTATTCTATAGAAAAAAAAATGGTTAGGAAGGAGCAGGGGGAGCGGTAGTCTCACACAAATGTACAGTTTTTATGCAATTTTTAATACGCTATATTTTGCAAACTATAAAAGATATTGACCTTAAATATCCTACAAGAAGTTATTGACCAATAATACCTACACCTTGTGGAAAAACATTAGTTGAAAAGGAGCAAAGGGAACGGTAGCCCCCACACAAATGAACAAATTTTGTTGAATGTTTAATACGAAATATGTCTAAAAATGTTACAACTCTCAAACTCATAATTTCTACTGGGTATTTGTATTATACATACTACATATCTAACTACAAACGTTAAAATCTTGTAAAGTTTTCTATTTCAAAACTTAGAATAGCTATTGATCTCAAAACCCGGCACAAAGTGTTTTTATTATAATGTTTGCAAAATTACACAGGAAGAAAAACCACATTCAAAAATCAAGAAATTTTTTCTTGAATTTATCCAAAATTGTTCTTGAAATTTTTAAGCACGATCCGATTCTTAAATCAAGCCTATTTGGATTGTTTCAACAAATCATTTAAAGTCAAGGTATTTTGGTGACCTAAATGTAGCGCGCTCGTGCTGCATTGCGGAAAGTCCCTGGTTTGATTCCCAACTACGCTCAAAAAAAAATGAAATTTTTAAATCTAAAAATATTAGGTATCTATAAAATAAAAATATGTACATAAAAAAACTCTTATTCTTAATAAAGCCTCATAAGTCAAAAAAAGATCATTTTGTTTGTGGATTAATAATACCATTTACGCTCAATCAGACTTTTTAAGCTTACGTCAAGTACAGTTTCAAACTTAAATCAATCTTTTTTTGGTTTAAAAGTGCATACAATAAGAAATTCGTACTAGAAAAATCGTACTTGGTTCAAGAAATTTCGAAGTTAGTTTTAAAAAATCCATACTCACCGTTCTTCTGACAAAAAGGTAACAATAATCGGTTACAAGTTTTTCATTACTTAATTGTCGAAGTATGATTGTTTCATCCAACTTTAAAGCAAATGCAATGATTAAAAGCTTTTAAATAGCAAATTTGGGATTTTCTTCGATGAATTGAATAATAATAAAGTTGAAATAAAAAGAATATGCAGTCGCAATTAAAAATTTTGCAATAAAAAATCCAATTTATTGCTGCGGAAATTTTTACAACTTGTCTGTATAAATATTGACTAACATGTATATACATTTGTACATACATGTGTACTTACATATATGTTGCCTCATATGTTCTTATAAACATACATACGTACGTATGTGTTAGAGGTCTGCAACAGATAAGTTTTCAAATAACTTTTAAAATTTGCCGTAAAAGAGGGTATGGATTCGCTCTCGGAGTGAGAGTATGGAAGATGACTTGTGGCACGTTTTTCGTTTTTTTAATGAAATGATATGTTGCTTGTACATATGGGTGTGACGTTTTGTGTATATCTTATTATTTAAAACAAATGCCGTATCTTATATACTCTTCACATTGTTTTTTATATATACCCAGCCATCTAATCTAGCCGAGTTATTTTGTACTGCAAATATTATAAAAAATACTTTGTGACGGGTTTAAAGTTGATAGGTATTCTAGTTTTTGAAATCAAAAAACTTAAGAAACCTTATAAAGTTCAATAAAAGTTCTTTATTTGTATGAAAGGTTCTCCTCCCCCTGTTCCTATCCAAATATTTTTTTTTCAAAATGTGGGCTTATTATACCATTTCTTCTTGTAGAGTATTCGAAGTCGACAGATGTTATAGTTTCGAAATATATCCAATCCAATGTTCTTGTAGAACATTTAAATTCTATACCTGTTATAGTTTCTCAGATTTAGCGCATGGAATTTTTTTAACAAATTTGTAAAATTGTAGAGGAAATGCCACTTCCCCTCATCCTATTTGAAATTTTTTTTTTCCTAGTTTAAATCCCTATCTTCGAAGTATCCGTGGTAAGTTTTGTTGCAAGAGTGACTGTAACACTGAAACATTTAGGGATATATGCACGGACTTTGGCCTGAGAAATGGGTTATTTTGGATTTTCGCCTATATCTTGGTCACTCAGAAACCAATTTTGCTAATTTTAAATAGCCATTGTTTCAGCGACATTTCTGATTGTTTGGTACCAAAACGTTTTGTGTGCGACTTTACTTGAGTTCGGAAACTTTATTCCAACAGACACACAGAAGGTAATGGCTATATCGACTTCCCTTTCTATTAGGATACAGAATATATATACATTATGGGGTCTAAAGTGAATATTGTAGAAATTACAAATTAAATGACAAAAAAGAGAACAAGAAATCTTAAATAAAATAATGACGTTGATAGAAAAAACTATTTATTATTTAGAGGCACTACGAATAAGAATTGATCCATTCAAATACTCAAGTATACAACTTGTTCAAGTATATCCATGCAGCTCTCTAATATGTATGTACATATGTACGCATATAAATATATATGTGTATTAGATTATAAATACCTTTATATCCTTAAGGCAAACAATTTTCTTGTACTTTGTAGCAATTTTCTTTGTTTTCTTTTGCATTTTACTATATATTTTCTTCGCTGTTTTATTGCGGATGTAATAAGTTTACGCCAAAATCTTATTTAAATGTTTTCGGCAAAAATTGCCTTAACTTTTTTTGAAAAGAAGAAAAAACAAACAACTCGAACTAAATAGAAGATGATTATTATATATTTTCATTAAATTGGCAAGGATGTGCATTACATGATAATTGTTTGCTGTGCAATTGTCAATTGGTTTTGGTATTTGTTTGAGTTAAGACAAGCAAGTAAGTATGAATGCTTGCTTTGCCCAGATTTCAGATGAGTTTTTCTTATTTGAAGGGAAGTATTTATTGTCGAATAAAAATTTGACGTCTGCCAATAAACGTTTGTGTACAACTAAAAATACAACAATATTATCGTTTTGACATCAATTACAATTTGAAAACCACACACTGACAACCTGCATATTTCGGGTTGTTATTTTGAACTTAATAATAGGATTTATTATTTAAATGATGTAAAATTTTAAAGAAGAGGGTCAGAGTATCCAGCACCTCATGTTTTCTTACCCTGCACTGAATAATGTCCGGGTAGGGTGTTTAAAAGCCAGCCAAATGCACATTATGTCAGATGTAGTAACACAGGCTAGAGCATCATCTTCTATCTGGATTATCGGTTGGTTCGCGAAAAAGAATAACGACGAAACGAATACTGCCAACTATAAATAAGTAAATGACTCCACCGATTAAATTATCAATGTTTTTATTACAGGAATTATAATTGGAATTTTTCAATTTTAAATCGAATCTAATGCGGCGATTTGGTTCCAGGAATTTTTTTATAAAATGTTAAAATATTTATTAAATGGAGTGTTGGGTACAATATTACCGAATATTGTTAACAGTTATAATTAATTCTAAAACAGCGTCCCTGATTTTTTCAAACTTTTGGTGACAATCTCACCGAACTGATTATCTTTAGGGTTTTACTACTCTTTCATAATAGAATCAAATTTATACTTTAAGGTCAAACTATTTTTAAATACTTTACATGACACTCAATTAGGTATAGTCATGTTGAAAAGGACAATTTGCCGGACTTTTGGGACTACTTGGAAGTGCCTTAATACATACAGTTTTTTTTTTTGATGTGCGAATAAAAGTTGTTCTTATTTATGGTGGCTATTATTTTAATTTTATTTTTAATATTGTAAGTTAAAATTTTGGATTCCCTACAAGTTATTCAAAAAAAGTGAAAAAATGAATTTTTGTTTTTATTTGAAAACATTTTTTTTTCTCATAAAACGCAAAAATATTTATTGAGTAATGCCTTTTTTGCAATATTGTTGAATTTAATTTGCCTTTCTAACCAACTCTGAATTAGTTTTTATACAAAAACTGATGACACAACTTTTGGAGGGTCCACCAATTTTCAGAAATTTCGAGGTCCATAATTTATAAAGCCACTGCGTAATTTAAGTGAAACTTTGGCAACAAACAATGTAGAGAACTATTACTTTTGCATTAATCAGTTAAAAAACATATTCATTGCCAATCCATGTATTGACAAGAAAGAAAAACCACCGGTTGTTGTCAGCCTTCCTATAGAAAACCTAATTATCATTGCTAGAGGTTGTTATTAACTTAAAAACAAAATTCTTTTACGCAAACTTTGACGCCAAAGTAAATTATTATTTTATTAACGGCATATCACGGCTTGAATACTTTCCGCCAATATGAAAAGTTGATTCTTAAGCCTGAAAAATATTTTTCGAGGCAAAATAATATTATGTCGTAGTTGTGTGAATTATGGGAAATTGTTTAAAGCAATGCAGACTCCGATTTTGATTGACAGTAATTGCAAACCTTAATTACAAATTTGGGTCCAATCGACAACATAGTGATTCGAAGATGCCCAGAAGCGGGTACAAGTTATAACAAAATCAATATTTTCATGCAATTTTTATGGATAACACGTATACTTTCGATTAAGTATGGCATGAAAGTCTGTCAACCAAACTAAAACAAACTTAATTTTCCTGTGAATCTTTATAACCTTTTGAAAAAGTCACAACCAATCAACAGTTCATGGACAACTAAAGTGGTCCTTAGCTCACGTGGACTGGCGTTTCTTAAGGACATACTTCTAGCAACAAATATGCATTGGCATAAGCAGCAGACATGATAGAAAATGTTTAAATACGCACGTTGGCATTTGCTGATAATATTGTTGTCCTCAATATTTACAAGGATTTAAGAATTCTAAATAGGACTCGAACCAACCACAGCGCTATTGTAAAATCAATTTGGTGCAAGGGATACCTTTTTGGGGGTCTATTCTAGAGAAAAATCAACAGGGTTCCTAAAGCATTTAAAACATCATCTGTTTTAAAGATTTTGAAGTTAAACAAGTTAAATTCGAAATTTTAAACAACATATGTGGAGAAATATTTAAATAAGTTAGTAACACATCCACTTCCGCTCCCCCTTTAAACATGACGGTATTTACACTCGTTTATAAAGGAAGGACACTATTGCCCATAGATGAAACCATAGAAACTGAGTTTATGGTTACTTAGATAAAGTGTGGAAATGGCTTAAATATTGTAATTATTTAAATTAAGATTTGATTTATTTATTGTTAGTTCAAAGAAATGGGGATTCAACAATAAAGTTAACATTTTAAAAAAAACTTGAACTTATCCATTATCTTAAAAGTTGCGATTAGTTAGTTAATCGTTTCATTTCCATAGACTTTATAAAACCTGAATGCCAATCGGAATATAGTTATCTTGGTTACAAAATTAAAATATTTTTTAAAAAAATACTAAAAAGTTTTAAGATCAATTTTTTAAAATTTGAAGTGTCACTAATAAAGTTACATCGTTTGTTGTTCCAGATCAATGTCAGCCAATACTGTCTCTGGGGGACGAACACTAATCGGATTTTACATGTACACAACAGGAGAACCAACAAAAAATAACAACAAAGAATGACAACAATAGCACAGGTTGATATTGCATTGTTTTTTTTTAATACACAAAATGAAACTGCATCCATACATTCTTTTAAATCATCTTCTCTTTCTGGGGCTTATCGCTTTAGACTTATATTGTTTCCCTTTTAAAATTTTACTAAACACAACAAACTTCTTTAATTAGAAATTAGTTATATTGAATACACGTTCATATAGTTAATATATTCTTTCTTTTGTAACGTAACCTACTGTCATCTTATTAGATATTCATAATATTTTATCTCTAAATACACTCTGGGTATATTTGTTTTGATTGTGTCTTAAAATATATATTTGCTTAGTTTAGCTTAAATTTATAAGCGAAAGTGATTTTATGTATGTATTTGTATTCTTGTATATGTATTCAATAAATGTGTTTTTGTTAAAATGTTTTTAAATAAAAGAAAATAATCTTGAACACACATTCGGAAATTGAATATGAGCTTAAAATATCAATACAAGACATGATGACATTTCGTAGTAAAAACCATATGAGAAGTAAAAAGAAAAAAATAAAAGAATTAAATTTAAGAAATAAAACAACGTTTGGCTGATTATAACTGACATGCATAACATTTTAACCAAAAACCCTCTTTACCAAAATCCTTCCATTGATAAGCATTGGTGGATAAATAAACGAGTGTGAATAAACTTCAAAAAAAAACATCGACAAACAAATACACAAATCCAAAGTAAAGGAAAATATTGTGTTTAGTAAAAGGAAAATGAGCGTGTCCGTTATTATGTACATACATACATACATACATATGTGCGCTAATATAAAACAAGAAAAAACACAAACATTGTATACTTTTACATATAAAAATTTTCATACTTATTTGCAATGTTGCTGAAAATATAAAATAAAATAAAATGAAGTGCTTATCATCTAAACTACTTATGCGGCAAAATCAGCAGCTTAGATCCCAGAAAAGAAAACAAATACAACCAAAATTATATTAAGAAGAATAAACGAAAAGAAGTGCACAGTTGAAAGATACTTATGTTCCTCAAATTTATGCACTTGGATACATTTACTTTAAATTATGTGCATATGTATGTATGTAGAAGCGTATGTGTTTAAATATGTACATACGTATGCTTATCCTTAAAATTCTAACAACATGAGTATTATGAATTCTGTCATTTCATATGTTAAGCCGAGATATGCAACGTATTTATGTTTTTTATATATAAATTTTCTTCACACGCAAACACAATTGTATTCAAGGGTGCATCCTTGTCTGTGAAAAATACTTTTTTCAATTGATTCTAAATTTGGTAGAGACAACACAAACCATTTTATGACTCTATATCTTACATAGATCCTAAATAATATTGCAGCCCTTGTCGTATAACTTTTGGATACAAAGCAGAGTTGCCAGCTTTAAAAATTTTTAAGCGTACCCAAATGGAGAAAAAAAAGAAAACTTTTACAACAAAAAATAAAACTTGCCAAAAATAAAAACTAAACAAATTTTTTTGGAATTATATTAAAAAACTAAAAAATCATAAAAGTAATACTTTGCTAAAGGTCAGTAGCTCTAATTTCTTTTAAAATACTTCGGATAAAAACTATAATAAAAATAGCTAATTTGTATGGCGGCTTCAATTCCTTGTGCTCTTATCTAACTATAGGCTTCAAAATTCTAGGCATTGTTGCACAGTTACTTTGTAGTTAGTTTGAAGTCAATAGCTGTTGTAGTTTTCGCGATATGGCGTATCAAAAATTAAAAAAATATGGGTTGTTTGTATGGGGACTACTGTTTTCTGCCTCTATCGTAATATTTTTTTCCAATATATAAATATTTTAATACAATTATTTTTAGTACATTTTTAGTTGATAGCTGATATAGTCTGTAGACGGAGGCTACCGCTTCTCCTGCTTCTATCGAAATAATTTTTTTTCAAAACGTACACATTGCATTGTAACAACTCTGTAGCAGGCTTTAAGGCAATAACTGTTACAGTTGTCTAGATGTAGCGCTGCAGTTGTAGTGGGCTACCACTTTCCCACTTTTTTATTTAGTTATAAAAAAAAGCTGTAAAAACCTTCGTAATCACTAAAATATCTTTTCTAAAAATTGTGTTGTTCCTAAAAGAACTGCCTACACAACTCTTGAAATAGCATTCCCCTGGCTGTACTAAGCCCTAATTTCACTTAAATTCATTTGAATTTCTAACAATTGTAGCATGAACATCTGATATGTTTATTTTATAAATGTCAATATTTCTAATCGATTTTTATGAATATTTATGTTTTGTCCCTAAAAATACACGCCATTCATGCGTCAAAATTAAAAAATTTTTTAAATGCAATAAATTTAATATACATATGTATAAAGAAAATTACAGGGTAGGAAGAGCGCTCGAATAAAACTCGCTCGCGAGCGATATTAATTTGAGAGATTTCAATGTTTCATTATGTTCAAAGATTTTAATCTTGTGAGCGAGATTTTATTTGAGCTCGCGAGATTAAAAAATAGAAATTGTTTTCGGAGCGATATTAATTCGAGAGATTTAAATGTTTGATTCTGCTCGCGAGATTTACAATTGAACTCGCGAGTTTAATAAATTGAACTCGCGAGTTTAATAAATTGAACTCGCGAGCAGAGGTCCAATTCGAGTGGCTAGAAGCCGGCTCGGCGCCGCCGCCAACCTATTTTTCAGAGTTCAAGCCGCCGCCGATGTATTCGGCTGGAGGCAGCTAATATAGAAATATATATATAATATAGAAAAATATATATAAACTTTTTAACAGGTATATAAATAAAATGATTAATTTTAAAATTTTTTCGAAAAAATTGAAGTCAAAATAAATTTTATAAACTACTCGTAACATGTTTTGCTTATATTATGGTAACCCTGTATTATAAAGGAATATGGCAACAACTAAAAAATGCAACTCGATTTCTGTGCAAAAAAAAACTCCGTTATTTTTCACAAGAAGACGCGAACTTAAAATTGTTAAAATGTCTCAAAAAAATATAAAAAATTATTTTTTAAAAAAATCAGTGAATAATTTACAGACCTCGTCATCTGAGTCTGAACCCGACGAACATAGTTCCAATAAATTTATTTTAGCAGAAGGTGATATATCATATTATAATGATATTTTAAAAAGAAACAGTGAGGTTAAGAAAATTTCTAAAATTGTTACGGAAAGTGGACTATCTGAGTGCTGGAAGTTTTTCGGATACTTGTATATAGGCTCCAAAAGAATTTTGGACAAATATAAATTTTGTAATGTGTGTTTTGAAGGAGAGGAAATGCTTATTAAAAAGAAACCATTATAATAAATTTTGTTTTAAAAATTCGTTTTATAAAGGGATTCTTTTATTTATTTTTTGTTTATAATCGTATGTGTTATAATATCGGCTTCAGCCGGCTTCAAGCCGCCGCCGCCATTTATTTCTTCAGCCGCCGCCGCCGAAAATTATGGGACGAATTGGACCACTGCTCGCGAGTTGAATAAATTAAACTCGCAACAGAAACAAAAATTAAAATCTTTTTGCGATCACAACAAGAACGATTCGAATGCTTTACTTATGTTCTTGTGCATGTATGTACATGTGTATTGGTACGTTGATGCTTGTTTTTGGTTATTAAGATTTTTTTTCTGTAATGTTTATATGATTGCGTGTACGTTTATATTTGTCACATTAGAAAAAATATTATAAGGGATATTAATAAGCAGTTTTATGAAATTTATTAAATCGTAGTTAACAAATTTGGATAAAATAACTTGAGCCAAAAGTACTAAGAAAATTGTATTAAAATGTAGGTTTAGCTAACAATTTAAAACATACGTTTATATGATTGTGTACTTTAATTATTATTTACGTATTTATTAAAGAAATATTAAAAAAATTTAGTAACACACATTTTAAAAATAATGACTTATTTTAAAATTATTTAATTTAAAATTAAATAAAATTTATTCATCACTGACATAATTATCAATTATTAATTGCTCAAACAATTTTTTATTAAGTTTAACCAAAAGCAAATTATTTATAGTCTCTTTTGATAATTTAGATCGCATTTTGGTTAAAATTAGTGAAAGCGCACTAAAGGATCTTTCAACGGAAACTTGAGTTGATGGGACAGATAACGCTACATCTAGCAATGCTCCCAGTTCTGGATCAGATTTTCTCGTATTTATCCAATGCTCCAAAATATTTGTTTCAAAAGGAACTCTTTCAGCATTACATAAGTTTTCTAGTTTTTGTTTTGTTGTTCGGTATGTAGGAGGAGTTTGATGAATAAGCAAATTCATTTTTGCTTCTAACTTTGAAAAAGTTCCCGAAGATGATGGTATGGGCGATGTTAAGTTGCTTTGTGTATAGGCAGTGGGTTCGCTTGCCGTATCTGCTGGCTGACCTACCAAACGCTTGATCATGTCGTGTGTTTTAAGAAGGTGATTCTGAAATAAAATAAAAATATGTTTAAGATTCTCGTTCTCATAAATACAGATGTTTACTTCTTTAAATTTCTGTACGTATTTAAAGGAGTTATCATCACTAACTTTAGTACGTCGAAAGCTCAAAACTACAAAAGTTTTTTATGATATATTATACAATTACAGTTTTGAGCTTTGATATAGTAGCCCTGGTTAATAACTTACCACTGCAATTTGCTTTTGCTCTTGTGTTAGAAATGGTGTGCAGGTGAAGTTAAAACGTGGGTCCAAGTAAATAGACGATAGAAATGCCTCATTGAGTAGAAGGGTTTGTTTCCTTTTTTGCATAAAATTAAGTAAATGCTGGGCGTAAATATTATCTTTTGCCATCTCTTCAAGGCTAACTTCACAACATAACCAATCTCTGTAGAAATCGCCCATTACGTATTGCTCAAATTGGAATTTGTTGGTACATTCCGATAATGGTTCAAATGCTTTTACAAATTTGTCAATAAAGTTCCAGTCTGGTTCACAAATTTGTATATCGTTTTCAATAAACTCTTTTGAATTTTGCAACGATTTTATCATTTTGTACGTTGAGTTCCATCTCGTAATATTATCAATAACAGGCATTTGTATTGTATCTGAGCTATCACTTCGAACGATAGAACGAACTTTTTTGACGATTTTTCGGCATTCATCAACTTCCGTTTGAATAGTTTTTAACACATCATGGGCTGCTAATTGAATTGTATGTGCCGCACATCTGACTACAGCCATAACTGAAGAGAGAGACGTATGAAGTTTTTCAAAGGTGTCCTCAACACTAAGTAGATCTTCAGGTTCTTCTATCAGCGATTCCTCTTGTAGTTCTTGTAATAGTTTAGATGTTTTTATAACATTGGCTCCATTGTCGGAAGTGCAAGCATAAATTTGGCAAATATCAATATCGAACTCCTTTAAACAATTACTTATTTCTTCTTTAAGGAACTGAGCTGTATGACGTTTTTTTAATTGGATCATTCCAATGGTGTTAACGTTGATTTTCGCATCTTTAATATATTGTATATTGATTCCAAGTATACTTTTTTCCATGCGCGTCGCAACGTCAATTTTTAAACAAATCATTTTTTTAAAAACTAATTTTGAAATAGTGAGCTTAAGTTTATTTGCAACACTATTCATTTGGCATACAATATTTTTAGAGTTGAAGTTTGTGTTGTGAATATCTTCATATGGTTGCAAAAGCTTCTTGAAATAATCTTCGTCATCAAATATTCGGAATGGAAGATTTTTTACTGTCACAAGACCCACGCAACACTTTATAAATTCGTTTTTATTTAAAATAACTTTTAAATGATTTGTTTTTTTTTTGCATACTTTCACTGCATGGTTGATTTTGTACGCTGTTTTCAATGGCGTTTATTTCCATATTATGTACGGATTTGTAATGTCGCTTTATGTTTGATGATACTCTGCCTTTTAAAATCTTTTGACAAATAATGCACTTTGACTGATTGTTGTCTTCAGTAAATGTTACATATTTTTCAAATTCAAATACTGTTCGGCGACCCATTTTGAAATAACTCCAGATAATTTAAAAACGCAACTGATAATTGATACTGTTTTGTACCATTTTTATATACCTTTTTTTCCGCGCATACATATACACAGGTTTGTCCTCAATCCTTTTTTACACCTTTCATTTGAATACATGCAGGAAGGTAATAATATTTTAAATGATTCTTAATTACAATATCAATATTGTATTTTGCTTTGTCCGCTATTTTTGTTGTTGGGGTTTCCAGCTGCCGTAAAAATTGTTTGAGACCTACCTGTTTTTGTTTTGGTAATTAGGGAATGTATATGTTTTTCGAAAGCAATTATTTTTGTTTTTGGGGTTTTTAGTATCCGTAAAAGTATTTAAGACCTGCCATTTTTTGTTTAAGTAGGGAATTTAAATAGTTTTCCAAAAAATTAAAAAAAAAAATTAAATACCTACCAATAAAGGGTCAAGAAATAAAAGAGAAAAAAAGTATTTCAAAAGTTATCGTATACAATATTTTTAAAACTTTTTTTGCTGTTAAACCAAAGTCAAAAGGTAATTTTTGTTTCAATTTTTAAATAACCGGGCCACGAAGAGAAAAACGCCCATTAATAATAATTGTAATTGTTTAATTTTAAAATTAAAAATATGTACATAGGTTGTTACATTTAAAAGAATATAGAACGTATAAGTTCATTTGCCCTAAGAAAATCGTTAATTGTTTTCAACAATTTGGTATAATTTTTTTTATTTCATATAATAGTTTAAAAAGTTTGTAGCAAATACTGAAAATCATAAATATTGTGGGATTTTTAAACAAAGCAAGTAGGCATCTTAATGGGTTTAAACTTTTTTTTTAAAACCTTGTGTTTATTTAAATTCTAGTTTTCTATTTTTTTTCTGTAAAAATGTTATTGTGGTTGGCATTAAGGTTATAATTAATATTTTTTGAATATTATTTTTATATTTTGAATACAAAAAGCGATGTACCAAAAATAAATAATAACAGTAGTCTAACTAAACGACAAGTTTTGTTCTTATGCCAAAAAATATAAACAAATGGAAAACAAACACAATTAGTCTAATATATTATTGTTTGCCAGTTTGCTTTAAAAGTTATTAATAAATGAAAAAAAATAAAAAAACATCTAGATTAAACTATTTAACATTTACATATGTTATAAAAAGTACAAATTTTACTATCTAGATACATTAATAAATATTAACTTTCATTAACGAATAATATCTAAGTGTTTTTATATTTTTTATTATGCTTGTTACATTTGCATACATATCAACAATAAGAAAAACCCAAAAAAACACCCTAATAAACTATACACATACCTGCTTACAATTCTTTTGCACAGTCTAAATTAACAAAACCAATAACAACGCATACACACATATGCATCTGTACATTTTTTTTGCGTTTTATTTTTAGCTTCACGAAAACAATTTTTACAAAAATTACGTTCGCATCGCGATTTGAATTTTCAACTTCACGATCTTAAAATAGAATTCTATTCACAACTTCAATTTTAAACTCGCGAGAACAATTTTTAAAACGAGATTTATAAATAGATTTCGACTCGCGAGACGAGAAAAAAACAAAGATCTTAAAATAAAAATTCCACTCGCAACTTTAATTTTAAACTCGCGATAACAATTCCAAAAACGAGAATTATAATTAAAATTACGCTCGCGAGTGGAATTTTTTCCTACCCTGGAAAATTATATAAACTGCGTTCAGCTGTTGAAAGTATTGCACCAACTGTATTAACAAAATGTAGACAGTCGCGATCTGTCCTTGCTTCGTCATTGTCCTGTGATGTTAAAAAAAATATATATTTTAAAGTTTAGTTTGTGTTTTTTGACGTAGAAGAAGTTGGATGCCAAGTTAAGGCTCTGATTGGGCTTAGCCTGCAAGTCCCTTTCTTATTTCAACTGTGGACACTGACCTCCCTGTAGTGTCACCATGGGTAGCTGCCTTTAATATCCATTAAAGGTAGTGAGCTGAAAAGTGCCGCGCGTTTACCCACAAGAACGATAAAATGGAATGTAAAAGGCGTCACAACTACTCCAAAAGGCGACGCGCTGCCATAAAATAAAGACATGAGTTTGGTTGTCGATTCGTGGTTACCCGAAAGCTCAAACATCTCTTTTCCAGATTTACTCCGGTAGATAAAAGGCTAGCCACAATTGGTGAAAAAGCCAAATTGTTTAACATCAAGCTTATCTGTGCCCCGGCCAAGGATAGTGACGAACAGACAACAGATATATTTTACAAGCACCTAGAGAGAGAGCATATGACCGCTGTCTCGACAAATACCATAAGAAAAAATTAAATAAATAGTCTTTTTTAATTATTACTTATGACCTTAGAAGCCCAATAGAAAATTTAAAAAAACCATAAGAATTGTTTTAGGAGATTTTAACGCAAAAACAGGAAGAGAAAATATCTTTTATCCAACAGTCGGAAAATGTAGTCTCCAAGACACGGAATGAGGCGAGTAGACTATGCCACTATAAGAAATATGGTAGTTGGCAGCACCAGATAGCATAGGTTTGCGCTCGTCTGAATGTATCGAGAAACGTACGATTTGACACATCGCGGAAGCTTGACGTCGGAAAGCTGCAACGTCTTACTCCACTTGATTGACCCAATTGCTTGAAGAAAGCACAACTTTTCCGTCCCGATAATGTTTCAGCGCATTGCCAATTTTATGAAGGAAGCCGCAATGTCCCTACTTGAGTACCAAAAGCCTTTTCAAAGAAACCAATAGTACGACCATTTATGTTATGAAGCTACTATCGAGAACACAGCAAACAAGAAGATGAGTGTTTTACATCCTGTGCACAAAAAAGCAAACACGGCAGTATGTGCCAACTACAGAGGAATAAGTCCCCGTCCAATTGGTAACAAAATTCTATACAGCGTATTGTGTAAAAGATTGAAACTAAAAGTCGGCGAGATAATTGTGCCATATCAATGCGGCTTTATACCTGTAAAATTCACTATCGACTAGATATACATACTACGCCAAATCTTCGAAAATAACCAAGAAACACAAATCGACACATACCATCAATAAAGCCGCTTTCGACAGCTCCGTACGTTCAAAACTGTTTCCAGCTATATCTGAGCTGGATATCCCTTCGAAGCTATTACGACTCTTCAGGATGGCCTTAAATGATACGCAGTCCTCAGTTAAGATTAGCAGAAATATCTCTGAGCCTTTTAGTACCGAACGAGTTTTCAGACAAGTAAACAGCTCTTTGTATGATCCTTTCATCATCTTAAAAAGGTTATACGAGACGCAAATAAAAAAAAACTGGCATACTATTCACAAAACAGCACATGATAGTATGAACGCACAAGACGTCTAGTAGACTTGTGCAGACAGTGGAAGTTCAAAACTACAACTTTGAATTAGTCAACGATTTTATCTACCTCGACGCCGCCATTAACAAAACGAACAGCATCAGTTTTGAGATACACACAAAAAACTACAAAAAAAATTTTTCAAACAAATTCTTGTTCAAAATAATTTATTTTTTTAGTCAATTTATTTAATAGTCTCTAATAATATTTTTATTTGATTTTTAAATCAAACAAAATTTTCGCCTAGACAAATAAAATATTTAACCAGCTCAGCAAAATTTTTTAACAGACTCTAAAATTCTTGCAAAATTGTTTGTCTAAATTTACAACTTTCATTGTAGGTCCTCAGCCAGACAAAATATTTACTGATTCTCTGAAATTTGTTACTGATTCTACAACTCAGTTTTTTATGTGTAAAAAGGCGAACAATATTGGCTAAAAAAATTCCACCTTGGACTAACTAGGCTGTTTAAAAGCAAAGCTACCTCCCGACAAACAAAAATTATTAATTTCTACAAGACCCTGATGCTTATATATGGTTCTGAATCATGGGCACTTGCAAAAGCAGATAATGCAGTGCTAGGGTTTTTGAGAGGAAGATGCTTAAGAAAATCTATGGACCAATCTGCGTTGACGAAAAATACCGGTGTCGTATGAACTGTGAGCTAATTGCCGACATTGACATAGTAACGCGTATCAAAACTCTACGTTTACGTTGGATAGACCATGTTGTGAGAATGAATGAAGATACTCCAGCTATGAAGTCATTTAAGCGCGAACCTGGGAAGATCAAAACTTCGTTGGAAGTATCTAGTGGAGAAGGATATCTTGAAACTTAGTGTTAGAAATTGGGAAAGAAGCGCTAAAGATCGAATCGCCTTGAAATTGACTCAAATTCGGCTAATGAAACAAATGTTCTGTAATAGTCATCTAAGAAAGTAAGTAAGTAAGTTGTGTTGCCATTCCAATTTCTTAAAGGTAAGAACTTTAATTTTAATTTAATGGAGTTTTTATGTGTTTGGCATTCCCCAGTTAACGAAAATTGTCAGGGGAATGACGACTATCAAGTTCAAAAATTAGTTTATAACTTTACGAAAAAACATTCTTTTGATTTCGTAATGGAACTGAACCTAAACAACTTTTTATAAAGAAATAAGTATAAATTAACTCTTCGATTGGGGGTATATTTTAAAAACTTTGCATTAAATTTTAATTTAAAAAATTTATGTACAAGTATGAACGTTGAGTATGTTTAATTTAAATAAATGTAGTAATCCATTCAATATACATTTATTTTCAAAAAACTTCAAAGCCGAATTTGATGTTGGAATTAGCCCGTAGTTTGGAATCAACCACAAATGCATCGATTTTGTTCTTAACTTTTTCTTAAACTGCGCAGTCAGAATGTTTGCATATACTTTGGTCAATAGTAAGCCTGTATCGATTATCTCTGGGATATTTCTGATAATTTGATGGTAATATCTGGTCCCTTATATTTAATTGTCTTCGAAAACTTGATTTTAACAGGCACACAGAAAGACATGACTAAATCGACTTACCTTTCTATAGGGATCCAGAATACGCATACTTATTGGGGTCACAAAGTGAATCGTTAAGAAATTCCAAACACAACATTAACATAAGCCATAAACAGTATGCATGCAACTTTCACTCCTATTTTGAAATTGTCATATATTTCTTTGTGTAAAATTATATTTGATGTACACCTATTCTTGTAAAAATATTCTATTTGAACTTAGCGATATATTAAGAGGACATATGGCGAAATTAAAGTGTACTGACCAGTTGCTCCTACCTTCTTCATTATATTTACAATTCTGTACACTGTTGCGTGAAAGTAGATATGTTTGCATTCGAGCTTTGCATTCACTTCTATACTTTGATTATCTAAATATAACTGACTGTGTATTGTAGTTTTGTAGTGTGCGTTTTACTTACAAATAAAACAAAAATATAAACACATATCTACACACATGTGTATGTATGTACCTATACATTACAAAATATTTTGTGTCTGTATGTATGTTTCATCCGTATTTAAAATGTAACAACCGTATGAACGGCTGTCAATGTTAACAAAAATGTTTACTTCCTCTATTATAGTTATTCTTTTATTATTTCTTTTTTCAGTTGTTGTTTTTTCAAATCCAGAAAGTTTTGTAAATTTTCATATCGAAGTACACTTACGAAGAAAATTATATTTCAATAATAAGAATTCCTTACAGTTCTAATAATAACTTAAAAAAATAATTGCTTCAGTATAAATTGTTACTGTTAATATATGGGCATTTCCATGAATATGTCAACCACGGCTGGAAAAATAAAAGTCATCGCAACTTTTTTTTAAATATACCAAAGAGCAATAAAACACCTCAATTTTATTATGTAAAAGTATTTATAGCTAATTATAATTTTAAAAGAGCAAAAATAGCAGATTAAACTGGTAATCTCTTTGATCAATTTCCAGAAATTGAAATTAACTATTTTCTCTTAACTAGTGGCTAAATTTAGGTAATTGTAATATTCCAATTATACTTTAAAAATAATGTTACAACATCAATGGCCAAGTTCCATTACGAAATTAAAAATTTAGAGTTCGAATAGCGATATTTTTTATAGTTTGCTTTGAATGATATTCTAATGTCACGTACGTAATGCAAAAACGTTATTTGTCGTCATCATTTGAATTCGACCGGTCGCAAGTATTTAAAAATAAAAGTTCAAAGCAAGATAAATCTCGCAAACAAATATTGATCGATTTTTTTTTTTAAATTTGATGCAATAAAAATTTTATAGTCTTTCAAAGTTTGTAGCATACGATATTGTAAGTAACATAATTCAATTTAGTACTTTCAAATTCCTTTATAATTATAAATATTTTATTAAGATGGGTAAAAATAGCTATGAGACCACAAAGAAATGGAGGGGGAACTTGAAGAAAAACGAAGAACAAATAAAGAATACCGGAAAAAGGAGGCTGAATGACAGCATATCTATCGAAAAAAGTTCGCAGATGCAGCCAAAAAAGACAAAAAAAATAATTAACGACAAATTAACACACAATAAGTTTGATGTTTACTATTTTATTACAAAAACTATGCTTGAAATAAGCGAACAATATGAAGATATGTCGTCTATATACATATTTTCTGATTGGAGAAGCGCTCAATTTAAAAACAAATTCATTTTAAAAAGTATTCCCTCTTTTGTAAGCAAATTTAGCTGCCAACATTTAAAATGGAACTTCTTTGCCACATCACATGGTAAAGGTGCAGTTGATGGAGTAGGTGGTACTGTTAAAAGAAAGGTCTGGCAAATTGTAAAAGCAAATAAATTAATCTTGCCAGATGCTTTCTCATTTTATGAATGTGCTCATAAATATGTGGAAGGAGTTAATTTGTTTTATGTTGCCACTGAAGAGATTGAAGGGTTTTCTGCTCATCTCCATGAAAAATGGCAAAATGTAGAGCCCATCCCAAAAATAAGAAAACTTCATTCGTTTACTTATCATGATAGTCAGTATATAAATGTGTCTCGAACTGCGTATTCAGTAAAAGAAAAAATTAAAATTTAATAATTAAGTGCCAGCGCCCAAGTACATAGTGTATAGTAAGAAATGAAAATAACCTTTTATTGTTTTTATTGCTATTATCACCGAATAAACATTTTTTAATTCTTTTTAAATTTGTTATGTATACATATATTAAAAAAACCTATTTTTTTTCAGACAAATACTATAAGAGAAAAATCTGTCACATACGGTATGTCACGAACGATATTAAGATTTGTTCGTAACAAAATCATCTAAAAATCTTTTTGTATTTAAAAATTATGGATTATCAAGGAAAAATATTTGGCTTGGTGTAAGAACTTAAAGAAAGGAAAAAAACTTTTACAATTCGCAGATTTTTGTATATATGTGCATGCACCTCGACATCACTTCCGTTTTTTGTCACGTACGATATGCGCCTTTTTCGCCCGATATTTTGGCCGGCAAGGTTTTCAAAGTCATGATTTTTTTTTAGATTATAGTACCCTCTAAATGTAACATATTGACGAAGCAATTTTTCAGTTACCACTCTTTTTGCAAATTCTACACCACTTTGTAGACGTACAAATGTCACGTACGATGACATGGAAATGCCCATATGTATTTTGACTCTCAATATTTTTAAAAATGTATAAGTTTCGAGTAATAATTTCACAGTTTTTGTTATCGATCTTTTTGTTGTAATCGTGAAAAATATGTTTTAATTTAGATTTCTGACGGATAGCGAAATATTGAATAAAAACAAGTAAGAGCGCTATATTCGGCTGTGCCGAATCTTATATACCCTTCACATTGGTCTTTAAATATACCCAGCCGAGTAATTTTGCACTGCAAATAATTTAATAAAAAACCTTGTGCGAGTTTTAAAGTCCATAGAAAACTTTACAAAATTTTAACGTTCGTATGAATAATAGAAATAGATGAGGAACGTTTGAGGTCGACAGTAATGCAAGTTTTTGGCATTATTTATATTTAAAGGTTAATAATTGTTAAATAATATGGGATATACTAGTCCCCCTGCTCCTCTCCAACTTTTTCTCCAAAATGTATGAATTATTTGATTATTACTTTTTGTAGAATATTCGAAGTCGATAGCTGTAATAGTTTTCCGGAAGTAGCGTATCGAAAATTTTATAAAAATTGTTAATTTGTATGGGAGCTACCCCTTCTTCACCCCCCATCCGAAAATTTTTTTCTTCAGAGCGTAGCCCTTGATGTCCAATCACTTTTTGTAGAACATTTGATTTCGATATCTGTTATAGTTTCCGAGATATAGCATATCGAAAATTTAACAAAAATTATTAATTTGTATTGGGGCTACCCCTTTTTTTGCCCCCACTCAAAAATATTTTTCTTTAAAGCGTAGGCCTTCTTGTCCAATTACTTTTTGTAGAACATTTCATTTCGATATCTTTTATAGTTTCCGAGATATAGCGTATCGAATATTTTTTAACAATTGTCGATTTTTATGGGAGCTACCCCATTTTTTGCCCCCACTCAAAAAATTTTTTCTTTGAAGTGTAGATCTTTGCGTACAATCACTTTTTGTAGAACATTTGATTTCGATATCTGTTATAGTTTCCGGGATATAGCATATCGAAAATTTAACAAAAATTATTAATTTGTATGGGAGCTACCCCTTTTTTTGCCCCCACTCAAAAATATTTTTCTTTAAAGTGTAGATCTTTGCGTACAATCACTTTTTGTAGAACATTTTATGTCAATAGCTGTTACAGTTTCCGAGATATAGCGTATCAAATATTTTATAACAATTGTCGATTTGTATGGGAGCTACCCCATTTTTTGCCCCCACTCAAAAAATTTTTTCTTTAAAGTGTAGATCTTTGCGTACAATCACTTTTTGTAGAATATTTTATGTCGATAGCTGTTATAGTTTCCGAGATATAGCGTATCGAATATTTTTTAACAATTGTCGATTTTTATGGGAGCTACCCCATTTTTTGCCCCCACTCAAAAATATTTTTCTTAAAAGTGTAGATCTTTGCGTATAATCACTTTTTGTAGAACATTTTATGTCGATAGCTGTTATAGTTTCCGAGATATAGCGTATCGAATATTTTATAACAATTGTCGATTTGTATGGGAGCTACCCCATTTTTTGCCCCCACTCAAAAAATTTTTTCTTTAAAGTGTAGATCTTTGCGTACAATCACTTTTTGTAGAATATTTTATGTCGATAGCTGTTATAGTTTCCGCGATATAGCGTATCGAATATTTTTTAACAATTGTCGATTTTTATGGGAGCTACCCCATTTTTTGCCCCCACTCAAAAATATTTTTCTTAAAAGTGTAGATCTTTGCGTATAATCACTTTTTGTAGAACATTTTATGTCGATAGCTGTTATAGTTTCCGAGATATAGCGTATCGAATATTTTATAACAATTGTCGATTTGTATGGGAGCTACCCCTTTTTTTGCCCCCACTCAAAAAATTTTTTCTTTAAAATGTAGAGCTTTGCGTACAATCGTTTTTTGTAGAACATTTTATGTCGATAGCTGTTATAGTTTCCGAGATATAGCGTATCGAATATTTTATAACAATTGTCGATTTGTATGGGAGCTACCCCATTTTTTGCCCCCACTCAAAAAATTTTTTCTTTGAAGTGTAGATCTTTGCGTACAATTACTTTTTGTAGAACATATTATGTCGTTAGCTGTTATAGTTTCCGAGATATAGCGTATCGAATATTTTATAACAATTGTCGATTTGTATGGGAGCTACCCCTTTTTTTGCCCCCACTCAAAAAATTTTTGCTTTAGAGTGTAGATCTTTGCGTACAATCACTTTTTGTAGAACATTTTATGTCGATAGCTGTTATAATTTCCGAGATATAGCGTATCGAATATTTTATAACAATTGTCGATTTGTATGGGACCTACCCCATTTTTTGCCCCCACTCAAAAAATTTTTTCTTTAAAGTGTAGATCTTTGCGTACAATCACTTTTTAGAACATTTTATGTCGATAGCTGTTATAGTTTCCGAGATATAGCGCATAAAATATTTCACCAAATTTGTGCAATTGTAGGAAAAATACCCCTTCCCCTGGTCCTATCTGAAAAAACTTTTTCCATTATTTAGGTATCTTCTTTAGGAGTATCCGTGCCAAGTTTTGTGGCAAGAGTGACTATACTTACTGAGATATATAGGGATATATGCACAGATTTTGTCCTAAAAAAAATGGGTTACTTTGGGTTTTCGCTTATATCTCGGTCAATAGTAAACCGATTTTGCTGATTTTAAATAGCGATTGTTAGCGGGATATTTCTGATCGTTTGACACCATTAACTGGTCTGTATCTTTTTATTTGACTCCGGAAACTTGATTTCAACAGACGGACAGACGGACAGACGGACATCGCTAAATCGGCTTCCCTATCTATAAGGATCCAGAATATATATACTTTATGGGGTCGCAAATGAATAATAAAGAAATTACAAACGGAATGACAAAGTGATATATACCCTATCACTATGTGAAGGGTATAATAATATGTAATAAAAAATAAATAATGGCCTCTAATTTCTATCACACCTAGTTTGACAGTTGAAGATTGTCTGTTTAATGTTATGTTTGGTCTGGCAATTTATCGGGGTCCCCGTTTAAAAATTCTTTTAATGATTAATAAGAATTTTATTTAAAAATTTTATTCAAAAATCTTGTAAAGTTATAATGATTTGAGACTTGATCAAGAGCTTTTAACGCCTCAGTTGAACGCCATTAATATTGAATAGAATTGTAAAGTAAAAACAGCGCAGGTGCGTTTTCGTTCATTAATTTTCCCCCTATAACCTTCATCATAGGTGGAAACAAATCCAAATCCGCTCGCTCGAAGCACCCTGCAACATAGTGGGCACACCCGCCTAAAAAGAAGGGATACTATTGCTCTTAGATGAAACTTTTAAAATTAGTTATCCTTATTGTGAGAACTTGAATTTTAATCTGGTACTGACTGGACTAGTATTTATTACTTAGCTTTAAGATTTGAATACTAATTGTTAGTTCGCTTAAGCGAAGATTCAATGATAAAATATATGAAAAAAAAACCTTCATCATTGCTCAAATTAAATTAAACAGTTCAGTAACTGATTCGAGGCCCCTTTAGAATCCTTATAAAAACTGTGGAAAGCGGTATCATCAGCAGAGGTTGGGGAGTTTGTTTGACTGTTAACTAATATTTCTGCTGTGTAGAACAAATTCAGAATTGGTCATCAAATACTCCTTTTAAGTACATCGGCCCGTATTGGTGAAGGAAAATTAGGGTCATCCGCTAATTTGATCATGAGCTATCAGTCGACTATGTACTTTTCTCAAATGTTATATAGATTTGCTAGAAAGTTTTGCTTAAATTTGACTTAAGGTTCATGGCATTAAGGCATGCTTTATCTAAAGCTTGAGCGACATCGATGAAATGTGCAGACGAATATCTACTTTCCTGATAGGGATAGTTTTATAACCTGCACCAGTCTGTAAGCTAGTTTTATGGTACCATGTCAGATGGATTTTAGAAATTTTCAGTCTCGAACTTATAGATAGGCTTATAAAATTCCACCTTCGAAGGAACCTTTCTTGGCCTTGAAATCATCATTACTGAAGCAATTTCCTTATGGTCAGGAAGTATTTAAGCCATATTTCGCAGTTAAAAATTATTATAATCACACTTTTTTCTGCGAATTTTTGCTTCAACATTTTATACCTGATTTCATTATACCCAGAAATGGTTTTTAACATTTTAATTACTTATCAATAGCCTTCTTGATATGCTGACATTAAAATCGTAGTTATATAAGTTAGTTAACTCATGTCAGTGCAGGAAGAAAATTACGGCAATCGATTCTGTATAAAAAATACGTTTTTCTTCGTCATCTTTTTCTCAAAATCCTTTCAGATTATATACGGGGGTTTTGCTACATCGTGTTTTTTAATATATTCGTTGAATAATTCGTGCTGAGAGTCGATTCTAGACCTTCCAGGTATAGCTTTAATGATGCTGTTATATGTGCCTCCATCAAAAATTCTTAGATGGGCTTAAACCCTTTCAGCTTTGTGTAAAGTAACTTTACTTTTGCCATTTTCTTTAGGTTATTGTTTTACAGACTTTAAAAAAACTACGTTGCGAAAAACAAAGCAAACGTGCATTTTTTTGATAATTTAGAGTTTTTGGCACCTTGAAGTGAAGCACTGAACATGGCGTTTAGCTTTATGCTGATCGGTGGTTTTGTTTTCACAATATAGAGTTCAATTTGGCCAATAGTAAACGTTTTTTTTTTTTTGTCATATTTTATTATTGAATTTTCGCCTCAGCGAACTAACAATAAGTATTCAAATTTTAAAACTAAGCGTGTTTAATATTAGTCCAGTCAGTACTAGGCTAAAATTAATTAATTTAAAAGGTTTCATCTAAACGCAGTAGCATCCCTTCTTTTTAGGCGGGTGTGCCCTTTTTGTTGCAAGATGCTTCGAGCGAGCGGATTTGGATGTGTTTCCAGCTTATTTAAATACTTGTCCACATATTTCAGGATTTCGCCTTTAACTAGTGGAACTTCTAAATCCTTGTGGATGTTGCTGTTTTTAATATACCAAGGATCAAGGTATCATTCTCAGATTTTAGTTTTTTTATTCGTAAATTATACAAAAGTTTTGTTTAAACTACGAAACCAATTCTAATACCAGAATTTTGTAAATCTTACGATATTCTTTCGTAATACATTTTTCATAATATTTACGAAATATTTTTAAAAAAAATTTTAAATTTTTCGTATACTTTTATATGTATGAAATTACTTCTTAAAGTAATAAATTTATTTCGTAAAATACACCAAAGTATTTCGTAAATTTTGTATATTCTACGCAACAATTTTGTGGGGCGAAATAACAAAGGATTTCGTACAAGGTACGAGCGAGTTCGTTCATAAGTTGCATTAATTTTTTTTGGTGTAGTGATCGGTGTACGGGGTTTAGTGGTCAGAAAACAGATCGAGCCTTTTGTTTTACCGGAATCGATGGTTTCTCTATTATTATTGTATTATGGTCAATCAGCTAACACGAAATTATACAAAACGCTTACTCTAAGACTCATTAGGTAGGAACCCTAGAATACTTATATTCTTAGGTTTCTAGGGGACCAACAAATTTTCAAAAACTTTTGTATTAGTATTTTGTTATAGATAATCTGGTCAACATCATCAATATAGACATTTGCTGCTTGGATATAACACTTAGAGATATTTCGTATCAAATAGTGTTTGATTTTTGATTTGATAGATATAGTTATGCAACCACAAGATCGAAATGCCAATTAGTAAGTAATGCAGGTGCATTTTTATTTGGTATATAGCAATCTAAGCTTTTGCTTTTTTTTATTTCTTAAAAAAAAAACATTTAAAAATCGTTAATTTTTAATGCAAAATCAAATTTCCAAAATTTTGTTCACCTTCGTTAAAGACTTATAAATTGTGAAACCTAAATCGGAATTGATAAGTATTGATAAGTAAAATTATTTGTTATGATAATTATTAGTTTAAAAATTTTTCTCAAAATTTAATAAGTTTATTACTAAACACCTGCAAATCGGTAAAAAGTATCAAGATGCGACACAGTCGTACCAGAAATTTATAGCTATTGTGTAGATATGACAGTTTAAAAGTATTCAACATCGGAAAACACACAGTGTGTCCATAATCTGGCAATACTGCTTAGGATGGATGTCATTTATGTACATATATGTATGTGAGTACAAATGTATGTATGTAAGTTTGAAAAAATTTATTACCATAATTTGTTGTCAAACTTTCTTTTTACTAAAGTCAAGGAAGTGACTCCTTATTAATAATTTTTTTTTCTTTTCCATTACCTTTAATTTCAAAAATAATACCTAAAATGGCGTTACATAATACTCGCATATTACTGAAAGTAATTCTATTTAATACAAAATAATCCTTAATTTTGCAATGGCGAGTGCGTAAACTAAAAACAAACGGAAAACAAATAAACCATAAATATTTTTTTTTGTTATTAATACTAAATAACTTAAGTTCATAACCTCTAAGCATAAGTATTTATTTACTTTTAATGCCCAGTGTACCCAGATTCATGCATTTACAGACGACTTAATAAAAATGTATTTTTGTACGGTTGGCTGTTTACAAGTAGTACCATTACTCTTATAGTAGAGTTTTGAAACCACATTTTAAGATGGAAATAAAATTAAGATGAATATGTCGGATTGGGATTATTATTTTCTTATGACAGGAAAGGATAAAGGAAATGTGTTTAAATTTTATTAACTTGAGCGTGGTTTGCCTGAGATGATGTTATTGTGTAAGAGTGTGTATGCATGTGAATGTCTTTCTACAGTTCACTTGTTTGTCTACTTAATACGTCTAATATGAAAAAATAGAATATTATTTATCCTCACACCATCCATACGTGTACGTTTTTATATAAATGCGTTTTTATTGATGTGTTCAGCGTTTAAATGGATAAACAGGAAATTGAAATGTGGTTTTTAGATTTCCTTAAAAGACAGTTTGAATTATAATTTTGTAAAAAAAAAGTGGAAATAAATATGTGTACATAAGTACATATGTGTGTATGAGTCCTCATATGCAAATATACATACATATGTATGTATGAATTTATGTTACTTAGGCGTAAACTTGCGAAAAATTGCCACGAACCAATATATTTAAGCATGTGTGAAAAATATAATAATATTAATAACAAGGAAGCGGCCTCATACTAATTTTAAATACACTTTCCTCTTTCTCAGCTTAAATAATCTTCAAACCGATATAATATCTCTTAATTTGGTAAATTTATTTGCTATAATAGAGTAAAATTCAGAATTTATTTATATGTATGTATGTATGTATGTATGTATGTATGTATGTATGTATGTATGTATGTATGTATGTATGTATGTATGTATGTATGTATGTATGTATGTATGTACATAATCTTCACCCTTTTATAAGTAATTTTGAATAACTGATAATTTAATAAATAAATCGCATAAAAGTATTAAAAAGTACACGACTAGAGACAGCTCCCTGCTGCAAGTAAATTGGCTCATAGTAAAACACAACAAAACATCTTGAAATTTTTGTTGCTGCTATTTAAAATCTGCATGGGCTTTAATTATGCAAAAAGTATCGAAACATTTTTTTCCTTTTGGTATATGATCACAAACGGGTATAAAAAGTTATTAATAAAAAAGTAGTTTAAATCATTTTTAATATATCAACATTTGCTATTAACAACATGTAATAAAAGGCTACACGAGACACAGGGTAAATTACTGGCCCATTGCAGAAAAATATATTCGTTTACTTATGTGAACACTCGCAATTAAACCGCTAATTCGGAGGCAAATTTTTGAATATTACCTTAAACAAGAAACTAAATGCGAAACGGTACTAAGTGTCAGTCGAAAAATATATTAATCCAGAAAATAGACTACAGATATTTTTAAGTCTACTGACTTCAACCCGAGTCAATGACCCTTTATTATACCCTTCACATAGTGATCAGGTTATATATTAGTTTGTCATTGCATTAGTAATTTCTTTATTATCCATTTGCGACCCCATAAAGAATATATATTCTGGATCCTCATATATAGGGAAGTCGATATAGCCATGTCTGTCTATCCGTTTGTTGAAATCAAGTTTCCGGAGTCAAATAAAGTGATACGGACCAGTTATCGAAGTCAAACTATTGAAAATGTCCTGTAGACAATAGCTATTTTAAATCAGCAAAATCGGTTCACTATTGACCGAGATATAAGGAAAAACCTAAAACAACCCTTTTTTAGGACCAAATCAGTGCCAAAAAACTTGGCTTGGTAACTCCAAAAGTAGGGACCTCAATAATGGAAAAAGTCTTTTCAGATAGGATCATGGGAAGGGGTATTTTTCCTTCAATTGCACAAATTTGGTGAAATATTTTATGCGCTATATCTCGGAAACCATAACAGCTGTCGACATAAAATGCTCCAAAATAAGTAATTCGACGCCAAAACCTTTGCTTTGAGGAAAACATTTTTTGGGTGGGGGGGTTGAACAAGGGGTAGCTCCCATACAAATTAAAAATTTTTATGAAATTTTCGATAAGCTATATCTCGGAAACTATAACAAATATCGAAATCAAATGTTCTACAAAAAGTAATAATCTAATAATTCATACATTTTGGGAAAAAAAAGTTGGAAGTGCCCCTGCACTAGAACATCCCATAAAAATTAACAACTTTTATTAACCTTTTAATATAAATAATGTTGAAAACTTTTATAACTGTCGACCTCAAACATGCCTCATCTATTTCTATTATCCATACGAACGTTAAAATTTTGTAAAGTTTTCTGTGGGCTTTAAAACTCGCACAAGGTTTTTTAATATATTATTTGCAGTACAAAATAACTCGGATGGGTATATTAGAAGACCAATGTAAAGAGTATATAAGATTCGGCACAGCCGAATATATGTAGCTTTCTTACTTGTTTTTTAATGCATTTAAATTTTTTCAATTTGATATAGTTTTGAAAAGTATTTTTATTTATTTGAAGAAATAAGTGTTAAGGAAATTTTAAAAACACGATTTCGTTTAAAACTACTTCAATTTATTTTTGCTGTGTAATAACAAAGTTACATTAAGCATTTAACAACTTAATTTTTTTATGTTTGTATTTTAATTCTCCAAAGGTTCTGCATCGTTTCGTAGAAGAATAATTAAATTATAGTTAAGTCAACTAAGAACAAACTGTTGTTACTTTCAATTAGAAATTTGCCAACTTTAAATCCTTTTTAAGAGAACACAAACCAAATGAAAGACAAGAATAAGATAAAATAGAAAGAAAACAAACAGGAAACATTGTATTGCTGGCTTCTTGCCAACAGTAATCAGAAGTTAAAACATGTGGATGAAAATCTTTATCCATTCGTTGGCAATTAAGGTGTAAATTTTCTATTTATTCAATTAGGTTTTACACAAACTTTTCTTTTGCAACTTTTAAAACAAACAACAACAACAACCACAAACCAAAACACACCAAACACTAAACAAATATTTAAAACAAATCAACGTGTACGTGTTACATGTGTCTGTCTGTACGTTCAACAGGACTATCGATTAAATAAATATTTATAAACTTATGTGCAACATTTCATTGAAAGCAACAAGTTGTTAAATTGTTGAAATCAGTTCCATCAATCGGTGATTTTCAATTTGTGTTCTGATAAAGTATAAAAAAAGGCAATCAAGTGCAAGGTTAGTTATTGCTACTTGATTTACTTATCAGCCCATTTGTCTTCTTGATTTTTCAACGTGTTCTTGGATGTCGTGCTGATTTCAGTTTTATTGTATTTCTTGAGTGTGTGTGTGTTTGTTTGTTTGTGTGTCTGTGCTTTTACAATGTAAAATTTACATGAACAAGTTAAAGATATTAATTATGTTTTCATTACATTTGTCTAGCGACAGCATAACAGCAGCCACTTTGTTTAAGAAAAGAAAAACAAAAGCAACAATAACAATTATTTATTAAAAGAATAAATATTTAAATTTCAATTAAACCCTGATGTTTTTACAAATTAAACTTCATTATAAGAAAAGAAGCCAAAAAAATTTAAAGCAAAAGTTTGACCATGAATAATAATTTTTTTAACCCCAAAGACATAATAGGAGGGCTCAAAAAAATCAAGTCAGAAATAGGTTGGATGCAAAAATTAAATGCCAATAATCAAACAAAGTGTATATTATTTTTAACCTTTTTTTAATAACAACACTCTATATAATCAGGTTAAGTGTGATTTATATCGGGTATTTATAATTATATAAAAGCCATTAAAAATCAAATTTAAGATGCAGCAATCAATACCATTTTACCAAAAAATCTGAAATGGTAATTTTGTTCTTCAGTAAACTATGTATGCCGGCGTGTGGAATCCCAGCAAAACTTTTAAACCCTTGTCGAACGATTCTGAGTGCCACTTGATCCCAAAAAAAAAAAAAGAAAGGGACTTTTTTGAACCATTCACTACTGCAAGTTTTTAAATATACTAATAGAGAAAAATGTGGAAAAACAGAGGTTAAAAATACCGGCCCAGTTAATACAAAAAGCAAGAGGTTCGTTTTTCAGAATGGGAAGAAGTCGGCAAAAATTGGTCTGATAATGGACAAGGCAAGACCAAGATTTTAAGCTGCTTGCAACTGCTAAGCACACGTATCTTTGTCAAAAAAGGGTCATCGTGAAGACAGGTAATTGCAACGTCAACGAAGTAGAAGATTTAATATACCTCAACTCTTCCATCAAGAGAATAACTAATGTCAGCTTCAAAATAATGTGAAATATCATTCTGGCGAATAAGTGCTACTTTGGCTTAAGCAGGCAGTTCAGAAACACAGCCTTCTCACAAACAATCAAAATAACATTGTACAACACGCCTATTCTGCTGCTGAAGCGTTGCTTTGAGAGAAAACTCTTCTGGAAAATCTACACCTTAATCAACAGTTAAGGAAAATAAAATTCTCGAAAGCACCGGTAGGATGACCGAGACTACGGTGGAAATATTGAGCGGGTGAAGACAAGCAAATCCTTGGTCTACCGAACTGGAGAGGGGACATGCTAAAACGAAGTGCTGGGAAAGCATTTATTAAGAAGGCCAAGGCCAACAACATGTTGTAGAACCAACTAAAATAAATCAGTAAATAAGAAAGATTGAATTTATTAAACTGTTTCTGTTAAGTGGCAGATTTTTCTTCTTATTGTCATGGGCTTGGGGTTATATATTTGTTAATCGAAATATTTCTTTATTTGTAAATGACTTAATAGATCTCTTCACCGTTTCAGGAATGTGTTCTTTTTGACTTGGTATGTTTGAATGAAAACCCTTTCTGTATAATTTTTTGTAGCAAATTTTATTTTTATGGTGTGCAAAGCCTGCGTTAATTTTTTCAATTCTTGATACAGCGCCTATTCATTGTGTGCTCTGTGGTAATTTGCACCATGTTTGCGCAGAATAATCACTAAATGAAACTAATTGTAAATAGAAAGTTCTTCAAATAATATTTTATTCATTCATATTTGTACCATATCACAAGTGGTTAACTATAACTTTTGATAAGTTTCCAAATTTTATATTTTGTAGGCATTAAGAAACGGGTTGGGCGTGAAGCTTGAAAAAACGGAATTAATACTCTTAACAGGAAGAATAGAGCCGAGGCTCTAAGAAGCCCCCCAGTGAATAGTGTGGAGCTTAAACTGGCATTTAAGGCTAAGACCTGTGGGGAATTCTGTGATAGTGAGCTGTCATGGAAGGAGAATTCTCGGAAAAGGCCCAAAGGGTGCCTTAGTGCATGCTGTGCTTGCAAAAACTCCATTGAAAAGAGCTGGGGCAAACAGTCGAGGGTGATTAGCTGGATTTACACAATGGTTATAAGACCCATCATGACGTTTGGTTGCACTATATGGTGGGAGGCGGTGGAAAAGGCTTCTAAGGAAGTTTTATACAAAGATCCAACGCTATGCTTCACTTGGTATCCCTGGTGTCATGAGAAGTACACCTCAGTTGATATTAGACGTCACTTTCCACATAGTACCTATTAAGTGCTGAGTGATAGGAATGGCAGCAAGGATGGCCAATTTAAAGGCAACGAATCCTAGAGTAGAGCATGTTCCAACAAATACTAAGTGAGGTCATTATTTATGTTGATTATCAGGCAGATCTCAGAGCTTTAAAAACGCAAGCTTAGGCTGATGCAGGACTGTCGGAAGGCCCATGATGGAATTATGGTCACCTTCGTCGTCAGACTTTGTTAGGCTGTAGGTTGCGTCATGGTTGCCAATAAAGTTGTCGACAAACTCCCTTGTACTGGAGTGGTCCTGGATGCGACAAATCAGGAGGAAGCTGTAAGATTTGGACATGGATGCTTTACATGGCTTATCTTCAGTAGGGTAACAGAAGTAACTACAATGGGGCTAGAGGTATGAGGCCGGGGCTGAACTCAGCAGGCACTAAGTTGCTCATGGATTTGAAAAAATTGGCTTAAGAACCATAATTAGGGTAATACCTTGGTACCGACCTTTAAGGTATATGACGAACAAACTGAATCCAGAATATTTCAAAATATTCTGGAATATTTAAGAGGAATAAGAAATAAAAGAGCATATTACCTCTTCCTGCTTGAGATTGCAGAAGCATACGGTCAAGTGATTGGATAAGAGATTTCACGAAGGACTAGGCGATGATTTGCAGCTTAAGCTGGAAAACATCATTGGGTTCATTGTAGTAATCACGTAGCTAGTTCTTAATTAATTTTTTTTCAGTCTCTTCCTTCTTGTAAATCCTACTATTTCTTTTCCTTTTTTTTAATGTTCTATTTTTACTTCTTATAAGTTTTTCCTTGAAAGGATGCACAGTGGACCCATAAGGATCTCTACTTATGTATGTGATTCCACCATGAGGCCACTTATAAAATTTCTTTCAGTCATGAACAATTTATAATAAACATTTTATATGAAATCAGTCTTTAAATTAATTTTTTGATTTAATTCTTTTAAAAAGAAGTAAAAAAATTCAATGAAATGGTGCATTCAGGAACTTTAAAGTATATCTATGGAATAACACAGATCGTATAATGTAGGGTTAAATCTTCTGTCCGACTGAAGATGTGCCTAATAAATACAGAAACTGCAAGCAAATACTTACGTTTATGAGTTTGTTATGTCCTTTAATGTTCATTTAAACTTGTTGAGTACGCAAATGAATAAGAGATTTAACACGAACAACGACAACAGCTTCCTTTTTTTCTAATTCATTTAAGCTTTCATGTCTTCTCTTCTTGTTCTTATTCTTTCTTTAATACACTACTAACGACAAAAAGAAAAACGGGAGACCGTATGAGAAAGAAATATAGGCTGCGTGTGGAATGTTTGACAAAAGGACGGACAGAAGGTGTCTTTTGGTTGGTTGTGTGCGAATAATGTAGCATGAAATATGAAAACTTATGCCTCTTGGCACATTAGCATACAACTTTCTGTGGGGAGGTGGCGAACAACGTTAAGTAATAATAATAATGACGGCTCTAGTAGATTTAGTTAATTGTCGCCTTCACACAAAAAAGGTCCCTAATTAACATTTTTAAGTGCTTTGCATAATGTAAAAAAATATCAAAAATACAAATGTACAAACACTAGCATTTAAGCAGACGCTCATTTATCCTTTTTATAACTGGCAAAATGTAATCACTTTAAATATAAACGCAAATATATTTATAAAGTGCTTAATGTTCATTATTATTTAATACCAAGGCGTTACAAGCAGTTTCAATTATACAAACATATATTTATTTATTTTATTGTTACAAGTTTCACTGCAAACAATTTAATTTTCCAAAATATATTTTTTCGAATTTCATTTATTTATAGAGCGAATGCAACAATAAATGAGATAGATAAACGTTTGTCTAATATAAGCAAGTAACCCGTTGCTTCGTATGTTTAGTTTGTAAGTTTTTAAAACTTACATGATTTTCTATAAAATCTTTATTTGGAATCTATAGCTTTTTTGGTTTTGAAATGTACCAGTTGACCTAAGACCTCGATTTAGGTAAGAAGTCCTTAATTTATATTTCTCGACTCATGATACTAAAAATAGTAAAAAGTAAAAAACTGTAAGATAGCCACTTCGTTTGTTTTCGAAACCTACATGGCCCAATAATCTAAAATTGCATATTTTAAACTTATTATTTAAAAAAATTCAAAAAAGTACCAAAAAACTTTATGATTTTTCGAAGACTTGTTGTATGTCATATTAAAAATGTTTTAACTTTTTCTGGTACTAAAAATTACAAAAAGTACCTAAAAGTACCGAAATTTAATTTTTACCAAATTTTTATTTTTAAGATATAACAAAACTGATACATTTTTACCCCTTAAGGTCACAATTTTAAGAGCAATTGGACATGGGTCCGTTCAGTATAACAAGATATGTATTTTCGCATTTTTTTCTATTGTGTATAGTGTACGATAAAGCGATTTGTAATAACAATTTATATTTATATATTTATAAATTAATTATTTATATTTTTAGATTTTTAAATTAACCATATCACCTTTACGATTAAAATTCTTAAATAATGTAGACAGAGAAGACAGAAAAAAGTGACTATTAAGTAGATTAAAGCTTCAAATTGTTTGCAAGTTTTAATATGCTTAAAGGGTTTTTTTATACAATTTTACACACACCCGGTAAAATAGCACATTAAATTCACGGATTTATATTTCGATTGTAGTCAAAATACTCGTAAAGCAAACTGTTCCAATAATGTATCTTTCACAATATATCCTTACAATATTGGCGTTAATAACAAAATGAACTGAAATATTTTCTAACTGCAAATAGAAGAGACAAATAAATAAAGGATTCTCTTATGGTGAAAATTTTGCGCGATAAAATGAATTCTTAATTTAAAAAGCTAAATTAACGAAACAACAAAAACATCAAAATTATTATTAAATTGCAGTCATAAAGGACTGTATCAAACCATAAAGATAGCAACTGTATTTCATAAATTCCTCTTTGCTTTAATCCAAATATTACTACAAAGAATAAAAAAATTAGAAAAAACTCAAGTTTTTTTATCAACATTTAGCGGAACTAAACCACTAATTAGGAAATGGCGCATTATGATTTTAAAGCTGTTTGTTTTAGACTTTTAGTCGAAATTTCCGTTTAACCACAATTAGAAAAGTCTTCCGCTGTCCAGTTAAGAATATTTTAATTTAAAGGGTTCGTGTAATTTAAAGATAAGTTATATGAAGTCAGCAAAAACATTTAGGTTGATTCACTAGAAAAAAAAATTTAAGGTTTTAAATAATCATTAAAATAAAGTAAGTATTTGTATTTAAAGCTAAGGAAACCGCATATAAAGTTTAACCTGAAATCCAGATTTCAAATAGTTGACAATAATCTGTATGTTTAAAGAAACAACGTTGTGACAACGTTACTGATTGATTGACTGACTCATTATCGTACAGGTGGGCCAAAAGAAATCACTCTATTGAAAGATGCTCTTATTTTGTGAACTAGACAGATGTAGAATACAAGTGAAAAAGCCATGGAGCGATACACTCCTCAAGAAGGTGGTCCGGCACCGACTGCGCAAACACGGCGTTGTTAGGCTACCAACCTTGAAGAGTATAAAACCACACAAAACGCTGTTAAGAGTGGCCGTCCATGGAGCGGCTGCTCTGCGGAGAATATCGCCGGTGTTGGCGAGGATGTCGAACTGTCGCCATAAACATTAACCAGACGCCGTGTCCGCAATTAGCCATCAGCCGGTCATCCCTAAGGCAAGTTTTGGTCAAAGACTTGAGCATGTTTCCGTAGAAGGTCTAGTCCATGCATCAGCAGTTTCCTGTTGACGGCCAAACGCGTGTAACTTACGCCCAAGTCAATCTCAAAGCCAAAACAGACGATTTTTTTACTAAAATCATAATGAGAGATGAGGCTCATTTCCACCTCAGCGGGTACGTAAACGAGCAAAACTATCGCTTCTGGGACACCGAAAAACCAAGAGTGATGCACGAGGAACCCATTACACCCACTCAAATTGACTGAATGGTGTGCTGCACACGCTGGAGGAGTTATCAGCCGATTTTTTTCGAGAAGGCCGCTGGTCAAACGACAACAGTGGTCAATGAGTGCTACAGGGCATGTTAGCCAAGGTTTTTCTACCGCAATTGAACGAATTAAGACTGGAGAGCATGTGGTTCCAACAGAACGTAGCAGTGGCACACACTGCGTGAGCCACAACCGATATTCCGAAGGTGGTGTTCCCGGGTCGCCTTATCTATCATCCGACTTAAATGCTCGCCTTTTTTGTGTGGTTTTCTGAAATCGCGTGCTTACGTGGACAAGCGCGAGATCCTGGAAGCCCTCAAGGATAACATTCGGCACTAGTGCGAGAATCTGTCACCCGAAGTTCGTGCCGAAGCGATGAAAAATGCCATTCAACGAGCCCGTAAAGCAATCAATTGTGACGACTTCCGTTTGGACGATATCATCTTTTCGACTTGACCAATAAAATTCTTAAGGTTCAAATAAACATAATGAAAAAAATGAGAGCCAAACAACATCAGATGACTTCCCTTGGCCCACCTTGTATAAAGGAACAACGTTGGTGAGTGACTAAGTAACTGATTGATTGACTGATTAATCATCGTACATCCCAAACACGTAAAGACAAGAGACTTGAAATTTGGACTGTGGATATCTGTCCTGATGTACAGATTCACTAAGATGAGGTTTTGGTAAATTTGGAACCGAAGGGAGTAAAAAACGTCCAAACATGACAAAACGGAAATATTATTATCTTCTTAAATATATACGATAGAGACAAAACTTAAAAAGCATCGTATTTTGCAAAAAAATTACTGCTGTCTAGCATTTTCTTAAACTTAGGACCCTAATGGGTTAAAAAAGGAAAAAAAACTAAATTCTGATAGTGCCTAGATCCAGTTTGAGACCTCTTAACGAATAAAAAGGAAAATAATATTTAATTTGCAGTCAACAGGTTTTAAAAAACTCTAAATATGTTTTGCTCTTTTTTGGAAATTGTTTACCCTTGTTAACCCTATATTGTTACTTTATTGGTACTGTTTAAATCAATAAAGATCGAAAACACGTTTAAAATGCATTGAGCTGGCTTAGAAAATATGTGGGGAAGCTTTCGGTGCTTTTATAAAATATTGGATCCCTATGAACGAGATAGGGTAATTTTGATACTGCTCAGGTCCATCTTGAAGCTTCTTACCCAATAGAGATATGGTCCTGGTATTTTTTGGAAATTTTGTTTCACAAATTAACAATAAGTTTTAAAATCTTAAAGCTAAATAATTTAAATTAGTTCAGCCAGTGGCAGACTAAAATTTAAGCTATAACATTTAAATGTAAACTAGTTTTGAAGGTTTCATCTAAGAAAATTTTATTTTTATTTAGGCTCAAGTTCAATACTTACTAAATTCTAATTTTTTTTACAAATGAATAAATTAATATTTTTTTATTTTTCACTCTGTTAACGTTTGTTAAGAAAGAAAAATTTAAATTGAAAAAAGAAGTTTTTACCGATACTAGCCGAGTAGAATGCATTTTCGAAAACAAGCTACGATTTTTATCATGAAAACATCAGCCGTTTAATCCTTTTGTTTAGGGATAACAGTGTCCTTATTCTTGAAATGAGTGTGTCTCTCATGTTGTTAGATGGTTCAATCGAGCGGATTTATTTAAATGCTTGTCCACATGGTTAATTACTCCATACATTGAAACTTGTAGATCTTTGTGGATGTTGCTGTTTTTAACATTCTAAGGAGCACTAGTTATAATTCTTAGGTTTTTGTTTAAACGAAGTTTAACTTTTTCTATGTTGAAAGCGCAAACAGTATCCTGTAGCACCAAATTTATATTGAAATTGAGTTGTAGAGCAGAAGTTTACAATCAAGAGTTTCTACTAATAGGTAATGGATTTGGGCATTTCCAATCTATTGTTAAATGTTTTCAATAAAACTTTGTGTAAATTACTACATTTTTTATTTGAGTTTGAAAATATAAATCAGCCACCAGACACCCTGTACTACTTATGCAGGGCAATATCATAACGTACCCTTCGCACTGTTCTTTTATTCACTTAACATAGTGCTTTTGGGCAAACACCTGCAGTATTGTTTTTCATTAGACTAAAATCAAATAAACTTAGCTTTATCTGACCATATTCTCGTTTCCAGCCATCTGCTGTGATATTTCTCTTTTCTATGGCGATAATGCTCCAAAACCTTTATAATCAATAACAATAAGTATAAAAAAATTTAGTGAAAGTACTGTAATGTGTAAAAGAAGAGTTACTTAGAAACCGAAGGATTACGTGCATTGTTTTCTAAGGCAACAAAGGGATATGGTAATTACAACTATAGAAAGGAATTTAAACAAGACTAAACAAATGGTACTCGAAGAAATATATTCGTACACATTAAAGTAGTAGTCACAATGCAGGTATAAACATTTCCAACTCCCAACTATAGAAATGTAAGACCAAAATAAACTTAAATAAAATAAAAACAATATGGATAGAAGTAAGTATGTTTGTAAGTACTTATGTATGTATTGTATGTTATTATCAAACTGCATTTGAATGGAGTAATGCAAAAAAATACTACCTCTGTATGATCATATGTGTTCACATATGATTTGTAATACTGCAATACATTTACTTATTTATAACTTTCTGGAAACAGCAACCATATTGAGTGCCTAAATATGAACTCGTTTAACCATAATATTGTAAGTTTGCACTCAGAGACTTTCCATTGTAGCAATTTCAATTTTAAATTGTGAACAGTGCCAGCAAATGAACCAACCGGTCCCAATTTTAGCCTCCTGAAAGCCGTTATTGACAAAACAGTCAAACAAATTACGCAGTTCATAACGCAAATGGGTGGCATGATGCAGAAAATGCAAAAAATGCAGTCTGCTCTTCTGCGGCCATGCTTAAAAGGCCATGAACTGCCTCAGGGTTTGTTTCTGGAACGCAAACGGCATCCGCCAACACAAAAACGAACTCGAATATTTTTTACACACCAAAACATTGATATAATGTTGATTTCAGAGACTCATAATCTAGAAGCACTTTTAAAATAAGTGGCTATTCTTTTTACGATTCAAAGGATCCTAGGGATAGATCATGTGGTGGCTCGGCTATTCTAATAAAATCAAGAATTAAACACCAATGGTTGGGTGGCCTCTCGAAAAGTTATATGCAAGCAACAAATGTCTGTATTGACGAACTCTTCCATAACCTAGTTATTTCGTCAGTTTATTGTCCACTTAGATTTTCATATCGAAGGATCAGTACAACGTTATAGTCTCCAGCAGCAGCTTAGCAAACGTATTTGTGCTCCCACCTTATTAGTCCGTGCCTGAAATGGGACGTTCCATTATTTTAACTGGACAACCAATCTAGTGGCCAACGGATCACAATAAAATTCCAGACGCTATCGAGCTTGAGGCTCAAACCTCCCTGGATTTATCTTCTGACCACTCACCCACAATAAACACTATTTTCAGTCCTCACCAAATAGCAACTAGTGATTTTTTCTTATCTAAAAGAGTAAATTAATTAAGATATAAAAAATATATTAGCGCCCATTGCCCGGAGAACCAACTGCTAAAAACTCCCGGATGCGTCGAAGATTGTCTGAGCGTCCTTAATGAATAAAAAAGCCGTTGAACATGCGTCTTCTACCTACCAGAAGAGCAGGTACAACAAAATTGTTTTAGATGATGTGGGAAAGCTTTTATTTAAAAAAAGGAGAGCTAATTAAAAAGCTTGCTGGAGGTGCACAGAATGGCTTCACTTAAAGAGTATCTGGAAGGTCTAGACGTGACTCCTCACACAAATTATTCTCTATTGCGATCAATAAGACGTCTTAAAAGACCCGTAATCGCAAAACCACTACTGCGTAACCTTAGAGGATCCTGGGCTAGAAATGATAAAGAAAAATGCGATATAGTTGCAAATTATCTCAAAAACGTGTTCACTCCCAATAAATGCACAGACGTGAGGGAATTACCGCCTGTTGTTGCTAGACGTCCTTTAGTAATACGTTTCCGATTAACAGATGTTGTAGGGGCCATCGCTAACCTAAATGGTAAAAAAGCAACTGGGGTTGATAAAATAAGCAACACAATGCTCTTGGAGCTACCTTCTACAGCTAAAAGAATGATTATTTTTATTTTTAACGGAATAATTCGATTTGAACATTTCCCGCCTATACGGAAAGTTGCCTTAGTAAAGCTGATTTCTAGGCCTGGGAAAAATCCTTCGAAGGTGGAGTCTTATAGGCCTGTTAGTTCCTTATCCACAATGTGAAAATTGTTTAAAACTACTTAAAAACAAGCTGTAACCGATCCTGAATGAAAACAACTGCATTTTAAATCACGAATTCGGCTTAAGAAGTCAACAAAGTACCATTGAACAAACTCACAGGTTGGTACAGGTTATAAGAAAAGCCTTTGAGGAAAAGAAGTACTGCTCCGCGCTTTTTATCGATGTCTCACAAGCTTTCGACAAAGTATGGCATGAACTAAACTAAACAAACTAAAGCTCAAAAATACATATCCGGGCGACAATTTATGATCAAAGAGGAAAACCAAATAAGTTCTTCTTAAACAATAGGGGCTAGTAAAGAAGTATACTAGATCAAATTCTGTCCTTGCTTTACACAGCAGATACGCCAATCAATAGTTTTACACATACGCTGGCATTTGCTGATGATACCGCTTTCCTTAGTATTCATAACGACCCTAAAAAGGCTTCAAACCAACTGCAACAACACGTACCCCAAGTTGGAAAATGGGCAAAGTTATGGGGAATAAAAATAAATGAACAAAAATTTACACACGTAACTTTTACTTTACGCGAAGAAACGTGCTCCCCAATCACTATTAACAACCATATGGTGCCTTAACAATCTGAGGCAAAATACCTTGGTATTCACCTAGATCGCGGCCTCACATGGAAGCCTCATATAGATGCAGAGCTGACGCAAATGAAACTTAAAGCTGCGCAAATCCACTGGTTAATGGGTAAAAACTCTGTGCTTTATCTGGATTGTAAACTTTTACTGTACAACTCAATTTTGAAACCAATTCGGTGCTACGGTATACAATTATGGGGCACTGCTTTCGCCTCTAACATAGAAAAAATACAACTTCGTCAAAACAAAATTCTTAGAATGATAACTGGTGTTCCTTGGTATATTAAAAAAAGCAACATTCACAAGAATCTAGAAGTTCCACTAGTAAAATGCGAAATCTTAAACTATGTGGACAAGAGGAAAACCAAATAAGTTCTTCTTAAACAATAGGGGCTAGTAAAGAAGTATACTAGATCAAATTCTGTCCTTGCTTTACACAGCAGATACGCCAATCAATAGTTTTACACATACGCTGGCATTTGCTGATGATACCGCTTTCCTTAGTATTCATAACGACCCTAAAAAGGCTTCAAACCAACTGCAACAACACGTACCCCAAGTTGGAAAATGGGCAAAGTTATGGGGAATTAAAAATAAATGAACAAAAATTTACACACGTAACTTTTACTTTACGCGAAGAAACGTGCTCCCCAATCACTATTAACAACCATATGGTGCCTTAACAATCTGAGGCAAAATACCTTGGTATTCACCTAGATCGCGGCCTCACATGGAAGCCTCATATAGATGCAGAGCTGACGCAAATGAAACTTAAAGCTGCGCAAATCCACTGGTTAATGGGTAAAAACTCTGTGCTTTATCTGGATTGTAAACTTTTACTGTACAACTCAATTTTGAAACCAATTCGGTGCTACGGTATACAATTATGGGGCACTGCTTTCGCCTCTAACATAGAAAAAATACAACTTCGTCAAAACAAAATTCTTAGAATGATAACTGGTGTTCCTTGGTATATTAAAAAAAGCAACATTCACAAGAATCTAGAAGTTCCACTAGTAAAATGCGAAATCTTAAACTATGTGGACAAGTATTTAAAGAAGCTGGAAACACATGCAAGCCCGCTCGCTCGAATCCTCTTGTAACATAACAGGCATACCCGCCTAAAAAGGAAGGGTACTACTGCGCTCAAAAAAAACTTTTAAAATTAATTAATTTTGTTGTGAGAACTTAAATATTAGTCTGGTAGTGACTTGACTATTACTAATTACTTAGTTTTAAGATTTGAATACTTATTGTTAGTTCGCTTAAGCGAAGATCTAATGATAACAATATGAGAAAAAAAATTATGATAAGTTTTTTCTTTGGTATTAGCAGGCAGTTTTTTAATCATTAGTTTTAAAAAAGGTTAAAAATTCAAAAACTCATACACGTTCGACCGTAGAAAACAAAAAAAAAATATATGAATTTCGATTTTCGGACCACACTTATCCCCTTAAGCCCCAAAAATACCATTAAATCACCGTATTTGTCAAACAAGATTAACGAAGAAGGTTTTCTCGGGAATATTTTTTAAATTTTGATGATGAATCTGCTTTTTTAAACTAGTTCCGTGGAATTTGCGGTTATATATAAATAAAGATATTTCACGAAGTCAATTAATAACAAACAAAACTAATAAATTCGTCATGAGCACATAAAATTTAGTTTTTATAATACAACACTGTGCGGGAAAAAACTGGTCACTTTTTTGAGTTTTCCGGGTATAATAAATGTTTTTTTTTCACAAAATTTAATCACAGACAAACAAATCTTTTTCTCGTACCTTGGAGTACATTTTCAAAATCTGTGGCTAAGGCTAGGGTAGGCTGCAAAGGTTGATAAAAAAGTCAAAACCCTCTCATACATAAACATTTGGAGAGCTGCTGTGTCCATTCTTCAACTCTGTATGGAAAAATAAAGAATAAAAAATAAGACATCAAGTAATTTAGTTTATATATAATGATTTCTTGTTATATTTTGGTAAATAATTTATATTGTGTAGCAAAAATTTATGGAGTTATTATAATTTCATTTGGTTTACTTTGCAGCAATTTGATTTCTTTTGAAAATTTTTAAGAACGCATTTACCAAGACTTTATGTTTTCGTTTTCAAAATAAAACAATTTTCTGCGTCTCTTTATTTGGTTTGGTTAGTTTAAATAAAAAAGATTTCATGCGGACACACAACTGTATACGGGCCAGTGGGTTAAATACACACAAAAAATTATCTAAGAAAACTTTACTTAAATCAAGCCATAGCGGTGTCAAAAGTACGGTGAGTACGGTTTTTCTTAAATCAAGTACGAAATTTCTTACTCCAAGTAAAATTTTAAGCCAAAAAAGGATTGATTTAAGTTCGGAACCGTACTTGATGTAAGCGTGAAAAAGATTGATTTAAGTCGTAAACTGGATTAACTCGAAAGTGGAATGTCATTTTTTAGACTTATGGAGCTTTATTAAAGAAGAAGAATTTTATATTTTATTTTATAATTAATTTATAATTTAAAAATTTCATTTTTTGTACTTACCGAAGCTGAGATTCGAACCAGGGATTTCTGCACTGCAGTACAAGCGCGTTACCTTTAGGTCACCGAGACACTTTGTTTTCAAATGTAAAATATTATATTAAAACAACAAGCTTTTTTCTGCTTGATTTGTTGAAGCAATCCGAATAGGCTTGATTTAAGAAAATGTAAGTGAGGATCGTACTTAAAAAGATTTTGGATAAATTCAAGAATAAAATTCTTGATTTTAGAAAGCGAGTTTTCTTTCTGTGTAGCTGATGTTTACAACCAATAATAGAGTTATGATGATGAAATTTGTAGCTGTTCTCGAAAATGAATTCTACTCAGCTAGTTTCAATAAAAAAAATTCTCTCTTAACCTAACGCTAATAAAGTTAAAAGAAAAAAAAATAATTTCTTCATTTGCAAAAAATTAGATTTTAGTAGGAATCGAACTTGGGCCTCAAGTAATAATAACAAAATCGTCTCGAAAGCGTTTTTTCTCTAAAAAAAACAGGGGGAAATTGAGCTACAGTAAAATTAATATATTTAAAATTTGCCCTAAAGTGCTAGTAAGTTACAGTAACCAGCAACTAACACACACTTTAAAAATGGTTCTTACGATTTAATTTTCATGTAAGTTTGTACAGATTATGTTCGTTTCAAACTATCTTATATCGGGCAAACTATCTTTTTGTGTGCGGTTAAAATCCGAAACAAAATCTATACTTGAATTGTGCCTTTAGTTTGTGTATTCTCTTTTTTTTCAAATTATTATATAAAATCCGACGATCATTGCAAATAATGTTCGTAAATCTAATAAAACTCTCAAACAAATTACAGTTTGATAGAAATAATATTTATTTTTAAAGATATGAATCGGATGCAAAAACATTAAAATTTGAATTAAATGCATTCAAATTGGCCCCAGTAACATCTATTGATATCGAACGAATATTTTCTATATATTCAACTGTTTTATGTGACAATTTTATTTCTATTTTTTTAATTATGCAATTAAAATTCAGTAAAATAAAACTGTACTAAAATTTAATTTGTTTTGTTTTACTTCATAACATTTTTAGTGTCATTTTCAATGTTTTTTGGTGCCATTTTGCATACCTATTTTAAAAAATTTTGTGCCATTGCCCTAGTAGTCGCTATTTATAAACATGTTTTCAACAGCCAACATTAAAGGTTTAACTCGCAGGGTTACTATTCAAAAATTTAGTTTCTTTAATTGAAATAGTCTAGAGTATTTTTTTTTTTGCTTATCAAAATTTCGAAAACTGGATATTTAAAATTTTTTCTAACAAAATTTGTTTGGGAAAAGTGTGCGTTGTAGTCTTTATTTAAGCACTTAAATGCTCTTGCACAAACTAAGTTTAAATAAAATGGAAGGACATTTTGAAAAAAGGCGGGAAGTAGTTTCTAAAAATGCTTAATTTTATCTTTTTCCAGGCTGGTAAGTAAATACTAAAAAAATAAAGTTAGATTCTAATGAAACAGGATAAAAAGTTATAGTCAAAAAGTTAATGGTCCCAATTTAATCCGAAATCCTTATATGCTTATTATTTTTATAGTTGAAAGAAACTTTATTTGAAAAAGCAAGTTTTCACTACCGATACTCGCCGAACAGAAAGCATTTTCGAAACCAGCTACGGATTTCATCATCAGTTTTTTTAACGGTAGGAGTATAAGAATATGTTATAGATAAGGTTAATAGTATTTCTAATGTCAAAAATAGTTGTGAAACAACAACCTTATAGTATACTCGAAATAATCTTCTAATACCATGTTTACACATACATATATTATAAATCGAAACAGTTTAAAGTCAAATGAGCAGTTATGCTTTCTGTTCGAACATAAATATATCTTCTTACTCAATTAGCATATGACAGCTAAAAAATATTATTTTCATTTTAAAAGTTAATTGAACAAGGTAGGAGCAACAGCTGACTTTTAGTTACGCCATATGTTTTCTAGCTTAGATTGGCAAATTGTTTATAATAATTATGGTTGTGTACACCGTATATGTGATATCAACATTTTTGGCAGCTTACAACAAAATATATGCTAAATTTTTACAGAAAGTTGTTGTTGTAGGGACGAGGTCCCCTTATTACTTCACCATGGCATACATATTAAAAGCTTTTGAACTAACTGAACACAGTTCTTATTAAATCAGCAGGGTTGCACTTTGAGTTTAACTCAATTAGTGAAGCAATTTACTACTAACTGCTAATTAAGGCCTTAGTTGGGTAAATGTGCTAATTACGCAATTAAGATATATGTGTAAACATGGTATAACTGATTACGCCATTTCCAATTATCGGTTTGTTTCTGGTAGTCAAAGTAAACGTTGCATTTTTAGTGATAAGTTTTTTTTTCATATTTTATTATTGAATCTTCGCTTTTGCGAACTAACAATAAGTGATAAGTTAATAAAATGTTTTACAGATAAGTTTTTTTGTATTGCCTATTGAGAATTATACTGAGCATTTTCGATTTCAGCTGCTTTATAGAAAATAAATTTTAAATGTATTGAAAACCTTGTCCCAGTTATATTTATACAAAATAATCGCATTCACTTAAAGTGGGCAGAAGTATTAAATCTTGGAAATGTTGTGGACCTACCTCCTATTGAACGCTTTTACCACAGAACGTTCTTCAGTATCTAGACCTCATTTGCCTTGAGTAATTTTTATGTCAAAAAGATGATAATTTCCAAATATTATTCCGGATTTGATCCCAACTTTCTTAGTTTATTTATGGGGTTTGTTTTTTGTTCTTACACCAAATTATCGGTAGACTTCAACCAAATTCTTGAAAAACCTCATGAACACATTCTCTCCTTATATAATTACTTCATTAAACTTATTGAGAGTTATTAAAAATAAACCAAAACTTTCAAGAGCTCTTTTTTTAAAAACTCAACAAACCCTTTTTCGCTATTAGCTCTTTGGAAAAAAAATCAAAAAGATGTATATAGATAAATTTAGCTTACAACAACCCCTATAAAGAAATCAAAAAGATAATTGTATGTTTGACAAAATCAGTCTTAAATTTACCACATTTTAACAGGTGTTAGTGACTAGTGCAAAATCAATTGCAGTTTCTTATTATTAAAATAAATAGTATTTAAGCAAAGAAGTTTACGGACTATTTTCTATAAGCTTAAAAACGCTAGTGTTCTTTAAACTTAGAATCAAAATAATTTGTTTGCCTCAACAATATCTTAGTACTTTTCATTAAAGAATAATTTTTATCTTATCCTTTGGCGACACAGGATGTACACACCTATATACTCCTTAACATATAAAATCAATTACGTACACAAAATAGTAGAAGAGTGTATGTTTTCATGCAATACTTCTTACGGCATATCATATATGTATGTATTGGACAAGCACAACTTGATATCTATCCATTCATTCCATATCTAGTTTGATACATGTTTTATTTACATAACTTCTAGACTTGGGCATTTGTAATGGTTTTGTGATGGAAACGACTACAAAACAACAGTTGCAGGCATTGTTAATGCATTTACCAAACATTTGAAAATTTTTAAAACAACTAAAGCAAATTGGAGTATTAAACTAAATTAAATCAAAGGATGATGTTAAAATCACATTTGACTGAAATGCAGCGATTTGATTGTAAACTTTTTTACATTCTGGCTGATTCCCCACTATATTAGGGATTTAAATGTAAAACAGTTATATTTTCTTTGCAGCTCTTCTATTGTTTTGGACACATCTGTATAAAAATTGTACAGAAAACAGGCGATAAAATCTACAAATTTGCAAGTCAAGTCTTTATGTTCTCTGCAGCAAGTGGTCATGGTAACTATGGCTACTCATTAGGCATACATTGTTTGCCAAACAGTTGTATGAGAGTTTTGTAATGTTTGACTTGAAATTGTTTTAAGTGGTATCGGAGGTTCTTCTTATGGGCCCTTTACACGCACGTATATATTTAATAAAGTTTTTTTTTTAAATATCATTTTACTAACTCCCTAATTTACAACGTTTAAATGGGTATGGCGGTTTCCCCAGTTAACTCACAGATATGTATCTTAAAACAATTTTATTAAAAAATTTAATATGCTGGTTTTTGGGTAAAATTATATATATTTTGATTTCTGTTACTCCAAGTTGGAATTCAGTCCTGTGCCGTTAGTTTCATTTTAAAACAAGCCACTAATGTCGTCCGTATGTCGGTTTCCAATTGCCTCATCTAGATGCCAGTAGTTAAGGATTACAGTCAATTGTTATCTTTTTAAGTATCTCTTCTTTGATATTCTTTAAAAAGAAGTTTTTTTTAGTTCGGGTCTAATTTTCTTGCGTGACAATCTGCCTGTTAGTAACCAGTTTGAAATACTTTAGTGAAATTAATAGATAAACTCATTCACACGATGAAATTTTTAAAAAAGTTACTTCCATGAAATTATTATTTGAAGACAAAAAAGAGTAAAGAGGAGCCAACCTTTACACACTTCTCTCTAAAAGTATAAAATTTCATGGAAGTAATTTCACCAAAAATTTCATCGTATGAGTGTAATATGAGATACGCCTGAAGAGCGCGCAGAGACTGGCAGAACTGTGTAAAACTGGTGCTTAACGTAGCACCTCTACGCTGACGCTGGATGTAATCTGTGATCTAAAAAAAGTCAATCTGCGAACCTCATATGACCCTCGTTTGCTTAGGCGTGCCATCCATTGGTAGATTGTGTACCTTGAGACAGACGAACTGGCCAAGAAAAAGTTACATTTTTCTGTGAAGTCACAATGGACTTCACTTCATTTCTAAAATAAGTGCATAGATTCTGCGGTGAAATTCAGAGCCATGAAAGTTTGGATAAATACCATTTTGTATAGAGTCTCCAGGATTATGTAGCGCTCTTATGACCCGGAACCGATGTGTTTCTTTTGTCTTTGCAAAAAATTGATAGTAGAATCCTGGTGAGGAAGAGAATATGTCATTGTTGGACAACAGTTTATGCAATAAGAGCGAGACGACTGGCCAGCTAGGATTGGAGGCTCTGTGGTACACTGAACAAGATTGTTGAGCTTATTATGGGCCACTGTCCAGCGCTCGTGCTTTCCAGAGAAAATTGTCTATGGTCAGATTTGTTTTAAAGCCTAAAGCTAGGTATTGTGTTCGACATTTCGTGCGAAATACTGTCAAACTCTATATATAAAAAACTTATACGAAACATTGTTGAAATATTGTTGCAAAAGTAGTACTCTGTTCATTTTGCGAAAAACATGTGAAATGTATCTGTCAACATTTAATCAACATTTATATTTTCGTGTGAAATAACTACAGGGGCCAAATCGTCACATTCGATTCGAATCAAAATTTTAAAATTCTTATTAGAACTCCTATACTAAAAGCATTGACAACTCCAAGGCATATTTATATAAGGTGGTCTTATTAAAAAAACTAAGAGAGTCGTTCTCTTACTCTTAATTTTTTTTATATGAATTTTGACACCAAAATTGAAAAATTTTTCGAGTTTAGTGTCAAACTCCATGTAAAAAAAAAATAAGAGTAAGAGAACGACTCTCTTAATTTTTTTATTGCGGCTACCTTGTATCGATATGCCTTGGACAACTCGATCGATCGATTGAAATTTCGATTCGAATCGAATGCGACGATTTGGCCCCAGCTTATGTTATTCCGCACGAAATTTTTTCAAAAGCTAGAAATAGGTCATAATTGAGTCTTTTGTTTATAAAAAAACTTTTCAAAAATATGGTAAAAAGGTAAAAATCAGTATGCAAATGCAAACAAGACAAAAACATAAAAAAAAATTAAAATTATCATAATTGTTTTTAATGATTTCCATTATACAAAGCATGATATAAAGTTAAAAACAATATAAAACTCTAAAAAAAATCAATTTTTTTATAAACTAAAACACTTTTTATAAAATCATTAAAATTTTTTTATACAAAGAGCAAGAAGAAATTTATCAAATAAAATTTTGTTTAGCAAGCAACATATTAAAACATTGGATTTTGTCCATACAATATAAAAAATGTAGCATACTTTAAGGGTTTTATAAGAATGTTGCTTGTCAAATTTTCAAACGAAATAACTAATGTTCATCAACTTTTTTCGTAAAATCGAACAGAGTACCAGCCATAAGAAAGATGTCTGGGTCGGTAATAAAAGGCTTCTGGCATTTTCCAAGAGAATGTGGAGCGCCCTGGATTTTGTTACATCAAGTTAGGGAAGCGGGTTATATTTTCTCTTTGTCAGGTAACCCTAAGGATGCAAAGGGTCTATGTGAGGTCTTCCGGACAGCATAGCCTAACCTTATCTAGCCTAGTACTAGATAGAACTGATGTATACATTCTAGATATTCTTTTGGATTATTCTAAGCTATTAGAACGATGGACTCAAACACGTTATGATCTTAAACCTCCTGCAACTCTTAAGATCACATAACATTGATGATAACATTTCTGCATGAATTATAACATATAACCCCTTTTAAGCCATAGATGAGAATTTGTCCCTCCAGTTTTCGCATTTTTAAGAGCACTTCTTTTGGATAGCTTAACTACACAGCTTATTAAGCTTAAATAAAAAAGGGAAGGATTATACGTTATTTAACAGACGTGCCTTTTATTCTCTGCGTGCATAAGCTAAAAAAAGAATGAAAGCCATATGATGGAAATCAGTTGACGAATTGTGAAGGTTTTTTCCGAATTGGTAAAATTCGTATCTAGAATATAAAAGGTGTACAAAAAATAAAAAAAATTTAAATATCAGAAAACTAATACGAACAATAATATTCAACCAGGGGCCAAATCGTCGCATTCGATTCGAATCGAAATTTCATTCGATCGATCGAGTTGTCAATGCTTTGAGTATAGGAATTCTAATAGGAATTTTTTAATTTCGATACGAATCGAATGCGACGATTTGGCCCCAGGCCTTTATTCTGAAAGCCTTTTGTGTTTTTATATAAAACTATTTTAGCAGACAACGTACAAATATAGAACGCACTAAATTTTAACAGCTCAACTCAAAATTCATTGAAAGAATTATTTTTCGAGCACAAAAATTTGGTTTACGTTACATGAATTTAAACTGCTGAACTCAATTTTCTTATTAGATTACAATGATCTTTTGAAAAACGACAAAAAATTATTCATTTTGAGTTATGACTTTTTATGATTTAGTATGCGACATTAAAAAATTGAGTAACAGTTTCAGTTACACTGGCTAGTTGTTAGTATTAAGAAGGATATTAATATCATTATGACTTTATGTGTTCTATGGAACGCCTTTTTAATGTTGGTTCATTCATAAATCATCGCAGGGCTGCAAATGGGTATTAAACATTTTTCTGCCAATTGGGTTTAAGTTTCAAAATTATTTTTATTTCTAATAAACACAAATATTTAGTTATAGTTTTATCTTAAAAAAACTGTTTTTATGTTTTTTTAATTCTCATGCAACACCTTTGAGTAAATTTTTAAAGTTTTGCTGTGTTATGGTGCATCATTGTTTTTGTAGCAAAAGTAAAAACTAAATTATGTATTTATTAGTTAACTCAAAAGGCCTTAATATGATAAGTTCTACATCAAAATTAATTTCGAGGAACAATTTGTGTCCTTCGACCTTTTCACTAAAATTTTCAAAAACTGAAAAAGTACTAAAAAAAATATCAAATATCGTTTTAATGCCGACGTTTTATAAAATACCTTAGTCCTACTGTTAGTAAAGGTACCTTTTAACTATAATACTGAGCATTTACACATGCCAAAAACTAAAATAAAATAAAAAACAAGTAAGAGCGCTATATTCGGCTGGGCTGAATCTTATATACCCTTCACATTGGTCTTTAAATATACCCAGCCGAGTAATTTTGTACTGCAAATAATATAATAAAAAACCTTGTGCGAGTTTTAAAGCCCATAGAAAAAATAACAAAATTTTAACGTTCATATGAATAATAGAAATAGATGAAGAAGATTTGAGGTCGAAAGTTTTAAAAGTTTTCGACATTATCCATATTTAAAGGTTAATAAAACTTATTAAATGTTCTAGTCCCGCTGCTCTTCTCCAACTTTTTTTCCAAAATGTATAAATTATTTGATTATTACTTTTTGTAGAATATTCGAAGTCGATAGCTGTAAAAGTTTTCCAGAAAAAGCGTAACGAAAATTTTATAAAAATTGTTAATTTGTATGGGAGCTACCCCTTCTTCATCCCCCATCCGAAAATTTTTTTCTTTAAAGCGTAGGCCTTGTGTTCCAATTACTTTTTGTAGAACATTTGATGTGGATATCTGTTATAGTTTCCGAGATATAGCGTATCAAATATTTTATAATAATTGTCGATTTGTATGGGAGCTACCCCTTTTTTTGCCCCCACTCAATAAAATTTTTCTTTAAAGTGTAGATCTTTGCGTACAATCACTTTTTGTACAACATTTTAAGTCGATATCTGTTATAGTTTCCGAGATATAGCGTATCGAATATTTTAAAATAATTGTCGATTTGTAAGGGAGCTTCCCCTTTTTTTGCCCCCACTCAAAAATTTTTTTTTTAAAGCGTAGGCATTCTTGCCTAATTACTTTTTGTAGAACATTTCATTTCGATATCTTTTATAGTTTCCGAGATATAGCGTATCGAATATTTTATAACAACTGTCGATTTGTATGGGAGCTACCCCTTTTTGTGCCCCCGCTCAACAAATTTTTTCTTTAAAGTGTAGATCTTTGCGTACAATCACTTTTTGTACAACATTTTAAGTCGATATCTGTTATAGTTTCCGAGATATAGCGTATCGAATATTTTAAAATAATTGTCGATTTGTAAGGGAGCTTCCCCTTTTTTTGCCCCCACTCAAAAATTTTTTTTTTTAAAGCGTAGGCATTCTTGCGCAATTACTTTTTGTAGAACATTCCATTTTGATATCTGTTAAAGTTTCCGAGATATAGCGTATCGAATATTTTATAACAACTGTCGATTTGTATGGGAGCTACCCCTTTTTTTGCCCCCGCTCAAAAAAATTTTTCTTTAAAGTGTAGATCTTTGCGTACAATTATTTTTTGTAGAACATTTTAAGTCGATAGCTGTTATAGTTTACGAGATATAGCGCATAAAATATTTCACCAAATTTGTGCAATTGTAGGAAAACTACCCCTTCCCCTGGTCCAATCTGAAAAAACTTTTCCCATTATTTAGGTCCCTTCTTTGGGAGTATCCGTGCCAAGTTTTGTGGCAAGAGTGACTATACTTACTGAGATTTATAGGGATATATGCACGGATTTTGTCCTAAAAAAAGTGGGTTACTCTGGGTTTTCGCTTATATCTCGGTCAATAGTGAACCGATTTTGCTGATTTTAAATAGCGATTGTCTCCAGGATATTTCTAATAGTTTGACACCATTAACTGGTCTGTATCTTTTTATTTGACTCCGGAAACTTGATTTCAACAGGCGGACAGACGGACAGATGGACAGACGGACATCGCTAAATCGGCTTCCCTATCTATAAGGATCCAGAATATATATACTTTATGGGGTCGCAAATGAATAATAAAGAAATTACAAACGGAATGACAAAGTGATATATACCCTATCACTATGTGAAGGGTATAATAATAATTATGGGAAGCCAATAGCTTATGAAATATCAAAAAATTCGTAAGGAATTTTGCAGTAGAATGGGTCTTTTCATTTTTAGAAACTTTTCCATTATCCTTCGCATTTTTTCAAAGTTGCATACTTACAGCAGCATTCAAATCAGGCATGGAAAACTGAAATTTTATTTTAAATTAGGGCTTCTTAAAAAAATACTAAAATTGTGATTTACAAATGTTTAAAATAAAAATATTTTGCTTTTTCTAAGCCTAAATGAAATTTTTATATATAAACCTACATGAAATAAATTACGCAGTTTCAAAACTAGATTTGTTTCTGCTTGTTGCTTACTGCAATATTTTTAGCTGCAAACTTTTTTAAAATTAATGTTTTTCAATTAAAATTACAGCATTTATAATGAAAACAATAGACGTATTTACAAAGGCTGTGTTAAAACTAAAATATGGCAAATTAAATTTTTATTGTGGTCAAACCCATAAAAATATGAAAAAAATTAACGTGCTTTTTGGATTATGAAATTATCAACCTAAGGATATATTGATTTACTCACAAAAATAAACTTCAAACTTGTCAAACTATATTAAAAATAAGTCAATGTAGTATTAGAAAACATTTTAGTGCCCTCTTTTGAACAACTATGCAGTTTATCTGTAAAAGAACAATATTTTCTCTTTATAAAATATTGAAAATATTAGGAAAACACAAATGTATTTGGACGTACTTTTACTTTGCCAGCGGACACCCTGAACATATTTATTTTCTTTTCTCAGTATTTCTGTGAAAATTAATGCTTGGAAGATCATTTATCAAGTGGTAGCAATTTTAAAGAGAATTTTTTGCCTCATTTTTACTTTTTTATGCATATAGTTTGATTCTGTCCCGGTCATAAAAGAAAACATTTGGAACTAAATTGTGTCAAACTTCATATATAAAAGTAACAAAAGGTTAAAACTCTCTTCTTCTAGACCATGTTTAATTTTTAAATAATGACTGAAAATGATTTTGTTAAAAGATAATGACTGACAATACCTTTAATAAGCATAAAAATTAATTTTTTGATTTTTTAAATGAATTGTTAAGTTAAAGGAAAGCTAAATATTTTGATTTTCCTACAGCAGTAGAAGAATTGTTACAAAATAACGTTCTTTTATTTAACATTTTGTATAATTAAATGTCTTCAATATTAGTATTAATTTAATTTTACATATTAAACTTTTAAAAGGCAACCACATTTCATACTTTGGGGAAATTCATTGTTTTAATTATTTGGAAGAAATATTAAAAAGAATAATTGAGAATGCGTTCTAATAATATAAATTGTTAAGCGCTGGACTATCTGCATCTTAAAAGGCTAGACTTAAAAATTTTTAAAAGCAACTTTTTAAAAACGAACCAGAAATAAATGGTCACTCTGCTTAGAATGTATTACTATAAAAATTAGAAGATATATTTCGCTTACCATCCCTGATGACAATAACGTAAACAGCTGCTTATGAATTGTGCAAATTTAAAATATAATAGTGGTGGACGCAAAATGTAATGCTCAATATTTTCTATTTGGTTTTTTGACAGTCAAACCAAAAATCATTTTACATTTTTTGCTTTCTCAAAATCCAATGGAAATCTTAACACTTGTGGAACAGTGTGAAGGTAGCTTAAGCAGTCCAATTTTTTTTTCTTATAAAAGCTTTTAATAAATAGCTCTTTGGATGTACGAGTCAAAAATATTATAAACGCCAGAAATAAATAATGATGAAAAACAAGAGAAAAGGAAATGAAGCTGTGATATAAAATGCATAAACAATTAAACACGTGTTATATACATATATGAATACATAATTATTTATTATTTTAAATAGTTTTCAGAAAGAAACATAGACAGAGTTTTAGTCCGTTTTATTTTTGTCTGATACAACTCTTTGTGCGCTTGTTGTTCCAAATTATTTAACACTTTCAATGACCAAGTAAGTAACAATTTCTTAAAGAAGAACATTAAGAAAATTGTGACTCAATATATACAATGTACGTGTATACATAAGTACATCGACAAACGACAACCAAAGAATTGTAAAATTGAAACTCTTACTATGACATTTTCAATATTTGCTTATATTTTGTTCCAACAACACAAAGAAAAAAATGAAGAAATAAAAAAAATTAAAAAAGAAGATGAAAAAAACCACAACCATATAGCAAAGGATTTATGTTAAGCAATTAGGATAATAATTTTATATTTGAAACTTTGTGTAAACGAAAGTCAACACTGTTTTTTTATTTTTGTTATTTTTTTATATATTTTTTTTGTTCTTTCTGCTTTTCTCTAAATGCATGGAGTAGGATTTATTCAGTTAAGATATGATTGAAATTGTTTTTAATGATTTCTTTGTTGCATAAAATAATATTTGGTAGATATCCTTAATACCATGTTCAAACATACATTATAAATTGATAAAAATTTATGTTAATTGAGCGATTAAATTTTCTGTTTACACATACCAAATAATGCTTACTCAATAAGCATATGACAGCTAAAAAAATATTGTTTTAATTTTTAAAATAAAAATTTGTGTGTGGATTAAAGAAATAGATAAAAACTTTAATTAAAAAATAAATTTGAACTAGTTTTTAACTATTTTTTTACCATTTATTATCGTATAATTGAATTGTTTAAACAAATTATCAATTTTTTTTAAAGCATAAAATGAAAGCTTTAATACCAGCTGAACACGGTTCTTATTAAATTAACAAGTTTGCACTTCGAGCTTAACTGAATTAGTGAAGCAATTTACCACTAATTGCTCAATTAATTAAATGCAATCTTGTATGGTAAATTGAGCTCAATTAAGGCCTTAATTGCGATAATGTGCTAATTACGCAATTAACATCTATGTGTCAACATGGTATAACATTTTTTCAAAAGAAGTTTCGAAATTATAATAACAAATACAAAAGGAATTACAACTTGGTCTTCCGGTTAAAAAAAAAAACGGTAAAGCTGTTCTTTTGCGTTTTATATTTTATTTTTTTACATTAAAATAATAAAAAACAATTTAACGACCTTAAATCAATCTCTATTACAGTATAATATCAACACCTATTTGTTCTTTGGCGAAAAAGAAAACAAATGAAAAAAAATTAATTTACTAGCCATCAAGAAAATAGCTATATTTATATAGAAAAAGGTATTTTGCCTTTTTAAATGAATACCACCTTTTAAAAATATATCTTAAGTAAATTATTATTTAAAAAAGCGTATATGTATAGTAAGTGCAGTAACTTGAGCCGATACCAATCACCCAGCAAAAAATAATCGAGATTTTGTAAGCAGTAAATACTTTTCCTAGTATACTAATGCGCTTCGCAGCAAGCACTTATCTGTTCCCTTAATAAATGCAATAGTGTATGGCAGTAAATGTAAAACTTTTACTGCTTAACACACTCGCTTACTCAAGTGCATACTAAGAAGCACTACTGTAAGGCAGTGAGCAAAAGAAACATTAGCTTTTCATCAAGTAACGAACATTATAATACAGCAAAATATTTATTTCGATGACGCAATAAATTTAAACAACTAAAGAAGCACCAAAATTACATGAATTAACTGGATATTCACACTCTAAACCACTTTTGTTGAAAATTACGTCAATAATAGTAGGCAACACTTTACAGACTATTTTCGACCTAAAATTAGACACGTAATTTTTTTCAACTTTTTGCTGATTTTTAAACAAAATATGTTTAAATTTTTTACACATATTGTGTCTAATTTTTTCTTCCCTTTTGACTTAATTTTCAACCATTTTTTTAGTTAAAAATCCATATAATTAATAGTTTAATTTTATTTATTTTAACTATATATTAAACAATATTAAATATGTATACAGCAGTAACAAAGCAACTGCAAAACTAGGTCTAAAATAATGGAAACTTCCTCTTTTGATGTCAACTTCTTTTCAAACCAAACATAGGTAGTTGATATGTAATTCTCCTCTATTGATGTTTCTAGAAATATAAAAAGTTATGAAATTAAAGAAACTTTCGCTATTAAAAAAGCCTTTAAAAAAATTACCAAATATGAATATCCATGGAGTTACGATTTCTTTTTGATTTTTTACCTCATCAAGCGTGGTACCAAACTGTTAATTAAAAAAACACATACACATATTTAGAGCTTGAGCTTTTAAAACTAGGTTTAAATACATTTTTTAATTACCTTAAAGACAAGGGTATCTTTCTCTTTAAAAAATTTGCAAATAGCCTTTATTATACATTTTTCTTTAGAATTTTGCCGAAGACCATAGAAAGTTTGTATTATTATTAAATTTATTTTAAATTCATCAACGTCAAGCTTCATAACATTGTAAAAGTGTCAGTAAAAGCAGTCTTTTTTAAAAATCATTTGCCATTGGTTTCTCTGAACTAAAAAACAATCCACCATGTACTTTTTAACAGTTTCTTCTTTACTAGCAAATTTCACTTATAATATTAACTTTATTTTTTAATTTAAGTAATAAATGTTATCGACTACATACAAACAACTAATTATTATTAATAATTATGATATCCTTACACACTAGATATTAATTTTTTAATTCTGTAGAAAATCACGTGTTCTTTTATTAAATCGTATACACTTTTATGCTTCTTCTTTCTTAACTGTTTATTCCATACATTTTAATAGTGTTTTCAGACATATATGCCTAATGTTTAACATTTTGATGTTTATAGACACATGTTGCTAGCTTTTAAGCATATATTGTTGAAAAATAAACACTTTTAACAGAAAAATATTACTTTTGCTTAAAATTACATAATTTATGGTTTTTTATTTCTAATAATATAAAAATCGACCCAATTTTAGGCAACAACACTTTTTTCAACAGTAAATTAGGTCATATATGACCGTAAATTTTTGAAAATGTTTTAGAGTGCATAGCGCCGAAAAAAGCACTTAACATGAAACGCAACTAAGTGGGACATCGCGAACAAATATCATGCCATACGTAAGCAGGTTTGTAAGCGTTGCTGTCTTGATATTCCCTTACAAACCTACCTACGGCGAAGCAGCAGTTTTTGCTGGGCAATGTAAGTCGCAACACATTTCCTGCTAGCGTATGAGTGATATTTATTCATTATGAAGAGTATACGTAACAGTTATGTATTTTTTTTTTTTGATGCCCTTTACATAGTAGCAAGGGTACGAATTAGGAATAACCATAGGGATTGATTTTAAAAATCCCGGGAATGGGGACTGCCTAATCTTAACTATAGGCACCATGTTTCATGTAGTTATTTTTAGGATATTTTTTCACTTTTCGGGTCGTTTTTCCATCCCTTTTACAATTTATGTTTTTTTAGGGTCATTATACCCACACCACATACCTGGTAGGGGTACTTTAAATTTGTGCAAATATTTATAACACCCAAAAGTAAGGGTCTGAGGCCCACCTTCAAGTAAACCGATCTTCGTAGAAACACTTCCTGAGTCGATGTAAGCATGTTCATATGTCCGTTCGTCTCGCTGGGCGTCCACGTATTCTTGTAAGCATGCTCCTAGTTGCAATTTTGATAATATCACAGCTTAACAGTATTTCTGATGACTAATGACGATTAAAATTCCGTGATTCGATATTCCTCATCGGCTCTAGTTAAAAAAAAACCGCGAGGGTAGAAAAAATTCGATTTATTTAACTCTTTAAGGGGAACAACTTTATCTTAATAACGTTCTTGCTAAGTCTTAATGCTCCAATAATCATTATGTATGCGTCCCAGTAGAACTGAAAGCGTTTTTCACTAACATCGAGATGCAGATGCAATCATTTGCTCTGTTATTCACCTGGGTTCCAAAGCTTGCCAAAAAAAACAGCCCCAGCTGCTGTAAATAAAGAGTGGCTTGCTGATTGTGCTACCTCTAAGCTTTTGAAAGTGAACATATACTGTGATGGTGAGAGGTTTTAATCCTTATCGATTTCCAAAATTATTGTAGATTTGAATACAGTTTTTTTATATAAATTTGTTGCTCAACTTAGCTTTGAATATTTTGGGTTTCAAAAATTCAATAGAAAATTTTATTTAACTTGAAAATTTTGTTTTTTTACAAATCGGAAAAAAATTAAGAAAAAAATAGTATGGGAAAAGATACAATTTGAGAGATTAGTGAATGAATTTATTAAGAATCAAATAAAAAGGTAAGAAAATCGATTTTTTTGTGTGGGTGACAATTTTAAGATGATTTTGTACTTAGTTTGCTTATTACCTCGATATATCTGAACATATTCGAGTCTCAAGGAACAGAGCAGTTTGAGACTCTGTGATCATCTGCAGAACGAGTTGGATTGCAGGTGTATTTGGGGAAAAAAAATCAGGGCGCTGATTGGGGTTTTGTTTGAAGGAGAAAAAGTGATTCCCAACCATTTCTGGTGTTTCAAAATATCGCTCCCGGTCAACTGAACGTGTTTATTGGTACCGGAGTTACTAGCCAAAATATTTTTTTTTGGTTTATATGAACCCTTTAAGCTGTGCATCCGAAATTAGAAACAATTTTCTTCCTAACTTCAAACATTAAAAATCAATTAATTTGTTAAAGTTAAAATATGATTATTTTGACTTATACACGGACTTTGTTGGAGTATGAAGACAAAACGTAAGTTTGATTTATCTTTTATTAAGCGTTTAAATATATTTATACATATATATGTATGTGTGTATTGGTGTATCCTAAAATTTTGCATTTGAGTATAAACATGTGTGTGCTTAGTTACATCCTGCTGTAGGAACATAAGTACATCCTTTTTTTGTTCATTCCCTGAAGGAAACTTGGGGACAAGTGTCCCCATGTCAACACTTTTGTCGACAATTATGGTACCTCTTTGGCGACATTGTCAAAAATACGTCTACAGTTTTATATTTAGCACTGATAAGAAAAATTAAAGCTTCAGGTCGCCGTCAAAAGCAAAAGTGTGTTATCGACTAATGGTCTTTATTTATTGTTAATTTTTTTAGTTGTGCTTAAAAAGTAATTTATAGACATAACTCTTAATTATTTTCAATGGCAGACGCTTGTTAAATGTCTATTGCAAAAACAAATTGCCAGTGATATATCTAGTCAGTAGAACAGTAGACTAAAATTGCTAAAGGGTACTAGTTAATCACTGGTTTCAATGTCTACATATGACCCCAAAAGAACTACCTTCTTAATAGTACCAATGTCAGTAGTGGGTTTTCAATTACATGCAAATGTTAAATGCTTATAGCAAAAAGCATTGCATGCGGTTAAGCTTGTCAGTAGTACTAGTGGCAGTATCAATAGTGAATTTCTAGTGATTCACTATTGACATTTCCTGCAAGGTTGTTATTGATTTCTGTGGGTTTTTTTTAACTGCATTAGAATTTGCTTTACTAAACAACACCTCCTTATTAATCTTATGTCACTGTTAAAACACTAATTTTAACTTATTTTATTTAGTTGAAATATTACATAATTTATATGTTGTTAAATGTTAAAAAAAACATTAACTACTAACTAGCACTTTAATATATTAAAATTTGTTGTTGCAAAAGTTTTAAAATAAAATGTTAAGTGTTTGCTCAATTTCGAAAGGTGTAGTCAAGGGTTAGGGAAAGGGTATGTAGTGGTTTTATTTTGTTTTTTCCAGCATTGAGGGGAGGTTTAAGCTGTCATCTTTAGCTGCTCTTCAGCCATCCATTACTAAGTTATCAATTTACCTGCTTTATACTTAAAATTTTTATAATGCTACCTAATGTTAAATCCACTGTATTCGGTTTTCAGTTCTCTTGTATTGGTATCAAACTCGGTAACTTAAAATTACCTTACCCACCGACGACCACGACCAATTTACTAGGTAGTCCGTTCCCGGACTATTCCTTCAACATCCTAGAAATCGTTAATATACCTTACCAAAAATATTGTTCCACATGATCTAGTTTATATGAAAATAATATAAATTAATAGATAAATCTATTTTTTAAGTTTTAGGTCTATTTTTATATTTATTTTTTTTTTTGTAAAATTTTTTCAATATTTCACCATACCATTATGTGGCATCATAAGAAGGTTATTTCAGTAAATTGTTATATTTGTTATATTGGTTTTAATATTATAGTACGTTTCCATTATAAGCAAATTAAGTAATTTTGAGGAAATCATTTCGAAGTGTTTCCATTACGTTGTAAGTAATTTTATGTTCGAATTCAATCTGACACATATATCAGGTGGCCTCGGTTATTCAGCTGAAACCAGTGTTTCGATATTAAAATATCAAATTTTGTTTATGTTTATGTATTTGATTCTTTTTTACAAACAACAACTGTAGTTTTCTAAAAAAAGCTTAAAAGAAGGAAAAAGATTTTGTGAGTTTTTGTTATCTGTCTTGACATTCTTATGACAAATTAAGTTGTTTTTGTAGAACTGCTCCCACCTGATGCATGCTCCTTGCAATCAGCTGTCATTTTTTCGCATTTGCTACTCACCAATAATGGATTCCCCAAAGTTGCATTTGTAAAAATAGCCTCCGCGCAGTTTTGCATAGACAAATTTCGAAATAATCTTGAGCAAATCAAGTCATTTGAGATGATTTGCTCATATGAAAAATATATGGGAAATCATGTAGCAAATTACTTAATTTGAGCAAATTAAATGATTTGGCGCAAATCACGTAGATGGAAACGTAGTATTAGCTTTCGGCTTTTTTATATAACGATTATAATATTTACAAATTTTTTATATAAACTTCAAAATATTTTATTAAAGAAAATTTTACAAAAATGTACTAAAACTAAAATATTGGAAAATTTAAAAAATGTGTTATTACAATTTTTTATATTTTAAAAAATGTACCCATATACCAATATAAAAAATCCTAATATTAAGAATAATAGTGTTACTAAAAAGTAATAATGTTAAGTGGTATACAGAGAATCAAAATATAAATATAAACAAAAACCCACAATACATGCATAAAAAAGTTTTGAAGAAATTACCCAATAAGCATTTTGGCTGAAATTCAAGTGGAATTACATTTGAAATCAAGTCACAATTTCCAATTTCCAGTGTTGAATTACAGTTGAAACACAGTTGAATTCAATAGCGAATCCAGCAAAATTAACCATTGAATTACAGTCGAACAAAACAGTACCTGAAAATTTAATTATAAAATCATCATCTTCACCGCCGCCAATGATTTTCCATCAACTCTGTGCCATAAATAACGTATGCTTCAAACAAATTTGTTGTTGTTTTTTAACAAACTTTAAACAGACTGGAAAGAGGATGGATTTTAAATGTAATTCAAGCTTGGATTCACACCGGAATTCCAACATTGGAATTCACAAAAAATTTGTGCTTATTGGGTAGTTTAACATTGTATGTTTAATATGTATTGATGTAGTTACAAAAGATTAGTATCAGAAGTTCATGTAAAACAGTGTACATTAACACAAAAAAAATAATTAAATTAACTCATGAAAAAACATATATGTATGTATGTATGCCTAAAAACCATATTAGTCAAAATTGTATATGTATGTGCTTATATAAATCCTATCTCTGTTATGTTTTACATATTAGATGTCTGTAATTCTGGGCAACATTGTCTGTGTCTGCTTTAAATTTAATTTTATATGTTTTTAGAACGTTAATAATATTCAACATTTCTAACATGTATCTACGTTTATAATTTTTTTCTTTATCTAATATTGAAACATTCTCAAAGTCTGGGCAGTGATCCAATTCCGAACAGTGAGAAGACAATGATGTTTTCTGTGAGCTAGTGTCCCTATATCTCTGGTCAGATTTATGTCCAGATATTCTTGTCTTAAGTTTATTTTTCGTAGTTCCTACATACACTTTCCTACATTCCTCCCTATCATTTCCCTTGCAAGGTATCTTATAAACTATATTCGCCATATCCAACTTTTGTATTCTATCTTTTGTTTTACCAAATAATTTACCTAAAGTATTGTAAGTTTCAAAGGCCATGCTATACTTCTCACAGTCAAACACTTTTGATCTATTAACTCCTTCTGTCACTCCTGGTATATAAGTAAATGATTTATAAATCTTCGGTCCCCTTTCATTATTCCGACTGTCTGCATTTTGGTCTGTAAATTGATTAATTAATTTAGAAATAAGTCCCCTGGGGAAACTGTTATCCCTTAAAATATTTCAAATAATCCTCTTATTCTTCCTATGAAATTCTTTGTCACTTATTGTAAGTACCTTTCTCAGCAAATTCCTTGCCGTATTCATGATAACTTGTTTGCTATGTCTAGAATAATAATTAATTATACTTCCAGAAGCCGTTGGTTTTTAATACCAATCTACTTTCAAGCTGCTACCTTTTCTTATAATTAACGTATCTAAATACGAAAGTGTTGAATTGTCTTCTTTTTTCATTGTAAACTTAATACTTGGATGAAAACTTTTCAAAGTGTCTAACATATACTCACTAAAAGAATTCAGAAACAATACAATATAAATCATCTACATACTTAGTCATAATGCTCGGTTCTATTGTAATTTTTGCAAAACAAGTATCCAATAATTCTTCCATAACTATATCTGCCACTATTGGAGAAGCAGGAGAGCCCATATGAAGTCCCTTATCCTGTATTTATATTTTTCCATTATATTGAAAATACCTGTTGTCCTCAATGCAAAATTTTAAAATCTTTAAAAATAGGTCCTTATCAATATTTGTTCCATTTTTCCTTTATGATATCTATAGCTTAATTTACCGGAATACTCGGGAAAAGAGAAACTACATCAAATGAAATCAAACTTTCATTGCCCTGTATTGTTTTGTCTTTTATCCTATTCCTAAATTATAAAGAGTCCTTGACATTATACCTAGACCGATCAGTATTTTTTCTAAGAATATTAATATATACATATATAGTCCTATATAATACAGGGACGGGACATGTCATTGTCAAGCAAGAACTTATAGTTAACAGAAAGTTGTGCGTGTCTTAGCGATTGCATATTGAGCTGTCCCAATTGTAAAACTATTCATCTATAGTCAGGGTTGGGCAGGTATAGGTATTTTGTATTTGAATTTAAAATACCACCTTCTAATGTATTTTTGTACTGTGGTAAGTGTGGCACCTGTCAAAGAGCCATCATGATGTGGGGTGGCCAGATCGTCGGCGGCGCTGGTATTCTCGCGTTTAGCTCCGGCTAGAGCTCGCCAGATGGGGTGGTTCTTGCCGAGTCACTGGGCCTGTACTTACCACTAGCAACAAAAAAATCCATACCAGCTATTCAATGAAAAGAGTAAATGGGGCTTGAAGGCGCAAATGGTTCCCTGCTATATCACGCACACTCACACGGGAACCTCTGGCTGGTGTTTTGCTAGGAATAGCCCTCCCACACGAGACCGACAGGGCTCACCATGACATCCGTCTAGCGGGTCTGGATGTCCCATACGCGACCTTACAACAACCTGGATTTCCCCTACTTACCGCTTATTTCAAATTCAGGCGCTCATCCTGCTTAGGAAATAAGTATATACAAATATAAATTTTCATCTAAACATTATAAGGGATTCGTACTTTATTAAAACCAACTATTTTTCGTTTGCATAAAAAAAAAATTTTAGAAACTCTAAACAATATAAATATAAAGAAATTAAAATAAACAAAATCGAACTTTAACAAATTAAGGGGTAAGTTTTTAATTAAATAACAACAAAAAAATATTAAAGTATATGTATAAATTCACATTAAGTTAATATAAATATAATAAAAAAATCTTTTTAGGTTACGGACAATGGCGTTTCCTTTACAATGGAGGCAGGTAAGTATATGTAATCAAAAAAAAACGTTATTTAAGCTCTGATTAATTTTATTTCTCTTAAATGAATTCATTTTATTTCCTTTAAATTAATTCAGGACTTTTATTTCTTTTCAGGTTTTTTATTTCTTTTCAGGTTTTTTTATTTCTTTTAAGGTTTTTCCTCTCTTCTTTCCAGGATTTTTTTTACAGGAATCGGCGACGTCCGTTACGTCTCACTTTCGCGGTCTCACCGTATTGGTAGGAATAAAAAAAATTTGGATTTTGAAGCACTATATTTGACTCTGCTACCGTTTGTTGTTTTCAGAAACGTACGTATTTTCTCGCGACGTTAAACCGCACGTATTTCGAGCTCAAATTACGGCGCGCGCCTCTGCCGAAAATCTACGCAGAGGACTGGACTACGGTAAATCCTAACAACACAAGATACCAAAGTAAAATACCTACTTACGTTTTTTTGTTCTTTTCAGTATGTCGGTCCTTGTTGGTTGATATGTCCGGTCTTTCCTGTTACCTGACCTCAATTTCCTGCTCTCTCTTTCCAAGCAAAGTGTACCTGGCTGATGGAGTACTGGCTCCAGGGCACGAACCAAACCTCGGAACTCCTGCCAGGGTATGCGAGCCGAGGGATTACGCTTCTTGGCGGGCTGCTGGTGCTCTTATTTTCAGCTTCCTTCTTTTTATATTTTTTTTAGATCCTTATTTTATTTCCGGGTTTTTTTATTTATATTTTAATTTTTAGGTTTTAAGTTCATATTTCTCCTTTCAGTTTCAGGTTTCTTATTCCACTTTATTTAAGGGTTTTTTTTATTATTTCAGCATTTAGTTTTAACTATTTTCAGGATTATTAATTTTTTTTTCAGTTCTAATTTTTATTTTAAGCTTTCTTATATATATTTTAATTTTAATTATTTTCTTTTTAATAAAGTTTTTTTTTTTGCTTATATACATACAGCTTTGTTTATTTACTTTTGGTTGTTTTCTTTCGTTTTCTTTAATTTTTACATCTTTTGGTTTATTATATAAAAATCACCAGGGGACACAGGATGGGAGGGAAAAATTGCAACGAAAAATCTGTCACTTCTCTTTTTTTTTTTTGGGATTTTGGGCATTTTCAATAACTTCCCCTCACGAACGCCTCTCTATTTTTTCCACCCCATATAAGTTCACCATAGGTAATTACCTGATAGTCTGGCAGCCTACTTATCTGATGAATGACAGAATAATGAATGGAAAATGACAACTAACAACGCATGTTGTAGATAGTACGCGGAGAAGATAATGGTAAGTAAAAAAAATGAAATTTAATTAAAAATAACTATTACAATAAACTATTGGCCTAACTAATAATATTTTCTTTTCTCTCTACAGACTGCAGCGGCCTCCTATGTAAAAAGGTAAGTTTCAAATCAGTTGTGTTAAAATTTGTATGTAACCAACATAATAGTTTTAGTACTAAAAAAAACTTAAATTTTTTTTTTTTGCAGATTAATATGTTGGCGGACCTGCAGCAATGGCGGCTACCTGTTGAACATCAAAACGGATGGGTAAGTACGGACAATATTATTTCTAACAACTTAAACATGTATGTTCAGTAGCTTAATAATTTTTATTTTCTTTTGCTTTCAGGGAATCGGACGGACATAGATGGACCACACTTTGGACAAACGGACTTTCCCTACGGAACCGGCGGATGGGCCATGCCACTTTTAATGGCTACTTCCTGTTAGAAAGGTAAGTGAACAAATACCCTATAAATTTTACATTACTATTGTGTTACTAATGTAACAAATTTTCCCGTATAGGCAGAGGACAATGAAGGTGGGTCAACAGCGTGCTGGAATCCGGATAAGAAGGTAAGTAACAATTTCATACAATTAAAGAAAAAAATAATATTAAAAACTACTAAAAAATGCTCTAGAATTCCTGGGCGGTGAAAATTTTATCTCGCGGCGCCGCCGCTAAAATTTTTGACGCCGTCATTTTTCCTCTCCAACGGATCGTCCTATTACCAAAAAAATTATTTCAATAATAAAAAAATAAAAAGAATAAACTAAAACGGCATTTCAGTCATAAACAATTTAATTCCTTCGCTCTAATTCAAAATCTTAACGACTACAAAAAAAACTAACCGATATTTTATTAAATACTAACCAAAACCAAATATATACTAAATGCTAATTAATTTAATTTGTCTATTTTCCACAGGTATTAAAAATTCATCACCCTGCCATAGACTGAAGGAGCCCACGCCCCAGCTTACGACATAAACTGGTAGGTACCTACTTTACCAAAAATTCAAATTATAAATATAGAAGAAAAAAAAATAACTTTATTAACTTACAACTAACCATAAAAAAATTAAAACTAACACTACTAAAAATTTTCTACGCTAAAAATTCGTAACCAATTCATTTATTTCCAAATTCCACTAATTCAATATACGATTTCCTTAGATCTAACCCTGAGGAAAGGACCCTATCAACTTCAGGCCAGGTCCCAAGCAAACATTCCTTGTGGTTTCTCAGGTACGTAAAACAAAATGATACCAATTAAACTAAGTTAATATAATTCAAGGAAACTAATACTCTTGATTTACCTTTACAGGCTACAATGAACCCCGATTTTGCCGTATGTGCCAACGTTCGAATAATCCCCACTACAGTGAGTTCATCAATCAACAGCCTCTTAACAACGAAGACAGCAAATAATAAGACAGCTAGTAATAAGTTATACATATTTAATGTGCAATAAAGTTATTTTTAATGTAACAAAAAAACAGTATCCTAACAGGTAGAATTGATATAAGTAGACATGCATACGTGCCCTCTTTTTATTTTTTTTCCCATGCCTGCGTGAAAATAATGAATACAACCAAAAAGTATCTCATAATAGTCCAAATAGCAAGATAATGATTCCGGGATGTAGTTAAAGTGCTTCTTGTTGTCTTCATTATTTTCACCTTGAATTAGTTTTGAACAGCTGCAGGCTTGAAACCGAGTCCACTGAGAGTATATAAATTTGTTTATTTTATCCGTGAGCCCCAGACTGTTACAGTGCACTGATTAACTTATTTGCTTTTGCCCTCAACTCGCTGTAAGTCCGGACTCAGAAGTATGTCACTGCTCCAGGTGACTAACAACCTCCAGTCGTTAATGGCACAGTTTCCCTAGGATGTTCACGAGGTTGCACTATTGGAACTTTGACAGTTACACATGTAACTAGCTTAGAAACAAAAGCTTTAGTTGAGGCAAACAAATAATTTACGCACCGTGCACAGCAACTAAACTCACTGGCCGAAAAATTTGAAAATAATTCAGTGTGGCTTAGATTCAGTCTACAGCTGGCCCAAACCATAATTCAAGATAATGGCCTAAAACAAACACCTGCGAATCGTATTGTGTAGGGCAACAAAGTAGAAAAGGGAAAAAATTAAAATATATATATGTATGCATAGGCTAATACCCCTATTAAATTTCGTACTGACGTAGGACGTCTGTATAGCCAGCTAAAAGGCCCTTTTACCGAAATCGTTAGGACTAAAACCACCAAAGTCTTTGGCGTGAAATACCCCTAACGACTTCCCTTGCAAATTCTCGACTTCGTACAGGCTATTACCGACTGGTCGTACGATTCGGCACTTTAAAATTTTTCGTGCTAGTTTCGCGTTAAACCCGCTTTTGAAATCGCTTTGCTGAAAGTTTCTTCGGTAGACCTCCTGACCGGGTAAAAATTTAACGCTTCGACAACGCGTATTATACGACTTCTCGTTTCGCAGGTAGGCATTATGTAGATTCTCGCGTATCTTTTGTCGTATTAGGTCCCTTTTCGCTGACTCAGGCAAAATATTGATCTCGGGATCATTCAAACTCTTGAGCTTTCTAGCCAACTTATAAATACTACCATGTCCTATCATGTTCATGCCGAACAACGCAAAATACGGGGTTACTCCGATTGACGACTGCACTGAAGATCGCAAAGAAAACTCGATTTCAGACAAATGTCTATCCCACTCTGAGTGATCTTCTTGCAGGTAAGAACGTACGGCAGTCAGAACAGATTGGTTTACCCGCTCTGAGGCGTTGGCCTGGGGCGAATGTATGGCCGTTCTAATATGTTTTACGCCAAAGTTTTCGACCATAGCGGCAAATTCTTTGCAAACAAATTGCTTGCCATTGTCAGAAACGACTGTTTCGGGTGTCCCGAACTTATGAAATACCTCTGAAATTAAAAACTGAATAACATTTTTTGCGCTCGCCTTAGCCATTGCCTTAAGAAATACAAACTTTGCTAAATGGTCCAGAACAATAAATATAAAACAATTCCCGTTCTTGGAACGTGGATACGGACCCAAAAAGTCAATAAAAATGCGTTGGAATGGACGTTCAGTTTCTGTTTCGGACCCCATTGGTGGTCGAAGAGTGGCGTTGGCTGGTTTTGTCTCTTTGCATATTCGGCAGTTTAAAACGAAGCTCCGAAATTGTGCATTTTGATTTGGCCAATAAAAATATTCTCTCACTCTATGCAAAGGTTTCCCGACGCCCCCATGCGACGCTTGCGGCGAATTATGACACTTTGTTATAATATCATGCGTTAACTCGAGCGGTACCCAAAGTTTCCAACAAAAGTCCTCGTTTAGCGACACATCATCATACCGACGTACTCTTTTATAGACGAGATCGTCAATTATTTTAAAATCTGGCAGTTGTTCGGACTTAAGTCTTATGGTCTCGATGAGCTGTTTATAATCTTCCGATTTAAACGCATCAGAATTTAAATCAATTAAATTTCCGAACTCTGCCGAGATTTCTTCCATCTCATACCGAGATAGGGTGTCGGGTACTACATTTTGCCTCCCCTGCCTATGCTCGATCAAAAAATCGTACGCCTGTAGATGGAGACTCCACCTTGCTTAACGACCGGTTAAGTCTTTGTGCGACATCAGCCATTTAAGACTACTGTGATCAGTAATCACGGTAAACGGCCTCAACTCTATATAAGGCCTAAACTTCTTAATCGCCATGACCACAGCCAAGCACTCACGTTCCGTGACAGAATAATTTTTCTGCGCCGACGTCAACTTGTGCGAAAAATAGGCTATTGGGTGTTCGCCATCAGAATCATCTTTCTGAAAAAGAACGGCCCCAATACCCACATCTGACGCATCACGCTGTACGTAGAAATGCTTGGTGAAGTCAGGGTGATTAAGCAGCGGGCTCGTAATCAAAGCATTCTTGAGACGATCAAACGCAACTTTAGCTTCATCCGAAAACTTGAATTGTTTACCCTTCTTTAGCGTTTCAAAGATTGGGGCTGCAATAGTAGCATAGTCTGGTATAAATTTTCTATACCAGCCTGTTGCTCCCATGAAGCTCCTCACTTGCTTAGCTGTTTAAGGGTAAGCAAAACGAGTGATCGTTTCCACTTTAGCCGGATCAGGTTTTATTTTGCCTCCACCGACTATGTATCCCAGATATTTTAACTCTTTAAAACAGAATTTAAATTTCACCACATTTATGGTTAACCCTGCTTTCGTCCGACTCGTAGATACGCGCCTCAGCAGCTCCAGGTGTGTCTCGAAACCTGGAGATACCACCAGAAGATCGTCTAGATAGACGAAAACTCGCTCACGCATCGCCGCAGGTATCACTTTATCCATTAAGCGGCATAACCTTTGGGCAGCATTGCACAACCCAAAAGGCATGACCGTGTAATGGTAAAGTGGTCGCCCTGGCACTGTGAAAGCTGTTTTCTCTCTACTAGCCGTATCAAGTGGTATCTGCCAGAAAGCATCTTTCAGATCGACACTTGAAATAAACATTGTATCCCCTAACCGACTGAGCAATCCCTCTATGTGCGGCAAAGGATAGGCATCCTTGACTGTCAACGCATTGAGCTTGCGAGCATCCAGGCATAAACAATTTTTCTCGCCCTTGCGGACTAACGTTACTGGATGGCTCCATGGACTTTCACTAAGCTCAATGACGCCGAGGTCAAGCACCCTATCTAGCTCCGCGTACATAAGCTTTTGCACGGCCGGTGACACCGGATAATGTTTATCTTTGACTGGAGTTGCCTCACGAGTCTCCAAATGTGTTTTACCGAGACCTTTTTTGCTATAACAGGGAAACATAGATATGACCAAATCTAACTCCTGACGTTGTTTTACAGTCAACTCATGAGTTACTACATCTGAGGTACTTTCGGCTTCTTCGCACAAATTAATACCATTAGTCGTAAGACTATCAATTCTTATAATATTAAAAACCTTCATAAAATCGACTCCCAAGAATAACTCGCGACTTAGAGTAGGCACTAAATAAAAGGTGATAACCTGTGACTTTTGATTGAAAGCTACTTCGGCACGTATACGACCGACGATGTTGTGAACGGTGCCATCCGCGGTTTTAATAATGGTACTGAAATCATGAATTTTAAGACCGGTTTTTTCAACGAACTCTAAACAGTTGCGTCCCAAACAAGTAACGGCCGCGACACTGTCTAGAAGATCCTCAATCTCAAAACCATTGATATTAATCTTCGTATATAACCGCGCGTCTTTACCCTCATACAAGGACGCCGACGATATCTCATGTCGAATACGCTTCCGAATTTTATAACGCTCACGCGCTTTACGAACTTTGTTTGATATTTTGCCAAAAATTCGAATTTTCGCCTCATTATACTCCCTAATGCGGATATGTAAGGGTTTTATCTCCCTTAGACGAGGCTCTGACTTTGCAGTTATATTAACCCTATTCTCATTAACTAATACCCTAACACTACCTTTAGATTCCATTTGCTTGCTATCCTTAACTAGGTCTATACCTCCGTCACCCTCGCCTCCCCAGTTCGAGACGGGTGCCGGGACCGGTTTCCCTGGCATTTCGGGCATTTTGGTGCTACCACATTTTCCCTGCCACACCTAAAACAAAAAATTTTAGTAATGGGTTCAGGGCAGTCTAAGAAACTGTGCCCCGCAACTTTGCAGTTCCAGCAGGTATAACTACTCTTAGTACGAATCTCCTCCACTTCTAGATCTATCAGTGAAAAATCCTCCTCAAAACCCTCCAGCTCGTTCACCCGTGGTGCGTGTTGGCTGCGCTGCTGGTACAGCTGCCTTTGGCTGGTTAAAAGATTTTCGGCACGTCGTACTTCACGGCAGAACTCGGACAAAGTTTTCATATGAACCGCAAACATCATTTGAGCCAAAGATGGTTTTAAATTGCCCCGCATTATTTCCACCAGCTGCTCCTCTTCGTAGGGACTCTGCTGCTGATTACGCAACCTGATTACCGCATTATAAAACTCCTCAAACGACTCCTGAGGCTGTTGCCGGCGATTCAAAATTTTCATTTGCACCTGGTACTCTTTCTTAAAACGGCGATACTGAGTAAGCAGTGCCTTTTCCAGCTCCTCCCAGGTGTGAATATGGGCAATTTTTCGATAGTCCCAGTACCAGTCGAGCGCTGGGCCATCTAGCAACAAATGAAAGCTACGCAGCATTTCATCATCAGAGCAACCATAATCCCCACGAAAAGCACTGACTCGGAAAATGAACTCTTGCACGTTCATAGTTTTACTGGTGCCATCAAAGCGAATACCCCACTTAGCTAACTTAAGACTGTCCACTGCCTCATGTGATTTTGGCATTGCCCTCGCCATGGGGTAATGATGCGTCTGTGGTGGTAATACGGGTGCGCTTGCCCACTCCTGTTGCCCCTTAAAAGAATGATCATTAGACGCCGGGTGGAAACTATAAAATGTTTGTTGACCACTTTGAAACGAGGGTTGGTGGACTGGTGGAACTATCGACTGTGGCTGCTGCTGCTCGTATAAGGCATGTTGCGACACTGGCTGAAATTGTGGTTGTACGATAACCGGTGGCTGTGCCGTGGCTGGTCGTACCTGGGCTGTCACGTTCGGTGTGAACTGATACGGATTGCCAGTGGCCATATCTTCACGTGGAGCTGGCCTTAACGGTGGTGGTGGCAAATACGGTGGTGGTACCTGCATGCATGCTTGCTGTGGCTGTTGCTGCAGTTGTGGTAATTGTTGGGCGATCCTAGTCACAACAGAAGGCCGGAAACCAACTGGTGGCTGAGACGCGGTTGGCTGGCCTTGAGAAAGTCGGGGTGCCTGGTCATTATTGCCTAGTGGTACCCTAGACGTTTGGGCTGGTGCTGGACGAACTACTTGTTGCAGCAGAACCTGCTTGATGTCATCTAGCGCCCTCTGTATTTTGTCATCTTCCTCCTTCATAAATCTAGTTTGACACTGGCCTATTGACTGTTCAACCAGCTGTTGAATGCTACCATTATTCAAAGGTGCTGCTCCCAACTGTCGACTTTCTCGTACCTCCCGATGAATGATCTGTGCGGTTATGCTGTTAAATGCTGGTGAGATTACTGTGTTATCTGATCCATCTGAACGAACTGAAATGTTTGGAGAAGCCGTTTCTCCCGGATATGTTGGTATACCAGCAGTGTAAGTGGTGATCATAGTTGGTAAGCTTGAGGTTGTATTTGTCACTGAAGAGATCGTCACAGTGGTGATAGTATCGATCCCCCTAGTAGTAGGCATATTGCTGCTGTGATCTGACGAGATTTTGCTGGCACTTCGGGTAACAACCATGTAGAAAAACAAATGAAATCCCTTATAAAATGCCCAAAATTATAAATCGGTGATACCAACTTATATATCAGGTATGTTTGTAATAGTGAAAATAAAGAATTCAAACTGAAAAAACTCAACAACAGTATAAAAATGCAAAAAAAAACCCCAAAACAATCGAAAGCAATAATCTACTGACGAGATTTTAAGGTAAAATTTGGGTATAAAAATAACAAATTGGGTTCATAAAGCGGCAGGATTTCGGAGAAACCAATTGTTGTAAGGTAATGTATCGCAAAAATAATTCCTTGTGTGTGTGCATGATATAATAATTTGTCCTTACTGTTTCAGGAACCATTTAGAATTCAGACCTAGAATGAAATGTTGGGAAACGCTGGAATAGGTTAAAAACGACCAACACCAATACTTGAGCTGCTACTAAAGAGCTGGCTAATACCACCTACTCTCAGGGCTCGCTACTACTACCGGTTGTTAGCTATATTCTCAAGGCAAAAATTACCAAACGTAAGTACAAACACAAATTCAAGTCAAGCACTATTCCTTGGGCTATTGTCTTTAACTAGGTATCCCTATCCTTTTTTCACATCATGAGCAATTAAAAATATAGATTCAAAATCATTTCCTTTTAAGCCTCATAATGTGAAACTAGAATCGGGGTAATGAATTCGTAAGCCTGCATGACAATTTCCTCCACAACAAGTGTCGCAACGCGATACGGACCATTGGGGTCTCAAAACCGAGACTTACAAATGTGTGGATGAAAAATACCATGTCGGCTTAACAAATTCTTACCGTACAAAAAAAATGTATTGCTCTACTTTTACGTTTCGGTCAAAAGCAATTAAACAAAGTTAAAACAAAATAACAAAACATGTAAGACTCTCTAGACCGAAACATAAAAGTAGTTAAAAAAAAGTATCTTCGGTTTAGAAGGTAAGCGACAAGTTGAGGACTCTTCGATTTACCCAACCGGAATTACGTCCAAAACCAAAGATCACCAAAAGTTAACTATTTTCTTTCCATTCTAGGCCATGAGATTGCTTCGGCCCCACAATGGGCGCCATTTTGTACTGTGGTAAGTGTGGCACCTGTCAAAGAGCCATCATGATGTGGGGTGGCCAGATCGTCGGCGGCGCTGGTATTCTCGCGTTTAGCTCCGGCTAGAGCTCGCCAGATGGGGTGGTTCTTGCCGAGTCACTGGGCCTGTACTTACCACTAGCAACAAAAAAATCCATACCAGCTATTCAATGAAAAGAGTAAATGGGGCTTGAAGGCGCAAATGGTTCCCTGCTATATCACGCACACTCACACGGGAACCTCTGGCTGGTGTTTTGCCAGGAATAGCCCTCCCACACGAGACCGACAGGGCTCACCATGACATCCGTCTAGCGGGTCTGGATGTCCCATACGCGACCTTACAACAACCTGGATTTCCCCTACTTACCGCTTATTTCAAATTCAGGCGCTCATCCTGCTTAGGAAATAAGTATATACAAATATAAATTTTCATCTAAACATTATAAGGGATTCGTACTTTATTAAAACCAACTATTTTTCGTTTGCATAAAAAAAAAATTTTAGAAACTCTAAACAATATAAATATAAAGAAATTAAAATAAACAAAATCGAACTTTAACAAATTAAGGGGTAAGTTTTTAATTAAATAACAACAAAAAAATATTAAAGTATATGTATAAATTCACATTAAGTTAATATAAATATAATAAAAAAATCTTTTTAGGTTACGGACAATGGCGTTTCCTTTACAATGGAGGCAGGTAAGTATATGTAATCCAAAAAAAACGTTATTTAAGCTCTGATTAATTTTATTTCTCTTAAATGAATTCATTTTATTTCCTTTAAATTAATTCAGGACTTTTATTTCTTTTCAGGTTTTTTATTTCTTTTCAGGTTTTTTTATTTCTTTTCAGGTTTTTCCTCTCTTCTTTCCAGGATTTTTTTACAGAAATCGGCGACGTCCGTTACGTCTCACTTTCGCGGTCTCACCGTATTGGTAGGTATAAAAAAATTTTGATTTCGAAGCACTATATTTGACTCTGCTACCGTTTGTTGTTTTCAGGAACGTACGTATTTTCTCGCGACGTTAAACCGCACGTATTTCGAGCTCAAATTACGGCGCGCGCCTCTGCCGAAAATCTACGCAGAGGACTGGACTACGGTAAATCCTAACAACACAAGATACCAAAGTAAAATACCTACTTACGTTTTTTTGTTCTTTTCAGTATGTCGGTCCTTGTTGGTTGATATGTCCGGTCTTTCCTGTTACCTGACCTCAATTTCCTGCTCTCTCTTTCCAAGCAAAGTGTACCTGGCTGATGGAGTACTGGCTCCAGGGCGCGGACCAAACCTCGGAACTCCTGCCAGGGTATGCGAGCCGAGGGATTTCGCTTCTTGGCGGGCTGCTGGTGCTCTTATTTTCAGCTTCCTTCTTTTTATATTTATTTTTAGATCCTTATTTTATTTCCGGGTTTTTTTTATTTATATTTTAATTTTTAGGTTTTAAGTTCATATTTCTCCTTTCAGTTTCAGGTTTCTTATTCCACTTTATTTAAGGGTTTTTTTTTTATTATTTCAGCATTAAGTTCTAACTATTTTCAGGATTATTAATTTTTTTTTTCAGTTCCAATTTTTATTTTAAGCTTTCTTATATATATTTTAATTTTAATTATTTTCTTTTTAATAAAGTTTTTTTTTTGCTTATATACATACAGCTTTGTTTATTTACTTTTGGTTGTTTTCTTTCGTTTTCTTTAATTTTTACATCTTTTGGTTTATTATATAAAAACCTTAAAAACCCTCCACGCAAATCCTAGGCACTACCACTTCTTTTCACCGCCAAACTTAGAATAGCCATTTTTTCATTTTTCCCACGCTCCAATATGTCCTCCTGGCAGGTATTCAGCTATTTGCCCCATGTCCAGGAGCCATTTTCATTCTCTATTTTCGTTCAATAAAAATTCACGTACGCATACCTCATCAGCTGATCGATACGGTTTTATCGACACTTTCATTCAAAACAAGGTGCACACGACATTTTGTATTTTGTATTTCAAATACCTAACACTAAAGTATTTTATATTTCAAATACTTTTGATGCCAAAATACATTTTTGCAAAATACATTTTTTTTGTTATACAAAAAGTTGTTATTAGCAAAATTAAAAATGTTACAATTTCCAAAAAAAAACAGAATGGAAACTTTGTCTTCGTATTCATTCATGTCCTTCGCCTTATCAAGGCACGTTCCTTTTCAGGGCTCACTCATTCAGGTAATATCAAGAGCTCAGCGGATATTTGGAAATGTGAATGTTAAAAAAATTAAATTTTGTATAAAAATTAAAATTTTTTTGACATTCACACTTTTAAACACAACAAGTAAGATCGCTATATTTGACTGTGCCGAATCTTTTATACCCTTCAAGTTGGTCTTTTAGTATACCCAGCCGAGTTATTTTGTACTGCAAATTATATAATAAAAATACCTTGTGCCAGCTTTAAAGTCCATAGAAAACTTTACAAAATTTTAACTTTAGTATAAATAATAGAAATACATACATAGATGAAAAAGGTTTGAAGTCGAGAGTTATAAAAGCTTCCGACATTATTCGTATTAAAAGATTAATAAAAGATGTTTTTTATGGGATCTTCTAGTCCCCCTGCTCCTTTCAAAATTTTTTCCCCAAAATGTAGATCTTATCATCTAATTACTTTTTGTAGAACACTAGAAGTCGATAGCTGTTATAGTTTCTGAGATATAGCGAATCGAAAATTTCATACAAATTTTTAATTTGTATGGGAGCTACCCGTTGTTTTACCCCCACCCAAAATTTTTTTGTTTATAGTGTAGGTCTCATTATACAATTACTTTTTGCAGAACATTTAAAGTCTATAGCTATTACAGTTTCTACGATTTAGCACATAAAATATTTCACCAAATTTGTGCAATTGTAGGAAAAACCACTTCCTTCGATTCTATCTGAAAGAAAATTTTCGATTATTTAGGTCCCTGCTTTAAGAGTGTCCGTGCCAAGTTTTGTGGCAAGAATGACTATATTTACTGAGATATATAGGGATATATGCACGGATTGTCTTTAAAAAATGGGTTGTTTTGAGCTTTCGTTTATATCTCGGTCAATAGTCAACCGATTTTGCTAATTTTAAGTAGCAATTGTCTCCAGGATATTTCCAATAGTGTGACATCAATAACTGGTCTATATCATTTTATTTGACTCCAAAAACTTGATTTCAACAGACTGGCAGACGGACTGACGGACATGGCTATATCAACTTTCCTATATATAATGACCCAGAATATATATACTTAATGGGGTCGCAAATGGATAATAAAGAAATTACAAACGGAATGACAAACTGATATATGTATACCCTTAACACTATGTGATGGGTATACAAAAGAAATGCAGAGGGCAAGGCACATTCAACAAGGTAAACTCAAGGCGAATTCAAAAAACTGGCCCTCTGCATTCCCCTTTTGAGTTTGAACGGTAGAATGTCAGAAAAATTAAAAATTCCATATAACATAAATTTTTATTTGGTATAAAAGTCAAATTGATTTTAATTAGCTGGGTTCTTTATATAACCTGGTTGAATGTGCCTTGGCAGAGGGCGAATTTTTGAATTGGCCTTGATATTTCTTTACTTTTAATTTAATTGTTTTTTTACATATAGAGAACCGTTTTCATAAAATTTAACACTAGTTTGTGTTCATCAGGACCTGTAAAAAGATTGTTTTCTTTAGCAGGATTTATATATTCTCCAACAAGAGGCTGCTTATCTGATTAAACTTTTAAAAATCTAGTGTTCATGAAAGGAAACTCATGTTTTACCGGTTGATTAATGGTTATAAAT